>JAMPIV010000747.1:0-345268 GCA_024509875.1 Oreohelix idahoensis | reverse complement strand
CGCTGATCTAATCTATTAATCGTCCATATTTCATTTTTCTTCGTTATATCCCTTCTGACTTTCTGCTGATCTAATCATTCTAATTCGTCATATTTCATTGTTTCTTCGTTATATCGTTATATTATAATCCATATTTCATTCTTCGTTATACTTTTTATGCTGATCTATCATTATAAATCGCTGATCCTATTGCTTTAATTTAATCATTATAATCGTCATATTTCATTGTTTCTTCGTTATATCCCTTCTTACTTTCTGCTGAATCTAATCATAATAATCGTCATATTTCATTGTTTCTTCGTTATATCCCTTCTTACTTTCTGCTGATCTAATCATTTATAATCGTCTATTTTCATTGTTTCTTCGTTATATCCCCTTACTTACGTTTCATAATTCCATTGTTTTCATCGTTATATCCCTTCTTACTTTCTGCTGATCTAATCATTCTAATCGTCATATTCAATCTTTCTTATTTACATTCCTTACATATTCTTCTTCTTGCTCTCTATTACTTCGGGACAACAGAACTACAATTTATTTACTTATGCATTACTTTTTCAACTCCGTGTGGGCATAGGCTTTTCAAAAATTTCATATCGAGCCTTTTTTAACATGTGCCATCCGTTTAAGGTCTTTATATGTCTACGTTATCCATTTAAAGTCGGTCTCCAATTTCATTCTCCGTGTTATTTTTATTTTCACTCTATTTCCTTATCCCGTGGGTTTCCAGGGTAAGGATTTCATTATAATGCTATTGAGCTGGTTTCCTCATTGTGTGACCTTTCCAACGCCATCGTATTTTTTTATAACCTTTTGTTCCACTGTATTCTGTCTGGTTCTTTCCTTCAGTTCCACACTGACGATCCTGGTCATGCCATATCAATGCTTCTGTTGTTAGCAAGAATCTATTTGTTAAAACTCTGTTAAACATCGTTACTTTGTCGTTTTCTGTTGTTCTCCATGTTTCAGAGCCATACAATAGTACTATACTCGCCTTATGTTTGATGTTTAAGTTTCTTATGTTTTGTTGAACGTAGTTGCTTTTTGATTTCTTCCACATATTTCCTACACTCCTCTTGCCTTCTGTATTCTTATTTTAATATCACTGTCCGCTGCTCCAACTTGCATATGTTGCTGCCAAGACGTATGTATGCAGAGTGTGTAGGGATGTTTCTTAAAGTGCAAGCTGGCTATTATGTCTCGCATTTTATTCTTATTATTCTTGAACTTTGTTTTTTTTCTGTCTGTGTTTTTTTCTTCTGAACCAATTAAAACCTGGTAGAATAACAGTCAATCAACAAAAAACCGTCATCTTTTGTTCGCAACTAGAAGTAGTTGACAGCCACCAGATGTTGCAGTGTTATTTATGACAAAACTATGTCTGACAAGCTATTTATGTAAAGCTCATCATTTCTCCCTATATCATTGGACACTAGAACTAAGAACGAAAGATGGGGGACTTAAACAGTTTTTCGCTCCAGTTTCTCGAGAGCATTCCACATGGCATGCGGGGGAAGATGCAGAAACAGACGAGACAAACGGTGTATTATTTTTCAGACGCTGAAGTAAGTCTAGAAATTTTATTTTTAAATTTTAAACTGTATTACGATGTGTTCTAAATTATGAAAAAACTTTGCTGTACCAGCTTGAGGTGCAAGATGAGGGAGTGCAAAAGACGTTATACACAGCGCGAGTGAGACCAGTCTCAAATATGGTATTGCCAATCATGGGCAACAGGAGCTAAGTGAAAGTTCGATAAAATTCAGCAGACTCCAAAATCCAGCAGTGAGAATTATAACCGAGAGACATGAAGACAACACCTATAAAGGAACTCGAAAATATTTGCATGCCTCCAGGCAATGGAGGTTAGAAGAGACATGCAGGCCCAGCAGCAAGCTGAAAAGATCCAAAGAGACTAACAGAAATCTGTCACGGGATATTTCTTCCCCTTGTTCTGCATTTATGGTCCGACAGTATGCAAAATTCTGATATCTACCTTTCGCTCAAGATTACTCTTGGCAAGAGATCTGAATTGAAGAATGGTGCTTCATTTCTAGGGAGCCTCATAGGAATTTAAGAAATCAAGTACTACAGCCCGTAATAACACTTTTTATCTTCCCAGAACCTTCTATGAGAGAAGAGAATTTTGCTCGTGTTGAAGAGCCCCGAGTGATTAATTCAGTAAAATATTATTTCAGATATCTCTGTTTATGTGTATATAAGAATGACTGAGCCATACGGATGCAGCTTCACTAAATTGACTAAATCAACTATAAGTATGTATGTTTTATATACACAGATAATAAAATTTATTAATCAGTTAAAATTTAAAAATAAATAAAGGTTTTGGACAGAGACAACTTTTTATTTCAGGATTCTTTACAGGCAATAATTTCTGAAATGTTAATTTTAAGAGTTCACTTGGGCATTTAAGGGGATAAGCTGCCAGTAAGGTATCGGTTGGCTTCTGCTCCAGCCGATGTTAGTTCTTTGCAGGTTGTAGACTGGTTGATGCGTGTATATATGAAGATGGCATCCCGCATGTCTGGTTTTTTGTGTAGTGTAGATGTGTTCTTGCAACAATAACAGGGCAATCCGTTGACGTTTTTCTTCATTATTTATTGTGGACGCCACAGTGACAAAATGGTTACGCAAATGTGTAGGCACATCAAACAGTCATTATCACAGCAACATTCAATACAGCAATAAACGGTAGACAGCATTACAATGATGAGTCAGATGCATGTTATATTTCAAAGTGCTGTAAATGTAGTCAGGTGAACAACTCCATCCTTTTCTATAACAGCCAGGAGATAACCAGATGTATGAGATCAGTTCACTCTCCTTAGTTTGACTTCAGCAAGACAGACACGTCTGCCGAAGTATAAATAATGTCCTCAAGAATATCCTCTAGATAATAAAGGTTTTCTAAACCTAGTTCATTTAACAAAGTAGCAAGTAATGGTCCTTGGTACATGCATCAACCGATGCAGTACAATGCAGCGACATGTGAGCTGGGAAAAAAAACATCTCGTGACGACGACTTTCGCAGACAGGCTATGAATCGAAATCGCTCACGACCCAAAATCGATAGAGTTAATGAAAAAGTCAATTTACCTTGCTTTCATGAAATACACAGAAATATCACGCCTCCCGACATGTGGGAAAACACTAGAGGTATTATCTCGACTAAACGAAATATCCATAAGAGGACTACACATCCCTGACAGAACAAAAAAAGCGGAGATCCCCTCTTCAACGAGGCATCTCTTTCGCCATTCCAAATCGCTCACTCCCACTAGTGGTGGGCGGAAACCGATCGACCAAACAACAAGACAAATCATGCGCAGTCCAGCGCAAAAAATGACCACAGCTCAAAAGTTAACTGCATTCGATACTAACGCGAGAAGACAAATGCTTACCGAGAAAAGTGACTATAGATTTCAAGCAGTTGTTGCCCTTGCGTTATAAAACAGATATTGAAATAAAACGATGTTGCGAGAATTTATCACGCAACATATCACCACCTCCTCCCGATAAAAAAAAATGTGGAACATATTTTTTTTTTCAATATCAAAGAGCAAGCGATAAGCGGCTCAAAACGCACGAATTATGCGCTGATAATTAATTAAATTGCCAAACAATAGGCTAATTATAGAGTGTCTGGTGAGGATATACCTCAACAGAAAAATAAATATGTCTCAAAAAATATTCACATCGGGGAGGTGTCACCAACACACATCACGTTAGCATGTAAACACAATATACGTATGCAAGTTACTATAATCATCATTAAACAGCATACTCTAATATTGTCTTTAAAAATGGATGTACAAATCTGATAGGAAAATTTAAATAGTACATTCTTTGACATGTAATGACATAAGTACATAGTAAAGTTAAACTACATGACGATCCAGGACATATGCTCTGGTATTCCGAGGGTAAGTACACAATCTAGAACTCGTAAGGTAAGTCCTCAGCTCAACAATGACATTCTGAGAAAGTACAAGCAATATAATGCTAATTAATAACTAATATGCTTCATAAGGTACAATACATTATTAATAATTGTGGCTGTTTAGTAAACTAACGGCCCTTATATTAACTACTCAGTCCTCCTCTATCATTTTAAAAAACGAACAGAAGAAGATGACAACAAAGCACGATAGTGTGTACATATAAAGTAAGTACAGATGTGCTAATCTATTGTAGAAATATAGGTGTGTTATGACTCTGTAATATATAGAAATATAGGACAGAAGTATTAGTTGGAGTCATGTGGGCATCTAGACAAAATGTCAGCCATCACATTATCCGCACCACGGATAGCTCGTACCGTGAAGTGAAAAGGTTGAAGAGCTATAGCATATCGAGTGGATCTCGAACTCTTCAAATTCTTAGTCTGAATAGCTGTAAGAGCTTTCTGATCAGTCTCTAGAATGAAATGTGCGCCCAGGAGGAATCTTTGTAGCTTTAGAATTGACCAAACCATCGCTAACAACTCACGGTCTAAAACCGAGTAGTTCCTCTCTGCCGCATTTAGTTTTCTAGAAATGTACATAACAGGATGCAGAGTATTTGCATATTCTTGCATCAGTGCTGCTCCAATCCCAGTGGATGAAGCATCACTCCGAAGAACAAAAGTCCTATCAAGAGTAGGTAATCTTAAGATGGGAGGAGAAGAAAATATATTCTTGATTTGGTCTAGTGAAGATTGGCATTCTTCAGACCAACGGACCAGATTAGGCGAACCTTTCTTCAACAATGTTGAGAGAGGTGCCATGATCGAAGATAAATTTGGAATAAATCTCCCATAAAATTGAATTAAACCTAAGAGACTCCTAACTTGTTTCTTCGTTTTAGGAACAGAGATGTTCAGTATTTTGGAAGTATTGTGGTCTTCTGTCTTCAAGAGACCATGACCAACACGATGACCCAGGAAAGAGATTTCACCAAAACCAACAAAAGCTTTAGAAGGTTTTGCTGTCAAATTATTCTCACGTAGAGTGGACAGTAAGTCATATAACCCTAAATAGTGATCTTCCCAGGTATCACTGAAGAGACAGATGTCATCTGAGTATGCGATGACATCCGAACGATGTGACAGAATTCGACGCATCATGCGAACGAAAGTGGCAGGGGCGTTCATGAGACCAAAAGGCATAACATTCCATTGAAATAGACCCCTAGGTGTAGAAAAAGCAGTAAGAGGTTTGGCATGCTCTGCTAAAGGCACTTGCCAATAACCTTTAGACAAGTCAAGTTTAGTGAAGAATCTAGAATTAGAAAGTCTAATCAGTAGATCTTCTAACAAAGGCATCGGTTCAGCGTCGAACTTTGTGACCTGATTCAATTTGCGATAATCAACGCAAATTCGTATGTTCTTATCCTTCTTCCGGACAATAACCATGGAAGAAGAATATGGTGAAGTCGATGGTTCAATTATATTTAATTGAATCATTTCATCCAATTCCTTTTCCACTTGCGACTGAAAGTGTATAGGAATAGGATACGGCCTAACCCTAATTGGATTATTGTCGGTAAGAATTATGTCATGTTCTATGACATCTGTGTGTCCAGGAATGTCAGTGAGAACATCCTGAAATGTTTGTAACATCGACGAGACTTGTCGATGTTCGTCACCAGAAAGATTAGGAGAAACAGAAACGTTTTTCCAAGATTCCGTAGAATGTAATGGAACCACTGGAAGGGGAAGGTTGACATCAGAGAAGGTAGCTTCCTCATCCTGAATGACAGACAGGGATGAATAATGACCGTGAGGTGCAGGAGCATCATCCGTTGCCTGGAAAATAGGCAGCAAATAGTCCGGACGTTCGTGAAATTCCGAAAGCATGTTTATGTGGAAAGTTTTATGCTTTCCATCAATATCGACCACATAGTCAACATCGGAAATCCGAGAGACTATTGCATACGGACCTTTCCATGCAATAAGAAGTCTATTTTCCCTACTGGAGAGTAGGACGAATGCTTTGTCACCTGGACAAAGTTGTCGTAGACATCTATTCTTGTTAGCAAACTGCCTTGCCTTCTCTTTAGCAATTTCTGATGAAGCAGTTGCTAGCTTACATGCCTCAATGATCTTTTGTCTAAGAGCAATGACATACTCATATGAGGATTGAGTTTCATCGCTAATATCATCGGCAGTGATGAGATCGTGTAATAAAGACATAGGGCCGCGTGGACGCGCGCCAAAGACAAGTTCGAAGGGAGAAAATCCTGTGTGTTCATTAGGGACTTCTCTATAGGCAAAGAGAGCCGCGGGTAAAACCCTGTCCCAATCTTGAGGATGATCTTCAGTTATCTTACCAAGCAAAGTCTTGAGCGTTCTATTCAGACGCTCAACTAACCCATTAGACATAGGATGGTAGATACTACTGAGAGATCGTTCAATATGTAAGGTAGACATTACCTGTGACATAGTGTCAGATATGAGTTGAGTGCCATGGTCTGACAATATTTCTCTGGGGAACCCCAAGCGAGAAAATATCAACCAAAGAGCATCTGCGATATCTGTAGTAGATATGCTCTTAAGAGGAATAGCCTCTGGCCAACGTGTGCACATATCGACACATGTAAGGATAAACTGATGTCCTCTGGCCGACTTGACCTTAAAAGGGCCAATAATATCTATGGCCATTTTCTGAAACGGCCGAATAGGAATGTCAGCAGCCTGGATAGGCGCAGCATGTCGTGGTCCTCTAGATTTGACCTCCTGACATACCTTGCATGATCGGCAGTAAATACGAATGTCCTTATTGACAAAAAGGCCAAAAGAAAGCCGCAAGGACTCTCGACTTCGTACGGGCAAAACCCATATGTCCAGCACATTGCGAGTCATGAGCATGTTGTAATATTTGGACTCTCATGCTCTTGGGAACAAGAATTTGCGAATGTGCCGACGTAGTCGAATCTTGTACCATACGTACAAGTACGCCGTTTCTCATTGCAATCCAAGATTTTCTATTTGTATCCTGATTCGGATCACCTTTCTTCGCAAGAACGAAGAATTTTTTTAAAGAAGGATCTTCTTCTTGCAATTTTATGAAAGAGTCACGAGTAATTACTAAGTGACTATCTTGGCTATCAACTTCATTATCACTATTCAGTGAAGTTTCGGGTGTTTGTAGAGCTTGTGCTCTTGTAACTACTGCATTTGTAGCTTGCATGTTATTATCTTCCCAAGCAGCAATCTGCTGTGGGGTACACTCCCTAACTCCGTGAATACGACCAATAATAAGGTCCGCAATAGGATTAGGTAAGAGACAAGCATGCACATCTCCAGTAAAGAAAGGAGTGGCAATGCGAATTACAGCAGTAGGATATTTTTCTAGAGTGCCGCCAAATGTGACACATTTAATAACCCTTCCTGTAGCACAAGATGGATCTACAAGCGATTGTCTAACACCAATAGTGGTGCATCCGGAATCGAAAAGTAGTGAGACCGGAGTATCATTAACAAGACCCTTATGTAGAATTAAAGAACCCCTCCCGTCATGCGCAACAGCAGCAGGAAGAGCGGGAAGTGGGTGACCACAACTCAAAGTAGTTATGGTACCCGGTTCGAATAAAGTACTGCATTGGGGGCATTTGTTTGCTCTCTCAAAGTCAAAAGCAGAACTAGTGACAGCGTCAAAGTTTTTACTATCAACAACATGATTACAGGCTCCCTCAGTTTCCTGTTGTACAGCATTAGCCTGCTGATATCTCTTTTTTTTGTGTTGAGATCTACCCCGACTATTATTACCTCTGAAGTTATCAGAGTTATTATTATCTCTGCAGTTATTATTGTCTCTATTGTAATTGTTATACTGGTTCGAATTCCAGTTTCCACGATTACTATCATGTTCACATTGATGCGAACATCTATTTGTTTGGTTCTGAGGTCTTCGGCAGGAATAACCTCTATTACCATATCCTCTTTTGAAATGCTTATAATTATTAGGGTGATAGTAACGACCACTATCAGGTTGTCTCCAATTCTTCGAAGAAGAATCACCATGAAATTGGTTTCCATGATTTTGACAGAAATTACCGCTGCCCTTTCTATCAAAATTTTTGTTGGGATCTACGAGCAAAGTTTTGACCATACGGAGCTGCCGAAGCAACTGGTAAACCTTCTTTCACCTTAGAGTTACCCATGGTTATGTGTGGGTGCGCAGTTACGTATTGGCAACAGAAATCTTCCATTTCTTTTATTGTTTTAGGTTTACGTTCATGAAGGAAAGCAAGGAAAGACTCATTGACAGACGACATGACTTTGTCTCTAAGTATTAAGTCCATAAGTCCTTCATAAGTTTTTTCCGTCTTAGATAGTTCAACCCATCGTGAGAAAGTAATGCGTATTCTTGCAATAAACTCGGAGAATTCAACTCCATTTTCAGGTAACATGTTTTTAAATTGTAGACGATAGCCGTCTTCGTTAAGCTGATATTTCTTTAACAAAGCGGCCCTGACAACCTCATAATTGCTCTTGTCAGGTTCATCCACCATATTTAATATACTTAGAGCTTTACCTGTCAGTATCCCTGATAACTGATAAACATATTTTGCTTTGTCTATGTTATGAGCTGTACATGCTTGTTCAAATCTGTCCAGATAGAACATTATGTCATCACTGGAAGGACTAAATGTTGGTAACTTAATCTTAAAAGTATCATTATTAGCCTTCCCAGAAGATGAACCCTTGTTTGAATCATTACCATTACTCATGCTCGTCAATTTCAATTTCTCCAACTCTAAAGCTAAGAGTTTTTCTTCATGTTCCATTTTTTGCTTTCCTCTCATCAGACTCTCTTTGTAACTTCCTTTCTTCAGCTTGAGCCTGCATTTGAAGTCTTTCATTTTCAGCTTCTTTTTCAAGTCTTTTATTTTCAGCTTCTTTTTCAAGTCTTTTATTTTCAGCTTCTTTTTCAAGCTTTTATTTTCAGCTTTTTTTCAAGTCTTTTATTCTCAGCTTCTTTTTCAAGTCTTTTATTCTCAGCCTCTAGCTGTAGCTTTCTTTCCTCAGCTTCTGATTCCCTTTTTTGTTTTTCCATTTCCATTTGGAATCTCTTTTCATCCACCTGCATCTGCAGTTTCTTTTGTTCAGCTTCCATATGCAGTTTCTTTTGTTCAGCTTCCATTGCTTTATCATATCGAGCAGTTGCAAATTCTTCTAACTTATCACCAGTCTTCCCAAGCAATTTACCCTGCTCAATAAAGTGCTCAAATGTAGACATGTTGTCTAACATATGAGTCCAAAACCTGAAATAATTAACTAATTTATTTCAAACCTAAGTGTAACAAGTCTTAATTAAGCACTTGTATATTCACATCACATTATATTATCCCAGTCTCTGTGGGAAACAAGTCTCCAATCAAAGAACTTGTATATGAAATATCAGCACTCAAATCTTGATCATAAGTGCACTTCTCATTCAATAGTGCACGACACTATTCATCATTCATTTATCATCAGTATAGTAGTAACAGTGCATTAGCATAGCCCATTAACTAATTACTATAACTGTAAACAATGACTATGTAAACACATGCAGAATGTAAACATTGAAAATGTAAACAATACAAACAATGTAAACAATAACAATGTAAACAATAACAAAGATCAGCAACAATACAAAAACTTTCGCAGAAATCAACTAAAAATAAAGCAGAAATTAATGAAATATCACAAAAAATGTGACGATATCTGCGATAGAATTAAACAAAATACATGACACCACAGTGTATAAACAAAAATGTTGTATGAAACTAAATTATAGACAAGAGTAGGCTAACAAATACAAACAAATCACAACAAAACTAAAGAATGTGAAATAATAACGAAAACAATATTAAAACATGTCATCACAGCTAACATAAATAGCAACAGAAGTCGCTTAGCAAATTCCAGTATCGGAAATTTGCAAACCCTACAGAAAACGCTCACAATAGACGACCTCTATGACGTGGCATAATCTAACGGAGACACCACCCAACCGAGAACCCGCTGAAATATAAACATATAAATATACAAATAACATATAGACATATAATATATAGAATGAGATGATACACAGAAGACTCAGCAGAAGTATAAGGGCACAGTTTACATACAAACAGGCCACTTAACTTAAAGGCTTCCAATCGTAGAACAGCAGAAAAACGGATGTCAATCAACGTCCTAAAGAGCGAAGCTCCAACGATGATGGCACATCTGAACTGCTTCCACTGCTAACACGATGGTACAAGAGCTTCTGAAATACTGTGTGTTGAGTTGTTTCGGCACTTGACCTTCTAATCCAAAAGTAAGTTGATGGAAATCGGTACTTGGCCTTCTTCAGAAAACAACCCGTTTCAACCGGCACTTGACCTTCTCAAAAAACGACAGCACTGGAACCTTGACAGCAGCAACTTGCTTGACTTGCGTAAAAGATAACAGCAGTCCGAGTTATCCGGCAACATGTAACAACGCCGGGTACTGTCAAATTCTTGTTTCCGTCAAAAGGTTGAAATTTTGACTTTTACCGGCAACGCCGAGTACTTTGAAAATTTTGAAGATGTTGACTGTATTGAAGAATGTTAATTTCTTGAAGGATGCTGATGAATTCTTGTTGAAAATGAAGTGGGTAAGGGACCCCGTGTTTGCTAGTACCAGAATCAAACCAGCTTATGGCCACCAAATGATGCGTGATGCCATATGATGATGGATGGCATCCGCATGTCTGGTTTTGTGTAGTGTGTAGATGTGTTCAGTCAAAACAATGTTCATGCAACAATAACAGGGCAATCCACATAGGACGTCAGTAAACTCACGACGTATAAAGTCAATGAGTCTTGAAACAGCCGTTGACGTTTTTCTTCATTATTTATTGTGGACGCCACAGTGACAAAATGGTTACGCAAATGTGTAGGCACATCAAACAGTCATTATCACAGCAACATTCAATACAGCAATAAACGGTAGACAGCATTACAATGATGAGTCAGATGCATGTTATATTTCAAAGTGCTGTAAATGTAGTCAGATGAACAACTCCATCCTTTTCTATAACAGCCAGGAGATAACCAGATGTATGAGATCAGTTCACTCTCCTTAGTTTGACTTCAGCAAGACAGACACGTCTGCCGAAGTATAAATAATGTCCTCAAGAATATCCTCTAGATAATAAAGGTTTTCTAAACCTAGTTCATTTAACAAAGTAGCAAGTAATGGTCCTTGGTACATGCATCAACCGATGCAGTACAATGCAGCGACATGTGAGCTGGGAAAAAACATCTCGTGACGACGACTTTCGCAGACAGGCTATGAATCGAAATCGCTCACGACCCAAAATCAATAGAGTTAATGAAAATGTTAATTTACCTTGCTTTCAAGAAATACAGAAATATCACGCCTCCCGGCATGTGCAAATACACTAGAGGTATTATCCCGAATAAACGAAATATCCATAAGAGGACTACACATCCCTGACAGAACAAAAAAAGCGGAGATCCCCTCTTCAACGAGGCATCTCTTTCGCCATTCCAAATCGCTCACTCCCACTAGTGGTGGGCGGAAACCGATCGACCAAACAACAAGACAAATCATGCGCAGTCCAGCGCAAAAATGACCACAGCTCAAAAGTTAACTGCATTCGATACTAACGCGAGAAGACAAATGCTTACCGAGAAAAGTGACTATAGATTTCAAGCAGTTGTTGCCCTTGCGTTATAAAACAGATATTGAAATAAAACGATGTTGCGAGAATTTATCACGCAACACTGGTCCTCTCTCGTCGATGGTCAAGTCTGGTGGCTGTAACACGCCCATCGTAGTATCGTAATTATTAAGATGGTCCAGCGTTTTCTATGTTCAATCTGATGCGATGTTGCGTTAGATATTGAAATATGTTTCGCAACGCACACTGTGTCCTCTCTCGTCTATTGGTAAGACTAAGGCCCATCTGATGTTGGTGTCTAGCTTTGACTAAGGCCACTTGTATCACATACTTGTTCCAAAGTCTAGTACCACCAACTGGTACCATCGACCCAAATAACTTTGGGAGGATACAGACTTCTGGCTCAGGGAAATAGTTTTCGGCAACTTGGTGAAGATGCCTCTTACACATGGTCTAGGGTATTCCTTTAACTAGAATCCCAGTGTGACTGTACGTTCAGGTTCCTGTGATTCCGGGCTTTCCGTATTAGAAAATGTAGAGTTTTCTTCCTGTATAAGTCCAGAAGATGCTCAAATACTTTTTCCGGTCCTTTAAATTAGAATACTGATTCTATTCCTTGTCCTCGCTTGTCTGACTGTCTTCTTGACGAGTTCAATTAGCAGTGCCGTAATCTTAAAACGGTGTAGATTTTGAGCAACCCTCGGCCCACGTAATAACATTGCTACGTCTAAGGTGAAGCCCAATCAGAGATGTTGTATTTTAACATCTCAAATGCCAAACCAATCATATTCAAGTGTCTGACATTGGTAGAGGTTATCCCCACTACCCTCTCATGGAAAATTCATGCGTGACACATCAGATGCGAATTTTCAAAAGTCACTCCCATATATCAGGTACTGCCTCTTCCTTTGATGTAGATCATGTTTTACAACCCACCACTTTATACATCTTAAAGTGGTAATATCTTTCTAGATTGACAATTTATCGTAACTATTGCCTACAACAAATCTGCCTGGAAACGATTATATTACTTTGGTGTTTGTCGTACCGATAGGTTTGAGTTGATTTTTGGTTCCGTCTGAGTAGAATGGATGGTGATAAGTACGTGAGAAAAAAAGGTGTGAGAAATAGATTTCACTGGTGAATAGCTTAAGGAGAAAATATGTCTCTGGAATAAGTAAGTTTCTCTAGTCCAGCCTATCTTTACGACTATAATTTACTATAGGACAACCTTGCCCTCCTCATATATCAATATAAATTTAACTACACACACACACACACAGCTATGTGACAACAAGACACACAAACGTGAAAAAAACTACGGTTAATTGGGTAATGGGGTCTGACCAACACACAAAAAAGTTAAGTTCTTTTTGTTGTTTTTATTATCATTTAAACGTGACATCAAATTATCTAAAGAAAGATCAAATGTAATCAGATTTACATACATATGAAATAGCAGAATAAATGTGCCCTCCCCCTCTTGAGAAAGAACCCATAGAGTTAATAATCCAAAGGTCAAAAGTTAGCACTATGTTACAGAATAGACAGTACAGAAACAAGCTCCTACTATATGCTACCCAGTAAAGTAAACAAGTTTGAGCAAAATCCAAGGTTGGTAAAGTTCCTGTAACAAAGAAAAATATTCACTCTCTCTGTCATACAGTGGCCACGCAATCACGCTTACCTACTCTTGGTGATATCCCTTGGAAATACAATTATCCTGGATATAAAATTGCCAGCTTATTTATGTCCCAAATTAGCCCCAGTCCATCCTCTAACAAATAAGACCAGCAAGGTGAAAGTCAAATCATGGGTGTGTTTCTCCTGGATGAATAAACGTCAACCGCGAATAGTTGATGATGGGGTTCACAGTTAAAAGAGGAAAATACTTCCAGTATTTGGAAACATCTGGTTGCTAAAAATGTTACAATTGATAAATGATGATATTCCTATCGGCTGGAAATATGATAGAGTACCGATTCTGAAACAGCGTAAATTCTGGATGCTACACTTGGAAAAAAAACGACTGTCGGAAGTCGGGATAAAGGGTATTTTATCCACACCCCAGTGGGCTGATAAAATGGGAAAAAATATTGCTGGTTTTTTTGTAAGTCAAGTTAAATTTACAAGTTAAAATGTTTCTCATGTATCGTTGGCTCACAAATGAAATTGTTGACGCACAAGCCAAGAAAAAGACAACATTAACTAATCAGTAAATGATGACAAGACCAAAAGACCGCTGGACGCCCTTGATCAGGTCTGCAGAAATATATAAAAAAAGACATTTATGGAAAAATGCTGCTATTCTATATAGCTACATATATGCACATGGACGGGGACAAGACGATCTCTTATCCACTCCATCAGTCCTGATTAAAGTTAAATGGCACAGGTGTCTGTAGCCTATCCTATCGCGCGTCGCTTAGCGAATGCAGGTTTGGTTGAGTTATACAGCTCTTCCCCTACTGCCCCCGGTCAACGATCAGTGTACAATGTTAATCATTATTCAATTATCCATATGCGCACTTACATAAATATTGCCTGTCATTAATAGCTATTTAATTGTTGGCGTCTGTTTGTAATCATATGATATTAAATACTAGGCCCTTATAATAAATACGCACAATGAAATAAACGTGAATTCTTTTCTGTCACTATCCATCGCGCCTAGCATATAATCAGTCCACTAAGACCGTCTCTTCTAGTGTGAGAAAGCGGGTGGTGAAAATTAACATTATAACTGAACATCTGGTATAAAATAGCTACGCGTTATTTATTTCACTAGTTCTAACAGCTAGAAAATCTAAGTGAATTATAATGGTAAATGCTTAACACTCTTAATCGCGTAAACCTAATTTCTATTACCAGAAAATCAGAATGACAATCCCCACGAATGCTATTAACACATCTTCCACAATGGTTCTAGAACTACGTGCTTAGACTATCCAAAAATTCTTAGTGACAACTGATAGCAGGTTTAAGGGGAGGTTAAACCCCCAAAATGAAAAACACAGAATTATAAGATAATAGCTATATCTGGTCATTTATACAAGCAAAATGACTGAAAAAAATACAAAACATCAAGGTATGTACTGAAAACTGGCAGTCTGAGGGGGAAAAACAGTAGAAAAAAGGCAAATTTTGGCTTTTTTGGGGTATTTTGTTGCCCAAGATATCTCAAATGTGAGTACAGCTTCAGTTATGAAATTTGACTGTTTCATTTGTTCATATATGATAATGATTGTATACTAAAATAATTTTGATTGGTTTGATATCTGATTTTTTTGGATTTTAACATACCGTTTGACAAATAGTTGTAACTTTTTAGGGGGGTAACTTAGATATTTCTTAACAGTTTTGTAGTTTGTTAACATATATGCTTTATTTTAGTACAATTTTATGGGCACTATGTGTACAGCATGTGACCCAAAATTCATTACTGTATCACTAATAGTTTTTGAGAAATCATGGGCAACGTGCCCATATTTGTGTGAAAAATGCGGTTTTGAGAAAATGAAGAAAAAAGGGAAGAATTACACTTTTACACAAAATTTACTCACCTCAGTATCCCCCTGCTATGTAGGAATCATCTCTGGTATTTTCCTTTATTGATATCATGGGTTGTTTCATACTTTGCAGCTTACTTTTCATTAAATTCTCTATTTCAACAGACTGTATGCGCTTTTTGTCAATTTCCGAAAAAAAATTTGAAATGCAAATTTACCAAAGTTTAGACCTAAATTATCAAAGATGTTTTTTCTCCTTGGTTCCCCACTGTTATACACAATCACTGCATCATTTCCAGCTACATGCACCCTACTTTTTCCAATGAAAACATTCTTTGGTCACCTATACCATACGAGATTATGAAATGATTCATTTCAATTCTGAGTCCCACCACGAGCACACTTTTCCAGAAGGGTATCAGCTGAAAGTTTCTCAAAAACTTCTTTAATAATAGAAAACAGAAATTCAGGAAGTTGAGTCTTATTATCTGCAGCTGGGTCTTTCTTCACAGGGCACCATCTATCACAGTCTTCAAGTATTCATTGTCTGTGTCTCCAGATTGCCCATATGCTCTTCTTCATTGCTGGAACATCTCCTACATTTTTCTGCGTATGGCTGCCCCATAGTGTCCTTGAATCCGTTTTAATGGCTAACTTGGTTAATCTACCTATTCCACCTATGCCGGTATAAGTTTTCCCATTCTCTGTGAACTTCTTGCATCTGTTTTCTGATACTTTTATCCAGAAGTCTCTTCCCCATTCGCTTTTGAACATGTCGGCAACATTCAAGCTTTCTTATAGTTTTGCCATGGTAAATGGGTGGCTGATGCTGTGCTACTGTCTTGTAACTTTTAGAATCCCCATCTCCCAGATATCCTGTGTTACACAAATCATACTGTTTCTCTGAACGATTAAAGACTTTTAATATTCCATATGGCTCCATCAAACCTGCAGTACCGTCATGATTTTTTTCTCACATTCTCCTGATTCTGAATGATTCTGACTCCAGAGTTTGAATTCATGGTCTGACATTCTGCTCTTTGCTTTCATACAGCTATCACAATAATTGCTGCTTACTTCTACATCCAACACCTTTGCTGGTCCCTTTTGGCTAACAGACAGAACTGTTGCCACACCATTTTTGCTTTTAAAGCCTCGCCGCTGCCAATTACCATCCCATGAAACTGTTACATCTTTACCTTCTAACAGTTTTATTTTCTGCTGCTGCTTCTGCTTTGCACTCATCTGCAACTATAGAGGTGGCTTCCAATATCTTTTTTCTGTAGGTGGCACTTCTTATGTTACTTACTGGTGGTGGCAAATTCATGTTCCCCAAAAGTCTCCTTCCCTTCTCCATGTGACATCCAATGCTATAAATTGCAAAAGTGAATCTCAAGTTCACATTTTCTGAGTTCTTCTTCATGGTAATAACATGTTTACATTGTGAGCACATTATATAAAGCTGACTCTCTAGACCTACAAGCTTCTCTGAAATTATAAAATTATCTCCAGTGTCTGGTAGTTCAAAACAAGATGGACATGGAAATTGTTGAATCAGCTCAGTTACTTGTGTCATATTATACAACCTGTATCCACTCATTCCTTCTACATTTGAATCAGCATCTTCCTCATCTAGGATATTTCTCTGTAGCTTTTGATAAGATGATGATAATCTAGAAGTGCTCACAGGCTCACACTCAGAGGTACTAGCATTGTGTACGACAGTAGGCCTAAACTATGTTAGTGGTTCACAGTTTATAAATTTGATAGTCTTATCTTCATTTAACCTTTTTTTCACATACCTATTTCCTTGAAACTTTCTTTTCTTTGAACGATCCATTCTCTTTCGTGAATTTTTATCCATTATAATAAATAATAAAGAATTATTTCACACACTGCAATGGTCACTGGTTTACCTCGTGTTAGAATTTGACAAGCCTTTGTTTTCTTCGAATAGAATAGTCCCTTTTGAGAGCTCGTTTCTGATTGGCTGAAAAGCCCCAAGCTATGGCAATGGTTAACACAGATTAGCCAATCAAAATTATTTTTACACATGAAATGATGTTTAAAAAACTTTAATTAGGTTTACTTCAGGGAAATGAATACCGAAAAAATTTTTAAAATCCATGCATTAGAAGCGAAGATATACCAATTTGTACATTTTGCATATATAATTAGGTAAACAATACACTTACCTGACCTACTTTAAAAATTTATATAAAATCATCCACAAAGGTTTTAGTGAAAATAAACATAAAGAAATGTAGGCAAATGAATGTACTTTCCAGTTCAATATATATCTAAAATTTGATATTTTCAATGAAATTCTTCATTTTTGGGGGTTACACCTCCCCTTAAGAAGTAGCAGTTTATATATATTATTGGTTTCTTTGATCTATAGATGATGTTACTTTTCCCGTTACCATGTGTATCGAGAGAATCAGAAACATGAGTTCCCAAGATAAAGATTTACCGTCGGCCTTTCTCAGGCGTTAGACCGCCATCAAAGACTTAAATCCGTGTAACGGGGTTCTCGAAAATTTTGCCCGCGACTCGACATCAAAGAGCCCGGGGTTTCCCTGCCCTCCTCTCTGTGTACGGACTTCAAAAGGTTCGGTGTTATTTACTTGCAGTCTGTCAGGTATCGCATGATTGACAGATCAGCTCGCGTGAGAAACTTAGGTAAACAAACCTGATTCGCTACCTGTTATGACTGGCAGGTCACGAAAGTTTTTTAACCTTGTGTTAGCTCGTGTTAAACACAGAAAAAGAGGTGGGACTAAAAAGCGAGTAAACACAGACTGTAAATGTATGGTTTTGTTTGCAAATCATAGAACGCTAACGGGATTACCAAGGCTGTCAGATTGCTGTAGGCTATATTTCCATTATACGTCACAGTGCTCCAGAATCCCACGTGTTATCTTCAGTGCGTGTCTTAATCTGACACCAGTGATCATGCTGGGGATGATGACGCCATTGTGTACACTGATGGGTCTGTAGTGCGTGGTGAGAAATCAGGATGGGGCTTCTCTGCGAGAATAAAGTGCAGGGTCGTCACTGAACAGAGTGGAGCCTACATGACAACAACCACCAACATGAGAATTAACTACAAAATTAAATCTTTCTTGAGCTTTTACTTCAGATGATATAATCTACAATATTTATTTGTCGCTGGCTCTTAGTTATGGATAAACGTAGCCAAAGTCACCGACATACGGTGACGATATTGCTTCCTCTGCTTTGCAGTAGTGGTCCAACAGTGGCTGAAACTCAAAAGTATTTAATATGGGCCTTCAAGGGTGTCTACCTTTCTTTAATTTTTGCTTCAATACTGATGAGTCAAGATATTACTTTGAGAAGATGAAGATGGTAAAAGGGAGAGAATGTTTTGTATTATTATTATTATTGGTGCTGTAACCTTTATTAGAGTTATCGAACTTGTTTTAAAAAAAAAAAGATGTATTTTGTCTTGAAAGTGAGAGACACTGTTTACGTGAGGTTAGATGTGGATGCAAAATTATGCTTACATACTACTGCTGCTTCTGTTACTACTACGGCTACTGCTGCTTGTACTGCCAATACTACTGTAATTACAAACTATATTGAAAGCTCTACACAACGAATTAAGGAAGACTATACGCTTTATCGATTGTCCGTTTTATCCAAATGACGATTTTGGGGGCTGCGGCTCTACAAAAATTACAAATTCTCTTAAATATATGTCATCAATGCAATGGGGGGTCGGCGTGGCTAAGAGGTATGGCGTCCGCCTCGAGTTCTAGAGGTACCGGGTTCGATTCCCAGTTGAAGGAAAATAATTTATGGAAATTTTTTTTCAGAACCAGTGTTCCTAATGATTTCATACTTCCCCCTGGTCTCGGATAAGGGCGAAAAAAAATAGGAGGTCCCGTGTGCAAGTTGCGCACATTAAAAATCCCACGGCAGTTAGAAATCGTAAAGAGTAGGCCTATTAGGCCGCTGCCCTAGCAAAATTTAAAATTTAGAAACCTACCTACCACAAAAATATTTATAGAATGTGTGATTCCTATATATACATACTGGGATTCTCGCCGGTGCTACGGAGTTCGTGCACTGTGCTGAGATCCTCCTTGTGTGATCTAAGTGAGGAGATCGGAGCATTGATGTAGTAGTCCGTGTGCAATGAAGATAGTCCTTGAAACCCAAACCAAACCAAAAAATGCAACAACAACACAAAAAAAACAATAAAAACATACAGACACAGCTGCAATGTATTGCACATAAAATAGTGCTTGTCATAAGACGTATTCACTTTTCATAATTGATCGATGTAGTATTCTGAGTCCCCATAGCAACCTAGATTCAGCTGGTCCTCAGCCAAGTAGAGTGTTGCACTCACACACACACACAAAAAGGGGGGGGGGGGGGGGGGGGGGGGTAGGGGGGCAAAAAGTTTGCAGGGTGAAACATTTCTCTGACACTTTGACACTGGTGCACCAGGCTCTAGTCTGTATACTGAAGTACATCGCTGAGTAACAGTCAAATTAACTCTTTCTTTTTTTTTTCTTAACCAGCGGCACTTGGACTTTCAGCCCTTCGGCCCAATGACATGCCATTGCGAGGCTGGGGAGCCTGTGGACTTTCCTTCCAACCCGGTCAGGAGCTTCGCTCCTTCACATCCACAGAGGGTTTATCTCAGGAGCCGTTCAGGTTATTCAGTTAATCCCCGGTCGTTGACACTCCTTCAAATGCTGACGCCCATAGCCTGAACGGCTCCTGTGATAAACCCTCTGTGGATGGGAAGGAGCGAAGCTCCTGACCGGGTTGGAAGGAAAGTCCTCAGGTTCCCCAGCCTCGCAATGACATGTCATTGGGCCGAAGGGCTGAAAGCCCAAGTGCCGCTGGTTAAAAAAAAAAAAAAAAAGGGCCTGTGTCTTTACAGGCCGTAGTTAATAGTTTTAATTACATCAGCGTAATAAAAGCTACATACACGCGCGCACGCGAACACACACGCACACGTCTGTGAAATAACAACGGAGTAGTCAAGATTTTCTGAGATTCGGCTCTGCTCCAGCTCCGGGCACAAACCTGCTGCTCCACGGCTCCGAGCTCTAGCTCCGGGCTCCACTCCAAACCCCTCCTAAACAGGATATATGAATCTTTTTACAGTAAATGCTCTTGAACGGGAATCATGACAACTGTAATGTAACTGCCAATAATTTTGATTAATATATTTCAGATAAGTCTGGAAACCATAAAGCAAGCGAATACGAGATCAACGGAGCTATTCACGGAAAACAAGAACCTATGGCATTAAGTGCAACAAGATGTTCTGCCCTGACCTCCATGTGCACGAGATGCGTTCATCCATTTTTGGCATCTTCGCACCCCCTGCCAGAACACCCGACGACCCTAAGGAAAATCGGACACTGGTTCCTATTTCCACCAACCGGAAAGGTTGCTGCTGTCTTGCTGGCAGGCCTAATGTTTGCAGCATGGTGGGCTACTCTTATATCCATTACCAAAAAGGAGGCTCTTCCAGGGGGAAGTCTGTTCCCAATGCTTATTCTCTTTATTGGAGCTTGGTGTGGCGGGTACATCATCAAACCAACGTCACTTCCGCCTCTTCTGGGTATGCTGATTGTTGGGGGAATGCTTAGAAACATTCCAGGAATAGATGTGGCTCGTCAAATTGATCCTGTTTGGTCATCTACAGCAAGGTATGAGTCTTGTTCGTTTTAAATAGTCATTTACTTCCTGAATATTCACTAGAATTCACCTTCTTTACCTTTTATTTTTCTGAGGAGTATAAAGTTCATACTAAGCAACCCTATTTTTATTTCTACTAGGAAGGGGTGGTCATGGGGTCGAATACTCAGTCCTATAGAAGCGTAAATCGTGAATAAACTTCAGCCACCTGAACATAGAAATACCGAGACTAGAAGGCCCAGCACATGAATGATTGTTGTTAATTTGTTTAAGGCCTATACCGTACTCCACAGGAAACGTGGTGGTAATGAATGAATAAAGTTATTCTTATTATGTCATTCTCCAGTTTTCTTCCTTGTGTATTGTTGGGTCCTCATTTTCTTTTACCATGAGGATTCCAGATGATGGACGACTTAGTGATGGTATCAACAAAATGTCCTCAATCAGCCATACCTGTTTAATCCTTTAGTTCTACATAAGCGTCCATTTATGAAAGTTTGTAGTTTTTTGGCGTTTGCTAATGTTATTCTCCATGTTTAACAGTTGATCGGAAATGCCTGGACAATTGAATTTATATTTCTTAATTATTTACTTGACAGCAACATATAATAGCAGAAACTATCAGTGATGTCAATTCACCACAAATGTTCAGTACAAAAGTAAGATAAATTACAAAACATTATAAAGCAGTGCATTCTCATTAGAATAACTTGAATCAATCTCAAGGACAATAAATAAGAAGGTAGCATGCAATAAATAAAAATGCAAACGTCTCAAAACGCAACAAGGTTGTGGCCGTGTCTCTTATAATATTAGTATTCTTTTTCCGCAAATGATCTGTCAATAATTCTGAGGGGCTTTGTGCTGACTCAGACGTATTTGTTTTCCGTTATTCTTCTTTTATTCACCAAGTCTTCAGGATACTGGTCTTGTCCGCCAGAAATGATTACTTCTTGATGAGTGATCGTATAGATTTTATATTTAAAGTTCGTTCTTCCCTCAAATCTGCAGATGGTTGTGCTTGGTGAGACAGCTTTAATAAATTATAGTTGTACTTGTTTAAGGTCACTTATCCAACTGGAACTTCTTTAAGTGAGTTGAAACAAGTCTTGTCATGAATTAAAACAATTTTAATTAGAACTGGTGAACAACAGTGAAAATATTTGAAGACATTCCTCTTCATCAATTTCCTATGTGATCAAATAATTTCTGTAGACATTTATTCTGGATGTACAATCACATTTCCTCCTTTTACCTCAAGCCACGGTGGCTCATAACATTCATCATGTTTTAAAATGTTTTTCAAAGATTTCTCATTATTTTTCTTCTTGGGCGCTAGACTAAGCGATTTCTCTACCTTGCATGTTAGTGTTGAAAGTTCAGTATTTTTGCTAAGTTCCTCAAACTGATTGCTCGACATTATAGCCTATCTGGCTTATCATGATGTCCGCTGAAAATCTAACAAAAGTTTTCCGTCACTGTACTTACGTGAAATTAAATTCGCAATATTGGAAATAAATCTGCTTCTCAACTGAGATGATTAAAATATCATTTACTTGATAACTGCAAGGAATCTGTATTCGTTGGCCAAGGACTTTTTGTAGCAGACTGGGGGTCACGCCAGGTTGACACAGATCCCAGTTAAAACTACGGCCGTGCAAGTTGAAGATCAGGAACAGACTCCCTTGTTCCCTACAGTTTTTTTCTAGCTAAAACTTCACGTGGTTGAATATTGCCGTCGATGGCTTTGATTGGTGTAAAAACAAATGTCCCAACTTATTTGATTGGATACAGCTATTAGGCACCGTTAACTGTTCATCGTAAACTTTAACTAACCCTATGTAAATTAGATGACGTCAATCGTTGCTACTCGATTCCCGCCAAAAGACTGAGTTCGCGTCTAAAAGTCTATTGTTAGAAAAATGTAACTTTTCTTTTTTAGTGATAAACTGTAGTAAGTACATTTGTCGTTTTTAAAAGTTATAAGCTCACTTCTTTAATCTTGGGTTATTCTTATGCTAGATCTCTATCACGTTTCTCTACTGTATCAGCACGGATAATGCTGTCGTGGTAGGCCGTCCAGTCACAAGGTCACAGGAGATCTGCTCAAAAATTGGGAAGAGATATACCAACAGATCTTAGAAAATGCCACACCAAACACAAGAGAATTTGTAGTCTGGGAAAACAACAAATGTGATGTACTATATAGAAAAAAAGGAACACTATATACCCAAATGGGGTTGAACCGGGTATCCCATGCACAAAACAAACTCCAATGGTTTGTTCAAGGTCCTAAAATCAACGACATCAACACGTCTAAATAAGAAAATATCATTCAAGAGGTAATTTCATTGAGCTTGGAAATAGTGAAAATCAAAGGAGATTAAAGTCTAACGCAAAATAGAACAGAAAATAAAGCTAGAATTATGTATACTGAATACAAATTTTCTTATCCTGTGTTGTATTTATCTTTTATACGTACATAAAAGATCATGAAAATAGATGATGGTCATCACCATTACCTTTAAGCTCCACGAGGAGCACAGGCCTTTTTCAGATTCATGTTAAGCCTTCCAGTTCTGATGTCACCGGTTCAATGTCTTTCCATGACTTCTTTACCCATTTCGTTTCTGCTTTTAGTTCCCTTCTACGTATGTTATTTGGGCCCATCTACTTTTCTTATGGTGGGTTTTCCAGAACAAGGACTGCACTGTAATGCTATCAGCAGGTTTCATCAATACGTATTCTATCCAACGCCAACGTCTTCTTCTCATCCCTTGTTCCAGTGACACTTTTTAGTTCTTGTCATCCCTTGTTCCAGTGACACTTGTCTAGTTCTTGTCATCCCTTGTTCCAGTGACACTTGTCTAGTTCTTGTCATCCCTTGTTCCAGTGACACTTGTCTAGTTCTTGTCATCAGTTCCACATTAATGATCTTGTTATACCATTTCAATAATTCTGTTATACGCAAGCACCCATTTATGAGAACTCATATTGCCTATTGTATTCTGGCTTTATTTTCTTATGTGGGCATATTTCTCTTGAATTGAATTTCTCCTCTGACTGGACTGTCGTTTTACTGCAGTAAAGTTAGTATATTGTCGTAGCTGTGGGTTTCTGCAGTAATATTAGATTCCGGATACTCAAGCATATTATTTCTCATTATATTTTTGCCCATTAGTCTGTCGTCTAAGTTTCTTGATATCTCTTCGGTGTGTGTGTGTGTGCGTGCGTGCGTGCGCGTGCGTGCGTGCGCGTGCGTGCGTGCGTGCGTGCGTGCGTGCGTGCGTGTGTGTGTAATCAACCCAACATGGTCGATCAGAACTCTTGAACGAAGAACAGAAGTGCTTTAGTATGCAGCACAAACTTCTGCAACTCACAAGCAATCGACAGGAATGCCTGAATGACGACTTTTGCATTTATTATCCATGAATACAACATCGTATGATAATTGACGACACAAACATAAGGTTCATATATCACGTAGGCAGTAGCGAACACACTGTACATTAGCCGCAGCTGTTTGACCTCCACACGGTCAAGTTAACCGTTACTTTAGCACAGAGGTTTTCAAACTTTTTTGGTCCGCGGCTCCCTTGACCTGTGCATAAATCACCGCGGCTCCTCTCTATACTATATATTATATATATAAGCAGCTGTTCGTAACATAGACCTGCTCTGGAGTTTTATGGTGCATTTGTCAATAACTTCTAGTACCTAATGACACGTATTGGTACATGTAATAATACCTCGGCGCAAACATGTCGTCCTACGAAGATCAATATTTATTGATGGACCTTGGCTCATAATATCGAGCCCAACACTTTTCCCAAGCCACCGCAACGCCCTTAGCCGAGGGCGGCGACGCCCCTGGGAGCCGCGACGCACAGTTTGAAAACCTCTACTTTAGCACATTAACTCTTCAGAGTTGTAATATCTAGCACTGTTAGCTTCTTTAGAATAATTACGCAGTGAATGTATTTCAATAGGTTATCATACGTTTAGCTTCTCTCTTAGGAGCGTTATTATTTATTAAATCTCTGGCTAGTTTCTCTTATTTAATTTGGCTGCTCACGCCATCATAATCTGCCATAATTGAACCTGTTAACCTTAATCTAACACACACCGTATCATATTAATTTAGCCTATGCGTTATCCACCGATAAAACGCGTACCATATATTCTGGACTCGAACGTCCTTATACTTTACATTTGCCATTGGCTATTTAAGCCTACACTTACATCTTTTAGTGGGCTAACCACACATAATCTAAAAACACTGCTTTATGCCCTAAGGCCACATGTCGATTCTGCGTAACCAAGTCTAACACGTCAACACGTAACGTACGCATCGCCCTATGAGTGACTAGAGGCAATGCTGCATAGTGCGACCATCTCAAATAAAACCAAACGGAGATGCTGGCAAAACCATGCAGCAGTCCTCAACACCGAGATGTGTGTATGTATATATAAGTATGTATATATATATATATATATATATATATATATATATATATATATATATATATATATATATATATATATATATATATATATATATATATATATATAATATTAATATCAACAACAATAATACTAATAACAATAATATTCGTATAATGTCTAATTAAACTAATTAATTAAGACGTCTGCGTTGGTGTACTCGTTTGTCCCACTTTGCGCGTGCGACCGACTTTTAAAAAATGCTACTGTTATATATTTAGCTATTCGTATCTATCGCACAATATGTACTACACACAGTACTATTTGCTACACACATGCTTCTTTCCGTGAATCGGTTACTCTAGTGCACTGTATGAACTATCGTACCCTACTTTGTTGGCGATGTATGTCGACCTTGCGTTTGTTGTGATGACTCGTTCCCGTGCTGGACAGTTTTAATGAAAACAATTTCGCTTTTGTTTCCGAGCTGGCGTTACAGGATAGTTAATGTTGTCCTTGCTTTGTTTTTGCGACAAAATTTATTCAATGGTTCTTTTGTGATGCACTCATAAGACTGACTGAGTCGGAATGTTTGGTTGTTCCATCTACTAATTTTATCTGCACTTGTGGTGAATTTAAGCGGGCGTGTGGTGGTAAACTCTTTACTACTTTCTGTATATCTTATCTTCTCTCTGGGAGGTGGTATCTATCTTGAATTTCATGGACATGGTGTAAGACTGACATGTGCTTTATTCTTTGCTTGTGTTCCCAGTTTTCTACAAGGAGTCTATTGGGGTGGTTTCAGTTCATTCTCTTACATCTTCAATAAACTTCTACAGCAGCTTTACCCCTCTGCAACCCAAGGAGTTCCACATTTTGGTGTATTTCACATGCAGCAGTTGGAGTTGATCTCATAGCTCCACTAATTAGTCGATGGGCATTGCTTTGCACTCTGTCGAGAGACTCTAGGTTTGTCTTGGAGCACGTTGTAAGCAGTGAGTTGTTGTATTCTATCACAGAGTGGACATAGCCAAGGTACAAGCCTCTCAGAGTATCCTTGTCTGATCCCATGTAGTGCCAGCAAGCCTCTTCAATAGTTGTAATCGCCTCAATGCTTTGTATTCTCAATATGGTTCTTGGGGTTGAAGTGCCGATCAAGTGTGACTCCAAGATATGTGGGATGTTCTTCTTTTGTCACTTGGTGTTTGTCTAGCACAGGTTGATATTCTTCTTGGCTATTTTATGACTTTTGGTAAAGATAGTGTACACAATCTTTGTATAGCGGACCTTTAGTTTCCATGTTTGGCAGTACTCATGCAGTCTTCTAAGGTCTCCGTTTAATCTCTGAGCTCCACTTTCGACATTCTCATGACTCTGCCATATTGCCAGGCCATCAGCGTAAAGAGCTTTTTCGGCTTTGATCTGGTCAGCTAAGTCATTGATATAGATGAGAAATAGAGTGCAGCTTAATGATGAGCCTTGTTGTAAGCCCTCCTCCAAGACTTCTTTAGATGAGATTGCATTGTTCATCTTTGTCTGGATTGTTCGATCAATAAAAAAAATACTTTATCCAGTTGTATAACTTGCCATGTATTCCTATGCCAATCATCTTCTTCAGGAGGCCTTTTCGCCATACACGACCATAGGCCTGCTGGAGGTCAAAGAAGATGGCCACAATATATTTTATTGTTATGGGATAGAAGGATGAGGTAATTAGAAAATTCTAGATCGCCCAGTTGTTTTGTCACAGTCCACGAAATTCCATTTCTACTTGCTGTCATCTCAACTCAAACGGTTGTGAAAGCTGTCATTCGTTAAGAATTCTGCATTTCACGTCTTGATACTTTTTCTTTATTAGGTTTGTATGTTTATGGCGTATTCGTTAATGCCTCATTAGGTTCCAAATAGATTATGTCTCCAAACTGTCAAATGCCATTTTATTGACCACTGATTTCACTTAGGAAAACTTCCCCTACAAGATTTAGATTCATACATACATCTTGGCACGATAGCTTTTCTGTGCCGTATCATCCTCGTCATCATCATCATCATCATCATCATCACCATCACACTAGCATTAACAAGGTACAGAAATAAAATTTGAGCAACAAACAGTGTGATACAAAAATACTAATGTAAAAGGCAAGACGTAATCTATTCTGTATGAAGAGATTTTTTTACATTAGGAATTATATGGAAATCAAAATAAACCAGGTCCAACACAAACATAAGATTATACAACTCATGGAGCCGCGCTAGCGTAGTGGTTACAACACCGCTCTGGCGACCGGGTGATTCAGGATCAAACCCGGGCGACGGCATTTGAGGATTTTTTCGTCGACCGGGATTTGGACTGGATTAACTCGAGACCTGGCGTGAACATTTGAAGAAGTGTCGTCGACCAGGGACTGGCGGCTCCTGAGCCGACCCAGCTCTAATGGGTACCTCCGAAAACGACGAGTATCTTCCTGAATGGCGAGGGACACTTGTCTCTGTACAAGAAAATAGGATACTCACGTAAAAATCAATGTCAGGTTAGACATTAAAAATAACATGAGATTTCGCCTCGAGTATTAGAGGGCGTACGAAAAAAAAAAAAAAAAATACAACTCAAATGTCAAGTCAGTCCCTTTGTATAGCTCCGAAACACAATAACATCGACGAAATTAATGTACAGCTGTCTTTGCCATTCTGAGCTCTATAATGTTCCTGAGGGTAAATATATGATCTACACATCTTCTGTTCTTTCTAAATCCTGCTTGTTCTTTCCTCAGTTTGTGGTCTACTGCTTTTGAAATTCTCTGTATAATTATCCTGCTTAGTATTTTGCTGGGAACTGAGAGAAGAGTGATTCCTCTCCAATTATTGCAGTCTGCAAGATCTCCCTTCTTGGGCAATTTGACGATTATTCATTTGTTCCACTCCATTAGTGTTGTCCCTGTTTTCCAGACTTGTGCAAATAGTGGTTCTAATAGTTCTGCTGCTAGCTCAGGGTCTGTCTTAAATAGCTCTGCATTTAAGTTATCATGGCCAGGAGCTTTTCCGTTCTTTAACCCTTTGATTGCTGTGATGATTTCTTCTTTTCGTGGAATGTCTGTATTAACATCTAGATCGTTTTCAGCCTCATGAACATTCAATTGTGTCTCTGGTGGTTTCTTGTTCAGAGTTTCTCTGAAATGCTCTGCCCATCTTGTTTCCTGTCCCTCTGCTGTCGTGATGAGATTTCCTTGCTTATCTCTTACTAATGTAATATTGTTTGCACCTCGTTTTCCACTGATGATTTTAGTTATTTTGTATACTGTGCTTTGTTCATTTCTCCGTGCTGCCTCTTCTGCCTGTCTTGCAAGATCGTCTAGGAAATTCCTTTTGTTGGCTCGGGTTTGGCGTTTAACTTCCTTGTCCAGCTGACTGTACTGTTCGCTATATAGTTGCTTTAACCTGGGGGACTTCGCTTCTGTGTTCTTTCTTTTCATTTCCTTTCTCATCGTTGTGGTGTTTAATGTTTCTGGTGTTATCCAGTCTTGCTTCTTCCTTTCCTGGAATCCCAAGCATGATTTGCTGCTTTCCTTATATATTGTTGAAATGGTGTTGAATTTCTGGTCTATATCATCAGTCAATGTCTTTTCCTGACTTTTGGCAAATTGATATCGCTTCTTTATATCAGCCACAAAAGCTTTTCTGGTAAGCGGGTCCTTCAATTTGCTGGTGTCAAACCTTTTCTGAGTAGTTACAGTTGGTCCAGCCGTTCTTAGTTTCACTTTCAGTTTTGCTACTACTAAATGGTGATCACTTCCCAAATCTGCACCTCTTCTTACCTTCACATCTTGTAATGCATGTCTCCATCTACCATTAATCATGATGTGGTCTATCTGGTTTCTGTCCCAACCATTTGGTGATTCCCATGTTAATTTGTGAATTTCTTTGTGTGGGAAAAGTGTTCCTCCAATGACCAGGTTGTTAATGCTACAGAAACTTATTAATTTATTCCCATTTTCGTTTGCTGTTCCGCTGCCGCATTTCCCCATTACTCTTTCATTATATGTATTGTGTGTTCCAACTTTCGCATTGAGGTCTCCCATTACTACGATAAGATCATATCTAGGCGTGTCTTCCATTTCTTTCTGCAGTTGTTGATAGAATTCATCCTTGACCTCTTCATCGCTGTCATCCGTTGGGGCGTACATTGTATTATTGTAGTGTTCGTGAATCTCCCTCTCAATCTTATTCTTATCAGTCTGCTGTTGATGGGTTTCCATTCCAGTAATGTCCTTTCTATTCCTTTCTGTAGAATAATGGCCACTCCTTCATTGTGCTGTCCATCCTCTCTTCCAGAGTAAAGAACTGTTTCTCCTGTTGCTGTTTTAACTTTTCCTGCCTGTCACAGATTTGACTGATAATTTTATTTTACCTACATGTCCCATTTTTCTTATCTTTTAATGTTCTGGTTTCCTGGAATTTTTTGCACTTTCAGTTTTCTTTTCTTTCGGTTTTTTTCTACGTAGCCCATTATTCCCCTCTCATACCCCACCCCCGCGGTTTTATTTCGTTCTGGCTTTCAATATAAATTCCCCACTTGGTCAGTAGCGGTCAGCTTATGATAACATTACCTAAGCTGCACCTGGTGTTGTCTGACTCGGGAAAATGTGGGTGGCTCGTAACAGGTTTGATCTCCAGCGAGCAAAAGTTTCTTTGAAGCTAACTGCTAGCCTAATACAGTTGGTAGCGAGATCAAAGGGGAGACAAAACTCACGTTCGTTCTGAGAGATTTTGTTGTGGCCCTTGATCGCTCACAGAATAACATTATGCAATATGTACGAAACTTTCTCGCGGGCTGTTGTCTTCTGATGTAGACTCTAGAATAACATGTGTCTTACTCCTGATTACGTTATACGCCGAACATCTGTGGAAACAGACGATGCCAGGTGTCCGGGGGTAGCGTCACTTGTAGACTATAAATTTAGATAGGTTACTCAGTCAAGCTCACTCGTAAAATTTTCCTGCCCGTAGATGAACAAATGAGACTAAGGCAGATGTTAGCACAGCAGAACTAGATTGTGTTTGCCTATTTCTCGTCATCTCGGGGTAAGTAGACATCTTTTATAATATATATATATATATATATATATATATATATATATATATATATATATATATATATATATATATATATATATATATATATATATATATATATATATATATATATATATATATATATATTCATGTTAGCTATTATATACCTGATAGAAGTGTGACTTGAATTAGGTGATTTCTCCCGGTAATTAGTTCAGTGATAATGTAGCGCCGTCCACCGCCTTAGTTAAACGGGTGCTTAAGCAGTACGTGTCTCCCTGTGTTATTGTTTACAATGGGTTAATGGTAAACTTACGATAACATGCTTACTAGGCGAAGAATCAGAGTAGTCCGTTCAGTGCTTACCATTGGGTTAAGAGTAGGCTAAAATAACTGTCATGACTGTAAGGAAATGTCAGCGGTGTGGGTTATTCACTTAAAAACTGAATAGTGATGTGCAGGCACCATAACACTGTATTATATGAGATTGTCACTTATTACTTTCTGATAGAAACTTCTAATGGTTGTGTGGGCATTTTATATGCCTACTTGTGTAGTTAGACACCAGTTTATAACTTTCACAGAAAGCAGTCCCCAGCCATAGTATAATAATAATAATAATAATAGCCCCTTCAGTCATAACTGACTATGGGAATGCGCCCCTGAGGTGACAGCCCTCAGCTGCTTATTTTCCTGGTGCTCCTTTCGACGTTTTCTCCTCACCTCTGCTTCTTGTGTGAGCCTCTCTTCGCCCAATCTGAGGTGGCGCCGTAAATAGCATCGCCACTTAGTGCGATCAGCAGCTTCATCCTCCCATGTTGCTGGATCCATGTTCAGTGCCCTCATATCTCTCTTGCACACATCTTTGAACCTCAGCTGTGGTCGCCCAACTGTTCTCTTGCCATCTGCTAATTGTCCGTAGAAGATATCTTTTGGGATGCGACCATCTTCCATGCGGCGAACATGGCCAAGCCAGCGAAGTCTGCGCTGTCTAAGAAACGTATACATACTTTGAAGGCCAGCACGTGACAACACCTCGACATTTGTCACTTTATCTTTCCACGAGATGCCGAGGATGCGGCGTAGACACCGCAAATGGAAGGTATTGAGCCTTCTTTCTTGCTTAGCATAGGTCGTCCAGGTCTCGCTGCCATATAGGAGTGTGCTGGTGACGCAGGCATTATATACCGCAGCTTTGGTCTTCATTGTGAGTTTAGAGTTTCCCCAAACACGCGATGTGAGGCGGGCAAAGGTAGCTGCAGCTTTGCCAATGCGGCTGTCGATTTCTGTATCCAGTGAGAGTTTGTCATTGATGGTAGACCCTAGGTATGTGAAGTGGTGCACCACTGCCAATTCATAGTTATCGATAGTGATAACTGGTGCAGCACCCACATCCTGACTCAGCACATTCGTTTTCTTTAGACTTATTGTGAGGCCAAAGTCCTTGCATGCTTTAGTGAAGCGATTCATCAAGCTCTGAAGCTCCTGTTGGCTTTGAGTGACGACTGCAGCATCATCAGCGAACAACAAGTCTCTTATAGTGACCCTTCTGATTTTTGTTTTTTGCCTTCAGCCTTGAAAGATTAAACAGACGGCCATCTGACCTAGTGTGAAGGCATATTCCTTCAGTTGCATCTCTGAACGCATGTTTCAAGAGTAAGGCAAAGAAGATTCCGAAGAGGGTCGGAGCCAGAACACAGCCTTGTTTAACGCCACTTCGTATATCAAAGGGCTGTGACGTGCTTCCAGCATATTGGACTGTTCCCTTCATGCCATCATGGAATGACTTTATCATTTCCAGCATTTTAGAAGGGCAGCCTATTTTCAGGAGGATTTTAAAGAGTCCATCCCTACTAACCAGGTCGAATGCTTTTGTGAGGTCTATAAAGGCGATATATAATGGTCTTTTCTGCTCTCTTGATTTTTCCTGAAGCTGGCGGAGAGAGAAGATCATGTCTGTTGTTGATCTGCCAGCTCGGAATCCACACTGTGACTCTGGATATATGCGCTCAGCTAACTTGTGTAGTCGCATTAAGATGACTTTGGCAAAAGCCTTACCAACAATACTAAGAAGAGAGATGCCTCTGTAGTTATTGCAATCACTTCTGTCTCCTTTATTTTTATACAGTGTTACAATCTTGGCATCTCGCATGTCTTGAGGAATAGTTGTCTCTTCCCAGCACTGGCACAGCATCCTATGCAGGGGATGTAATAGCGTACTCAGCGAACAAATGCTGTAAGAGTACGCTATTACATCCCCAGCCATAGATAACATTATATCTTAGACTTCAGTCACAACTGTATTATTATAGCAATAACATTGCATTTTCCGTGTATTAAATTTTGGGAGGTTATTACTTTTTCTCTTTTTGTGTATCGACCCCAAGGGGCGCATACCATTTATTATGTAATGTCAAATGCTGTATTTTTTATGTAAATTCACTTAATGTTGTAAGATGAATAGCATATCCAGTCAGCTGGAACTACAGGTTTAGATATCCCTTATGTTGAGTTGGAAGAAGACGGAGTAGATTTTGCTGTCAGAACATTTACTGACAGGTACATGTGTGTACAAAATATATTAGCCTATGCAGGCGTATGCTGATAATTGATAGAGTGGAAGTAACAGGAGGGCGACTCACACGGATAAAGACAGCCGAGACTATCATAGCAATGACAACCATAATTATAGATCCCATAGTGGAGCATAACTGTTTATTATAACGTTATTGTAATTGTATTGTTTGGTTGATGTAAAAGTCGCTTCTTTTGGGTCTCAGTTTCAGGATATACCGCATTGCTATCGCAAGATTCCAGTCAGGCGAAGAACGTCACATTCTCTTCGATCTAGCGGTTTTTGAAAGCAACTAGCACCACGAGTTGTCACCCCCTACCTGAAATACAACCCTTTGTCAACGTCCATCCCTCTAATGGGAAATAAGCTCACGCAGTGTTTAACGAGCCATAGCAAATCTGAAAAATCGTATTTGGCAGTAGTGGTTTCCTACTCGCCTCTTGATCACCAGTCAGAGAATTTAAAAAATCACCAGACTTTTGTGCTTAAACGGAGCACTCAGTCACAAATAAGAGTTCAAGTCAGCCCAACCGGATTTAACACCCCGTACGCAGGCCTAATTTCACGCGCCGGGATAATAGCGCAATGGACCATTTGTCCTAAAGTGACCTCGCCTTGTGTGTTTGTTTCTGGTCATTTAAAACCCCGTACGTATTAGCGGCCAGTCGGATATAGACAGAGTATCTTCAACCTATCTCGTTATTAGGGTGTAACTAACAGTGCATTGATAGTGCCTACAGTGTATTTAATAGGGAAAATTCATCACCTATAGGATATATACATAAAGACACTAACTGGATCGTGGTTCCCCAAAAGCGGAAGGACTGAGAGCTGTGTTTATTTATTTCTCAGGTGTTTTACAGCGGGCTTTGGGTGTTGGTGAATTGTTTTTTTTTTTTGTCCATTGGTGTTTAATTGGATTTTGTTAACTGATGTAAATATTGATGGTTTTTTGTATTTTGTTGTGCTGATGTACATTAATTTCATATATTTTTCTTCTTTAATAAATTTTACTCATTTATTAACGCGCTGTTCACGACCCTTTCATACATATTTAATATTACAAGCTCTCACTATAGTCTCTATTTTTGACAAGAGAAAAGAGAGAGAGCGGGTGGTGCTTAGACTATTTAAGTGTGTTGAGGCTTGGAGAGAGAGAGAGATAACTTTAATGAATCCTCTTCCAGGTTGGTCTCAAGTTCACCCTTTTTACACAATATCTATGTGTAATCTATAATTTTGTCAGTTCACTCTCATTGTCAATTTCACTACAGTTGTCTAACTCGACAAATACTCTAACACTTTAACTCAACCACTACACTGCCCCTGTCCATCTGCTCTCGCATATCCCTAGAATTTGTAATCTATAGTTTCTCATTTCTGGTGTGACCTGTTTTAGTTTACCCGTCTCGTTCATTGTCCTGACATTCCACCTATTCTTGTTTCGCGTTTTGCGGTCAGGACGTCCGTTTTCGTGTCAGTGGCTTCCTTTCGGCTTTCACCACCGACAGTCATACGATCCTCAGACTCCGGATATCCATCCCGCAGCAAAGTTTGTTCATTTGTTGTCGTTTCCGTAACTTCATTTCTTTTTACATAGACAGGGGTGTCAGCCCTATGCTAAAACCCCCAATCTGGAGGACCGGGATGTCTGCTTTAGTCTGACCCCTGCCCGCGCAAACCTGTCCAGCTTGGTAGAACTTTCCAGGAGTAAAACTCCCGCTGGCATAGCTCTGGAGGTTATCAGGGTACGCAAGCCGCCATACCTAGACAAGATATTAAAATTTTACAGTTGATTAAACAGTGAAACTTTTAGATGAGGACTTTTTGTTGTGTTAAGTGCCATCTTTTTTATTTTTCCAAAATAGATCTATAGCTCTGACCGTGATCCTGACCAGAGCTGGCCTTGGCCTTGACCCCATGGCCTTGAAGCGTTTGTCCTTTGTCGTGCTGAGACTCGCATTCTGTCCGAGTATAGCCGAGGTCTTGGTGGATGGGGTGGCCGCGAGGTTCATCCTAGACCTGCCGTGGACGTGGGCTTTCATGCTGGCGTAAGTTCTCATGTGGCAGCTAGGGCAGTGATTGTGTGTAGTTGTTCTTTAGATGATACAGGCTGCATGCGTGATGAGATGATAACTGAAAATGCCATATTCACTCATCAAAATCATCACCACGAAAGCCATCATCATTGTCATAATGACTGAATTACTGTTGACGTCGATTCAGCCAGTGTAGATCTCATCCCTCATTAAATTTCCAGGTTTGTACTCGCTGTAGTATCCCCTGCTGTTGTTGTACCATCCCTCTTGGGTCTGTCTGAGCGAGGTTATGGAGTGAACAAAGGAATTCCTACACTGGTCATTGCTGCCTGCTCCTTAGATGCTGTGGTGGCTATCACAGGATTTGGGGTGATGCTTGGCATCAATTTCTCATCAGGTAAAAATGAATACGAGTTGTGATTCAGTGGCGTTTTTGGTGGTGGTGGTGGGAGGGGGGGGAGGGGGGGAGGAGCTTCTGGGCTCCAGTCACTTCCACTAAAATTTCACATTATCTGCTGGGTGACGCAGAACTTCTCTGGTCTTGCACTTATTCGCGAATAATTACACACTTGTATTGAAGACAGTTATTCACCTTTAAACAATATCACCCACCATCATCTCCTTTTTGCCTGCTATGAAGCATGGTGCCATCATTACAGATTTAGGAAGTCTACGTCATAGCATAAACTTTTGCAGCGATAGTTTCTGTAGCGATGAGGTTGCCAGCCCCATCCACAACCTCATTTTAGTTGTCTTTTGTGATATACCTTAAGGAAGCAGTGGGTCTGTTATTTCTTTGTTTCTTCAGAAATTCTGGGGCGTATTATAACTAAAAAGTATATCGGAAAAAGGAGGGGGGGGGGGAGAACTTCAGAGACTGAGCACCCCAAACTGGTCACACTACAAAAATAGCCCACTCCGACAAAGTTCTTAAATAAGCCACAGGCGTTGCTGGAATCATATGGCCAAGCATTTTACTGCTTCAGCCCTGATGAGCTTCTAATTCCAAAAATGTCTGTTTGCCTCTCTCTCTCTCTCTCTCTCTCTCTCTCTCTCTCTCTCTCTCTCTCTCTCGATGACAGTCTACAATCTTGTCTCCACAGCCACTCATTAAATCTTCGTTTATTCACTTTTTTTTTCTTGTTCACTTCCCAAATAGCGTGGAGCCACTACTCCAACTGCCTCTAATGCAAGAATCACTACTCCAACTGCCTCTAATGCAAGAATCACTACTCCAACTGCCTCTAATGCAAGAATCACTACTCTAACTGCCTCTAATGTAAGAATCACTACTCCAACTGCCTCTAATGCAAGAATCACTACTCCAACTGCCTCTAATGCAAGAATCACTACTCCAGCTGCCTCTAATGCAAGAATAACTACTCCAACTGCCTCTAATGCAAGAATCACTACTCCAACTGCCTCTAATGCAAGAATCACTACTCCAGCTGCCTCTGATGCAAGAATCACTACTTCAACTGCCTCTGATGCAAGAATAACTACTCCAACTGCCTCTAATGCAAGAATCACTACTCCAACTGCCTCTAATGCAAGAATCATGCACCAAAACATTCCATGTGCTATTGCAGTAGTGGTTTCATTAGCAGTCTATTTTACTTACAGCCTAAGCACAGCCGCATATAAGCCGCCTCTTAATCGGGCCTGAGAGAGAGAAAAGGTTGTGAGGCTTCATGTGTGAACCTTAGGGTCACTTTTGTTCCTGCAACTAATAATATTTATAATCCCGTCTTGCTATCCCCAGGAGATCTAATCTGGACTGTATTCAAAGGTCCACTGGAAGCGCTAGCGGGTGTTGCGTTTGGAGTTGTATACGGAACCATACTTTGGTATTTGCCACAGAAATCAAGTGTAAGTTAAAATTCTACGTTTAAATAGCATTTTTGTTTATGCTGTTATATCATCATCATCATTGTCGTCATCACTAGGAATAACAACAAGAGTAAACAATATCTAAATATGGTCTCTAACAAGTTTAAACACTTATAGATAAGGCCTACGTTCAGAATCGTTACGTTTAAACAGTTTCCTTTGGTGCCGTATTATCAGCATCATCACTAGCATTAACAAGATTTTAATCATTTCTAAAGACCCGTGTCTCTCAAATTTGAAATAATGTATTAGATAAAATGGTGCTTCATTACTTATTGATAAAAACTTAAATACAACCATATTTTCAAAGGTGATCTGCAAATAAATCAACAAAATTCCTTTTGAAAAATGAAAGACTACAACATAGATTACGGACAACGTGCTGCGACGGTAAAAATAGCTCAGAAATGGTAGTTCCGTAAATGTATTTTAAACGTTCCTTTATTTGGAATGTTAACCCTATTTTTTAACCGTATTTTGGGAAGGCGCGAAGGGGCTTAATGTTTTTATCTTTGGTGCAAAGTTGTATCTTTTGTCATGCTATTTAAATTCTTCTTTTCCGAGTAAGGACTATTTTATAAAAGTACGTAGCTTCTTGGTTGTCGTCATAATTTTTTATATCTCCATCAACAATTGGGCATCCTCTTTTTTTTTTTTAAATAGCACCCAGCTTTTTTGCTCCATGGCAGAGTGTCAGGTAGCATTCTTAGAACATGTCACAGTCAACGCCATCTTTTTCCTTTATCTACTGTAGCTAATTGCAAGTACTTTCAGTTTCAGGCTACTAAATAACTGTAAATGTTGACTGGAACGGTGCCGTGTGGTGCGTATTGGGGCAACTACTACAGTAGTTTTTGCCAGGAATTGCCTATGAAATATTAGGTAGAAGGTTTCTAGAAATTGGCTCGTTAAGAAAGAATAAAGACCTATTCGAGATAGGGACAAGACTACGGGAATGCGAATGCTTTCCACTGGACAGTGTTTTCTAATTAATTATGGAAAGAGTTCTGTTTCCCCACGACCTTAGCTTCTGCCCTTAGATCCCGTAACAGAAAAAGCCCCCAACCTCATCTGAATAGAGAAATGTTCCTATATGTGAATATGTAACACCGACAGCACGAGTGATACACTAACAAACTAGATAATGATTTCTCATGGATACGATGATTCACATATGCATAAAATGTCCCATGTTGTCATACGTTATCTCCCGAGGGGGTATCTCTACTGGCCAGTTCTGGATATCTTCACGAAATGTTAGTGATATGTAGACTCATTATCTTGCGTATGTAGTCGGGATTCATAAAATATACTTTAGAGTCTGCTTCATAGAATGCGCTTAAGAGTGTGTTGCACTTGGTATAAATATGAGATTCCACTTTTGAGCTCTTTAGCTTGACTTCAGATAATAAGCTTTCGAGTGATTTGAACTTGTGATAACTATGTATTGAACTTGTGAGCCAGCAGTATATGGTGACGAAAAATGCTGCGTCCACCTTCTGAACTGTGGGTGAGAAAATATTCCTTTTTAATTGAGGAATGAAAGATGTCCTATGGCGAATTCTGCTAGCCAAATGTCCGTTTTTTTATAACTTATTTCTGGTTAGACGTCAGACACGTTGCGTGTAGACTCAGACTTCTGATGAACTTCTTTTCCCTTCGCAAAATCCTTTAAGAACACAATTCACCACAGAAATGAATTATTATCCACTCTGAATAAACACGTGTATTTAGGCTAGGCGTTTTAGGGATTTAATCTCTACTTCACAATGTAACAACTGGACTCCTCTCTCTAGCGAGCTTTGCGGTACATTATATCTCTAGAAGTCCAATGTGGGTTCCTTGGACTGGTGACGTACAACTCCGCCCATACAACCAATACCTAAGATATCCTCTGGTCACTCATTTCCAGGGTCGCTCTTGTCCCCTGTCAGTCCAAAAGTGGGTGGGGTAATTCACGACCAACTTTCGTTGCCTGGCTTGCCTGACAAACAGGTATTGAGATAATTGGCTGGCCAATGCAAAAGTGCTGTCACATTACTCTCTGATTGTCTATCGCTCCGTGTGTTGGTGGCACTCTTTGTTACCTCCGTCCATTGTCGCCAGCATGCTAGCATGTACCCTCTGTGGCGCCGCCTATTGATTTACATGCCGGTTGGTTTCTTCTTCTTCTTCTTCCGTCCTTAGCCAAAGACCGACCAAGCAGTCAGAGGCCACCACGCCTTGTGGCGTCTTAAGGGCAACAGCAGATTGATTTTCTCTGTTGTAGTTTCTCATCACGCCTAGCGGCGTCTTTAGGGCAACAACAAATAGATCCATCTGCCGTTGTTTCCGTAATCGGTGTGACAAGCCAACGGGTGATCAGCCCATTGGGCGCCGGTTGGTTTAAACAGCATGAAACGTTTTCACCTGGCCAAGCTGGGCGTCCAATGTGGTGACCCGTCGCTTGTATGGACAGCGGCCGAGCAACAAAGATAACAACAGTCCACAGAAATTGTATAATGCCCAGATGTCTGATTTGGATGACCAGATGTGTTTTCATCAGATTTATCACGATGCAATGTGGACTTCAAACGATGATGTCAGGTATGGGGACTCAATCAAAAGACTTTACTTTACCACCGATGAAAGAACAAATGCGGTTCTCTAGATACCGGTCGCGAGTAATCAAAACGATGAAATAGCAAATGTGGGATGAAAGAGCACAAATGTGGGAGAAAATAAAATACGAGAGATGTAGGAAAAGATAGAGCTATAAGGCCTTGGTGCTCGTTTATCACAAACGGATTGTCACGGAATTGCCTCCCCTGCTTTGCAGTAGTGGTCCAACAGTGGCCAAAATTTAAGAGTATCTAAGATGGGTCTTCAAAGGTGTCTACCTTTGCACAAGATTACTCTTGGCAGAGTTGTAGATAGAAGGATAATGATGCTTCTATCTCAAGGTGGTGTTCATAAGATATTTCAGAAGTCAAGAACAATGCTACTTTGGTCGGGGCAATTGTTAACTTATATCTGATACACCGCCTTTTATGAAGAATTAAGCAATTATTAATTTCAGCTCGTTCAAGCCCCCACCCTGATCTACTCAGTGGAATTCTTCTTATTATGGTATAGCTCTGTTTAGAGTGTATTTAGTAAACTGACTGAGACAAACATGCAGTACATCCAAAATGATTAAACCGACGTTAAATTTGTATATTTACAAATAACTAATTTAATAATCAACTAAGTTTTAACAGTTTAAAAAAATTGAATAATCTTTAACAGAAAATACTCATCACCATGTGATGGTAGACCAACGGGCTGATCACCCGTTTGCCAGTCACTTCGATTACGGAAACAACAGCAAATGGATTGATTTGCCATTGCCCTAAAGACGCCAATAGGCGTGATGGGAAACAATGGCAAAGAAAACCTATCTGCTGTTGCCCTAAGACGCCACTAGGCGTAATGGCCACTAGTGAAGTAGTGAGTCTGACCAAAAAAAACAATAGTACTCCCAATAACCTGTTTTTATTGCCGGCCATTACCCATACTTCTTTAATAGATTTGATAAGAAGATGTTCTTAAACACTGCTTTGACGGTCGGTGGCTAAGGACGGAAGAAGAAGAAGAGAATGTGATGGTAGGGTGTTTTATGTAAGAAGTCACTTGGCAGCTTTTAGGTTTGACTTAGCTGCAAATGGTAGTTTCTTCTCCCGCTGGGTTTTTGAGTTCTGTGCAGATAGGTCACTAGAGTTCTTGCGTATCTGGTCAAGATTAAAGGCGCAGCACGCTCCATGTAGCCGCGGTAGCATAGTGGTAAGTGCACTGGCTTCCTAGCTCAGTGGTCTATGGTTCGATCCCCAGATGAGGTGGGATTTTGTTAGGCCACAAACGGCTCCTGTGTCGACCCAGCCCCAAATGGGGACCAGAGCAACTCTGCGAAGGGTAAGGTGGCTGGCGTGATGCTGATCACATCACCCCCAAGTGGGCCGACGGTCAAGAAAGTATGGGCCTAACACCATATTCCCAATATGCCTCAATAGGCTTGTAACGGGATCCTTTACCTTTACACGTTCCAGGTAAGATCAGGGAGTAACTGCAAAGCTGGTCCTGCGTCTCGAAGACCCTCTGATGATGGTGTCTAGCTCGACGTCAGTCCACTTCTACCATCACTTTGTTTCAGAGATTAGTACCCTCAGCTGGTACCACCAAGCAAATCGTGGCTCACAGACTGTTTGCTCGGAGGAATAAAGTTAAAGCACTAGCAGATGCCTTTTAACACGTTTCTGTGGTCTTGTTATGTTAACAATGAATTCCCACTATGAATCCGTGTTTTCAGTTTCCTCATATCCCGGTTTTCCTTATTAAAATGGTTTTCCTGGGCTCTTTAAGTCTTTCAAGATGTTCCACAAAGTCCGGTCTGACATATATGAAATCTGATTCTAATTCTTGCAGTCTGATTGTCGTCTTGACAAGCGATTCTCACAGTGAACTAGACTTGCAAAAAGGTCAGATTATATATTGCCTGTCTTCCCCCGCATTTGTTTGTTACGATGCTAAGCAGGGCTCCAATCGTTTCAAACATGCGTGTTTAGGTGGGGTAATTTCAAAATTATTTCCACCTGAAATTCTGTGCGTGATGCAAAAGGTCACGTCTCCCATATATGGCAATAAAACATCCGATTGCATTCTCTGCAATGCCTACAAATACAACATCTTACTATTATCTCAAGTAATATGTTCGTAATAAGTCAGACAGGAAACGATTATGTCATTCCTGTGCGCTGACAAATAAGTTCTCTTCCCGTAGTGGCTTTCAAACTGTCAGCGTATTACCATCTTGGCGAAAGATGCACCCTGGCCTTATCAGCAATTAAACAAATGCACAGGGCGATTTTAATGCTACTCCGTAGCCTGAAGTCTGGCACACCTGAAATTAACCAACATGGTTGTCGGTTAATATTGCATCACCTGTCTACTCTCTCAGCAGGGATGGTCAGGTAAACAGACAAGACGAATTATTTCTGAAAGGAGTGAAAGAATGTTTGAAAATACAAAATATCTGCTACATAGCAGAGAAAGGAAACATGTACAACAAATGTCACTGATTACTGCCGTAGTGAAGTAGAGATCGACCAAAATAATGTCACACGGATGGTGGGAAACAATAGACTCCCAATAACCTGTTAATAGTGCGGCCATTACCCAGTACTTCTTTAATAGATCTAGATAAGACAGCTGTTCTATAAACATTGTTCTCGTTTCAGAAAAATCTTGTTCTCTTCAGATCTGCTCTTTTGATTGCTGGTGGCTTGCTCGCCATTTTCGGAAGCAAATCTGTTGATTGGTCTGGAAGCGGCCCGCTTGGTTGTTTGACTGTGGCCTTTGTAGCCGCTTACCGTTGGAGAGATGATTATAGGGGGACGGGTAAAAAGGTGAGTACAGTTGTATAAAAGGTAAATGATTTAATTACACGCGCCTTGAAGCATATTGGAAATATGGTGTTAGGTCCATACTTTCTTGATCATACGACACACTAGAGGCGATGTGGTCAACATCACGCCGGCCCCCTTATCCTTCTCAGAGTTACTCTAGTACCCAGTTCACGAGGAGCCATTTGTGGTCTAAAAAAATCCTCCTCAAATGTGGATCGAACCATTGACAGCCGAACAAGGAAGCCAGTGCACTAACCACTGTGCTACAGTGACTCTTGAAGTTGTATGGAGGCTGTATAATCCACAAAGTACTTTTAAGTAGGTAGTTATTTTCATGCTGAGCAGCTTTTGGGTACACTTTTATGGCTAAACGTGTGTACTGAAAACTTACAATGCGATTGACATCTAAATATAGGCAGAGTTTAGAGTAAGCTTCACAAATTCATTTTAATTATCCTTGGCAGAATCCTGTGGAGGATGTAACTGGAGTATTGTGGATGGTGTTTCAGCCTCTGCTGTTTGGACTAATCGGCGCAGCTATCAATATTTCATCTGTAGAATCGGACACGGCAGGTAGGAACACGAAACTGTACTGAAAATAATATATGACACATTTAGTTCATTTTCATTTTTCTTTGTGTTTATATGCATTTCTTTCATATTTTTACTTGTCCGTTAATTGTTACTTTTTTCCACGTGTCTGCTGTGTCCTTTGTCAGTTTCTCATAGCATTTCAATATTTGTCATCTCTGTTTGCGACTGGTCGAGAAGGGTAACCCCAAAAAGTCATGTATGTCTATTTGTAAAACTGACAGCATCATTTGTTTTCCTTTCTAAACTTATAGCATCCTTTGATAATTGACGGTGTCCATTTATTTAGTCAAAGGTCAATGTTGTATATCTTATAGTTACCTTATTTACACGTTCTTATTCTAACTAGCTTTCAGAAAATTGTATAGTGCATTAAACTTTATCTGCATTGTTCTTAGACAGATGTTAAGGGTTTGAAGAAGTCATGGAAATACTCAAAGATTCTCTTCTGTATTAATGTCTCTTAAACAGATGTTAAGGGTTTGAAGAAGTCATGGAAAGACTCAGAGATTCTCTTCTGTATTTATGTTTCTTAGACAGATGTTATGTGTTTGAAGAAGTCATGGAAAGACTCAGAGATTCTCTTCTGTATTAATGTTTCTTAAACAGATGTTAAGGGTTTGAAGAAGTCATGGAAAGACTCAGAGATTCTCTTCTGTATTAATATTTCTTAGACAGATGTTATGTGTTTGAAGAAGTCATGGAAAGACTCAGAGATTCTCTTCTGTATTAATGTTTCTTAGACAGATGTTAAGTGTTTGAAGAAGTCATGGAAAGACTCAGAGATTCTCTTCTGTATTAATGTTTCTTAGACAGATGTTAAGTGTTTGAAGAAGTCATGGAAAGACTCAGAGATTCTCTTCTGTATTAATGTTTCTTAGACAGATGTTAAGTGTTTGAAGAAGTCATGGAAAGACTCAGAGATTCTCTTCTGTATTAATGTTTCTTAGACAGATGTTAAGTGTTTGAAGAAGTCATGGAAAGACTCAGAGATTCTCTTCTGTATTAATGTTTCTTAGACAGATGTTAAGTGTTTGAAGAAGTCATGGAAAGACTCAGAGATTCTCTTCTGTATTAATGTTTCTTAGACAGATGTTAAGTGTTTGAAGAAGTCATGGAAAGACTCAGAGATTCTCTTCTGTATTAATGTTTCTTAGACAGATGTTAAGGGTTTGAAGAAGTCATGGAAAGACTCAGAGATTCTCTTCTGTATTAATGTTTCTTAGACAGATGTTAAGGGTTTGAAGAAGTCATGGAAATACTCAAAGATTCTCTTCTGTATTAATGTCTCTTAGACAGATGTTAAGGGTTTGAAGAAGTCATGGAAAGACTCAGAGATTCTCTTCTGTATTAATGTTTCTTAGACAGATGTTAAGTGTTTGAAGAAGTCATGGAAAGACTCAGAGATTCTCTTCTGTATTAATGTTTCTTAGACAGATGTTAAGTGTTTGAAGAAGTCATGGAAAGACTCAGAGATTCTCTTCTGTATTAATGTTTCTTAGACAGATGTTAAGTGTTTGAAGAAGTCATGGAAAGACTCAGAGATTCTCTTCTGTATTAATGTTTCTTAGACAGATGTTAAGTGTTTGAAGAAGTCATGGAAAGACTCAGAGATTCTCTTCTGTATTAATGTTTCTTAGACAGATGTTAAGTGTTTGAAGAAGTCATGGAAAGACTCAGAGATTCTCTTCTGTATTAATGTTTCTTAGACAGATGTTAAGTGTTTGAAGAAGTCATGGAAAGACTCAGAGATTCTCTTCTGTATTAATGTTTCTTAGACAGATGTTAAGGGTTTGAAGAAGTCATGGAAAGACTCAGAGATTCTCTTCTGTATTAATGTTTCTTAGACAGATGTTAAGTGTTTGAAGAAGTCATGGAAAGACTCAGAGATTCTCTTCTGTATTAATGTTTCTTAGACAGATGTTAAGTGTTTGAAGAAGTCATGGAAAGACTCAGAGATTCTCTTCTGTATTAATGTTTCTTAGACAGATGTTAAGTGTTTGAAGAAGTCATGGAAAGACCTGGAGCTGATGGCACAAGACAGAAAGACTTAAGTTTGTTGAAAGCCTATGCTCCTTGGGGAGCTGAAGTGTAATGATTAGCGTTTCTTATAACTTTCCTGTTTGTTGTCTCATCAGAGTTCTCATTTCACACTTAGCAAGTCCAGCTTTATGTTATCAGTTCATCTTCTTTGTAGTTACCCGCTATTTTCTGGCATGTTTAATCTGCACTGTAGATATTATCTTTGCTTCGATGTAGCTATGCATTCGTTCCCTTATATTTTTGAACATCATCTACCAAGACTATGTTGCAAATGGCGAATCGGTACTAAAATTGCAGGTAGTAATTTTGTGCCAGAGTTTCATGTTGCAACTTGGTGCCAAATGTGCAGGTCGATATTTGGTGCCAAAGTTGCAGGCTGCTCTTTGATAACAGTTTATTTGTTTCTTTATCACTGTGGTCACTGATGCTCTTCTTGAATAGATTGGTTTATTTCTGTCTTGTTGTGACATAAATATGGTATACTGTGGTCATTTTTTTCAGGGGCATAACAACTGGTGTATGAAATATGGTGTTTAGTTTATCACTGAAAAGTTCTGAAAGAAAGCGCTGCTCATGCTGCATTCTGTTCTTCTAAAGTTTCTGCTTTGCTGGGCACAATGACTGTTCAATTTTTTCATCAGAACTTCGCTTCAACTTAATCTTTTCAATGAAATCAAAGCACCTTCATGTTTGTTTTATAGTGTAAAGTAAATAAAGGAAATTGATACTGCAATAAACTTACATAAATCGGTGATACTTGGATAAAAAGGTGATACTACGCAGAACATGGATAAAAGGTGATACTACGCTAAACTTGGATAGATAAAAAGGTGATACTGTACTTCAACTTGGATAGATAAAAAGGTGATACTATACTTCAACTTGGATAGATAAAAAGGTGATACTATACTAAACTTGGATACAAAGGTCATACTATGCTTAAACTTGGATATATGAAAAGGTGATACTATATTAAACTTGGATAGATATAAAGGTGATACTATACTAAGCTTGGATAGATAAAAAGGTGATGCTATATTAAACTTGGATAGATAAAAAGGTGAGACTACATTAAACTTGGATAGATAAAAAGGTGATACTACACTAAACTTGGATTGAAAAAAAAGGTGATACTACACTACATTTGGACAGATAAAAAGGTAAAACATATTTCACTTTAGGAGGCACACATGAAAAAAGCAACAAGAAACAACATAGACTAACAAAACAAAAGATAACAAAAGCCGAACACCAAAATGGAGTTGAAAGGTTGATAAAGAATAAAGAAGAAACACCAAACTGATTGTTTAAAATTGTCATATTAAAAACTACTGCAGGCTTAACCTGAAAAACATTTGAAATGACATTTATTTTATGGCTTGTACTAAACATCAGAAATTCTCGTGCATCTTCAGGTTTTGGTATAGCCATCTTATTTCTGGGTTTAACTGTCCGCATGGCAGTGGCGTTCCTTACAGTACTGAGGACAGATCTCAATGTGAGGGAGAGAGTCTTCATTCCTCTGTCCTGGTTCCCCAAGGCAACAGTTCAAGCTGCTATTGGAGCTATAGCCTATGACACTGCGGTAGAAAAAAATGCTACTGATCTCATTCCCTTAGGCAAGAAGGTACATGGGTAAAACTGTTTATCCTTTTTCTTTCTCTCACTCTCTTTATATATACACATACACACATGCCCCTTATAGTTTGGGAGGGGGGGGGGGGGGAGATGTGAAGAGACAAATAAAGACTAGGACTACTGCACACTGAGGCATGTCGTACAAGATGAGGTTCTGTATGGGGCTGGGTACCTCATTATGTAAAACTAATTGCCACAGAAACCACCACATCAGGGGACCAGCTGTAGTGGTGGTTCCATTCTCCATAAGGAGCGCAAATGATGATGATACACAGACACACATATATATATTTCCTATGGTCAGTAATGATTGAAAGGGAAACTATATATACACAGACACACACATATAAATAACACTGGTATACACACATTTTGGTGCCTTAAATTTTATAGCTGTTCTTGGGTAATTTTGGGTTGCTGATTCCAAAAATGTAATCAGATTTTTTCTATCAGCTCTAGTTTTTGAGATAACTAAGAATGGCCATATTAGTAGGGCAATTGTTATGTACAGTCCTAGAGTTAGGTGCTATGAGTGGCATTTTGACTTTAGTCTGCATTCATATTATATGTAATTACTGTGCATATATTACCAAAAATGTAATAAAACTTTATCACTAGCACTTGTTTAGTCAACACGCAAAAAGGATCTTTTCGAGGACTTCCTGGAATGTGATATGCCCGGACAGTCACGCTTAAGGGTCCAACAGTAATCTGCCATTATGTGGGCATCCCAAAGTCCCTGGTATCTCTCTTCCATTGTTTTTATATCTTGGTGAAATCTTTCACCTTGCTCCTCACTAAAGTCGCCAAGATTCTCCGGAAATAAATGTAAATGGTTATGGAGGTAGTGCAATTTTATGCTCATGATGCATCCAAGTTCACAAAAACTCGACAGCATGTTTCCAACTAATTCAGAATAATTGTCTGCTTTAAAGTTACCCAGAAAGTTTTGCACAACTAAAACAAATGATGACCAGGCTGTGGACTCTGTTTTGTTCATGGAATCAATAAAATTTGGATCGTTTATTAACTTTCTAATTTGAGGTCCATTAAAAATTCCAGCTTTAAGTTTGTCTATGCTCAATTCTAGAAACTTTCTGCATAAGTAATTAAAACAGGTACCATCTTTGTTCAGTGCCTTAACAAATTGCTTCATCAAGCCAAGCTTTATATGTAATGGTGGCAGTAGAAGACGCAGCAATAGAGACCGCAGTCAGCGACTCATAGCTTGACTGCCTGCGTCAGGACCAGCGAACCAGAGCTGGTCAAGACCGTGCTCCACCTCCACGTGGTGGTCCTGAAAACAGTCTGCAGCAGTGCAGGCTGGCTGAGCGAGCACGGATTGCAATGGGAAGGCAAACCCGGTCCTAAAAAATGCCGTGCAGAAGTCGGATGTGTCGACCGAAAGGTGCAGATATCACAGCTACGTTGTAAACAGACACAACGCAACCACCGTCCTTTTCAGGGCGAACGAGGAAGAAGAAGAAGAAGAACTCTTTTTCGATCAATGAGAGGCTTATTGACAATATTTTTTTCTCCAACTTTAAATTCATCCCTCAACGACCACTGTTTCTTTGTCCGGTGCATATCTTTCGCCCTGCTATCCCACAAACATATAAAGCATGGATATTTGGTGAATCCCATTTGCTGGCCAAGCAAGAAGTTCATCATTTTAAGATCTACACAAACCATCCAGTTATGTTCTAAATACTTCAATTTTTCCAGAACTGTGCTTATTGTAGCATACTCCTCCTTCATTGTAGTAGAATGAGCAATTGGAATTGAGCCATATTTGTTACCATTGTGTGAGAGAACACCCTTCAAACTTCTTTTAGAACTGTCAATGAAAAGTCGCCACTCATCTGGTGTATAACTTACACCCATTTTGTTAACAAGACCTCCTACATTAGTACAAAACACAAGGTTGTTTTCTTTACAAAAGAATGGAATAAAACCTTGCTCTCTGCTGCGATAAAATGTAACCTTTGTTTCAGCAGTCAGTAATTTTTTTTCTTTCAATCTTGAAGCCAAAAGTTCTGAAGATTCCTTGGAGAGATATAGATCTCGGATTAGATCATTTAGTTCAAGCTGGTCGAAGCGTTGAGCATCTGAAAAATCATCTTCGAAATCACTATCACTGTCACTTGTCGTTCCACATGCCACTGCTGTCTCATCTTCTAGCAGGGAATCCAAAATCTGACTGAAAGTTGGAACAGGTCGCCTAGCAGAATCTAAATCTGGATATTTCCACTTTTTGTGATTTTTCCATTAATTCCCTTAATATTCACAACACAGAAATAACAGTCATCATAGTGGTTCTTGGGCTCTCTCCAAACCATTGGAATTCCAAGTTTTAAACATTTTCTTTTCCCACAAGTCCACTGTCGCAGGTGTTCAACACATGTTTTGCAAACAATATGAGGAGCCCAAGACTTGTCCTGGTCACCTAGTTTTACTTTAAAGTAAGCAAAGTATGCCTTTTTCACAAAAACAGTAATATGCTTCCTATGTTCTTCTTTGAAGGTGTACTCTCCACAAATATAACAAAATAAATGCGGTGAAAGAACACATGCTCTTCTTGAAGATGATGCCATTCTCTGTTAGAAGTGTAATAAAATAAGTAGCATACTAACATGCATGCAGTGGCTTAAAATCTAAAAAAGTCAATTCTGGGAAGATTCTTGGAAAACTGAAACTGAGAGCAAACAAGCAGTTTTCTTTTGTAATGGACTAGACAGCAATAGTGTTTTTACATAGCCTTATATAGAAAATATTGTAATAATACAGGGTGACAATAAGTGCGCGCGCGGGCCCATTTTTTTTGGGTCACCCTGTATTAATGAAATACAAAAATGTCTGTATCTCAAAAACTAGAGCTGCTACAGACAATTAAACGTGATATTTGGATTGAGCAGGCCTCATTTATGTACAAAGAAGAGTAAAATGTTTGGCACCGAAAAATTCTTTTTTGTGTGTAGGGCTGTGTAATCAAACCTCTGAGTTGGTAATGTATAACATTGTTCATTAAATGTTTGTTCCTTTCCTTGTAGATACTGACAATCGCAGTGCTAGCCATTCTTATTGCTGCGCCGATTGGTTCTGCCCTTATCACTCTCCTTGGACCACGCTTGCTCCACAAGACTGACCCAGACCAATCAGCTGGCAGTCAGATCACATCAGCAAATCAAGAAAAAGACGGGCATATAAATCATGCGGCGACTTTTGAAGATGAGATATCAGACAGGAGTGTACAAGTTCCTGCTACGAAACTTTGAAAATCGTATTTATAAACAAAGATGGAGCAATTTTTCTATCACTGTTCAGTAATTAGAACGTAGCAAAGTAAAGTACCATTTTCACTGGAAGAAAACTCAAATGACGATGTGGGACAGTATTATAATAAAGTGTAGTTGACCCACTTATTTTAACAATGTAAACAAGTTCATGGCAGCTAAGGATTATATTAAATTATAGTTGTATAAAACCACGATGTTAGGCCTGGGTTGTGCTAGCTTATGGTTGTGTAAAACTCTGTGTTAGGCAGTGGTTGTGCTAGGTAAAAAGGAGGTAAAGGATTCTGTTACATGCCCATTGAGGCATATTGGGAATATGGTGTTAGGTCCATATTTTCTTGACCGTCGGCACACTAGGGGTGATGTGGTCAGCATCACGCCGGCCGCCTTAACCTTCCCAGAAGTTGCTCTGGTACCCATTTAGGGCTGGGTCGACCCAGGAGCCGTTTGTGGCCTTAAAAAAATCCCCTCATGTGGGGATCGAACCATAGACCACTGCGCTAGGAAGCCAGTGCACTAACCACTATGCTACCGCGGCTCCTTGTGCTAGGTAACGGTTGTGTAAATCCATGATGTTAGGCTTGGTTTGTGATAGCTAATGGTTGTGTAAAACCTCTGTTGGGTTGTTTTAGGCAATAATGGCATGAAATCTTTGTTATTCTGTGGTTATGCTGGCTAATGGTTGTGTCAGTGGCATTTCGGTTGGGAACATGGACGTCAGATCCACTGCTCATTTGCCCGGGACTACCCCAGGGTTCTCCACTATCACTGGTGCTGTTTAATTCTATACAGCAAAAGTAGCCACCATTCAACCATCTGGGATGGGACGAATACTGACATTTGCTGATGATATATTCATTTACAGAACTGGCTCTGACCGACAAGAAATGGTTAATAGCATACATGGGACACTACAGGAAGTAGAAATGGTGCGAGGAAACTGGCTCCAAAGTCAATCCTAACAAGGCCTGCATGATGTGCTCCTTGAACAACTCCGTTGTGAAAGCAGACCTCCCAGATATTACTCTCAATGGACAGAAAATTGAAAGGCAAGAAAAGCTGAAATACCTTGGAGTTACATTTGATCGAAGGCTCTCGTATAAGTACCATGTTGAGCACATCACACAGAAATGTAGGAGAGGTCTAGCGGCCTTGAAAATAATGGCTGCGACGCGTCTGGAGCAGAGATTACTATTTCTTCTTTATCAACAGCTAGTCATATCGGTCATTGAGTATGGGCTGGGAATACTCACGCTGTCAATAACACAATGTGAATGACTAGAACGCATTCAGAATGAAGGGATGCGCATAGTCTTGGGCTGTACGCGAGATACCCCCATTGTGACAATGAGATACATGCTTGGAGTGCTGTCGATTAAATCCAGATATGCTGTGGCCCAAGCAAAAGCCTATATGCGAGTATCCACAGACAAACGGCACCCTCTGCATGGTAACATAGCTGACATTAAGGGAGCAAGAATAAAGAGAGGGATGTCATGGATGGCACAGGCAGAGACAACTATCAAGCAGGTGGCCACAGTTGACAATATATTCAAGGGAGAAGAATGGTGTATGTCAGATGAAAATTGGGATAACTACCAGCGGGTCATCACCAGCCTGTGTAGAAATTGGGGGATGGAATAGCAGAACTGGAAATTAATCAACTGATACATGATCATTCCGGGGATGGTGATGCCATCGTGTATACAGATGGGTCGGTGATCCGGGGTGAAAAATCCGGTTGGGGCTTCTCTGCTCGGGTACAGGGCAGAATCGTCACCAAACATAGCAGGGCTTACAAGATAACAACTTCCAGCATGAGAATGGAGGTCGAGGCTGTTACTGCAGCCTTAAGGTGAATAACTGAAACTTCATTAACAAAGGCTATCATTGTGTCCGACTCTCAGCCCATGCTTCGGAAGGTTCAAAGTGGTTAGCATGAATGGAAAACATTCATAGAAGCTTCCAGTCTACAAGAGCTGGTGTGGATATACTGTCCTGGTCATGCTGGGGTATGTGGTAATGAAAGAGCTGACAGACTAGCATCAAGAGCACCCACTGTGGGGACACTGGATATGGATAAGGGAGATATACTGAGAACAATTAATGATCGCCTGTTAGAGAATGACACTGCAATAGATGAATCATCAAGGTTAAGACTGTTGGAATTTGGCATCAAATGTAAAGCTAGTAGAGATGGACGTATGAGAGGATGCATCCGTCGTGTTTACAACCAGCGAGCTACAGGTACAATTAGCATTCACACTCTTCGACATATACTGATGGAGACTGAGCACCTTTGGGTTTGCCCGGAGTGCAATGATGTCAATTCTGCATAACAATAACAATGGTTGTGTAAAACCATATTGTTAGGCTGTGGTTGTGCTAAACAATAAATGTGTAAAATCATGGTGTTAGGCTATGACTATGCTATGGTTGTGTAAAACCATGGTATTTGGCTAGATTATGCTAGCTAATGGTTGTGTAAAATAATGGTGTTAGGCTATGACTATGCTATGGTTGTGTAAAATCATGGTGTTAGGCTGTCATTATGATAGGCAATGGTTGTGTAAAATCATGGTGTTAGGCTGTCATTATAATAGGCAATGGTTGTGTAAAATCATGGTGTTAGGCTGTCATTATGATAGGCAAAGTTGTGTAAAACCATGGTGTTAGGCTATGGCTATGCTATGGTTTTGTAAAACCATGGTGCTAAGCTGTCATTAGGATAGGAAATGGTTGTGTAAAATCATGTTGTTACGCTGTTATTATGATAGGCAATGGTTGTGTAAAATCATGGTGTTAGGCTGTCATCATGATAGGCAATGGTTGTGTAAAATCATGGTGTAATGCCAAGGTTCTGTAAAATGGTGTTAGGCTGTGCTATGCTAGAGTGTTAGGCAACTGTTGCATAAAACCATGAAGTGTGGCTGTGGTTATGCTAGGTAATGTTTGTGTAAAACCATGACATTAGGCTGTGCTTGAGCTAGACAGCACTCACGTAAAACCATGGTCACACTTAGCAATGGTTGTGTAACATCTAGGGTGACTATACGTCTGGATTTGTCCGGTTTTTCATGCCTAAACTGTGCATCCGGCCGGATTTTTTAAAAAAATGTTCAAATATCTGGCTTTTTTGCGATTTACTTACTAAATTATATGACAGACTCCATTTTGAAAATTCCCCATTTGAATTTCACGTCCTACAACTGAATTTCATCAGAATCCAGCAAACAATCTATCAACAATCCCGCAAGCTTTCATGTTGTTGGATTGTTTATCAGTAATAGATTATAATCAAACTATAACTCAGTTTTACACATTTTCTTTACATTTTTACACGTTTCCTTATTGACACCTGTTATCCAAAAATGTACTTTGATTTATAAGACAGTATGAGGTTAAGTCATTTAAAACCTCATTGTCTGTTGCAAATTACAAATAATTTTAACTTTGATATCGAATTAAACATTAATTAATGACATTTTGTATTTATTACTAAGCCTACTCTGTCAAATAAAAAAAAAGAATTTGCCTCATCTTGGCAAGGCGCGCTTCCTTCAACCTAGACACATCGTCTGTCTGTTATATTAGGGTGCATGTCCAAATGTAAAAGCCCTTATAGTTTGCATTAAAAAAGTGTGTATTCGCAGATAGATTGAAAATGAAATTTCCATGTATTTCCAGAGGTCGGCAAGATTTAGAAGCAGAATGTCTCGTGTGCAAAGGTGGCACATTTGTGTCAGTAGCAAATAAAGTTGCTGCTGATTAACAAGGAAAAAAAAAAACACACACACACATGAAAACATGAGCACCACAAGAACACATTTGTATCTGACAGTTCGCAATCAAAACAGACATTATTTACAAAAGAAACAAGCATGGAACCGAAAAAGTAACTGCCACAGGTCGTTTTGCTTTTCATAATGTGAAACATCACAATAATTTTAAATCAGTGGACTGTACTTTAACACGCTTTCCCGTCATTCAGAAAGTGCCAACAAATTTGCATGTGCCAGAACCAGAACAACTGCTAGTGTTATTTATGTGACAATGTGTCTGTGTGAATTTTAAAATAGTAATGAAGTGTTTTTAAAGCTGATTTTTATCATCTCAGTATATCAATAGTCACAAAATCAAAGTGATTTGATGAAATTATTGTTTCAATCAATCAATACCCTTTAGCTCCCCAAGAGCATAGGCCTTCAACAAACACATGCCAAGTCTTCCTGTCCTGTGCCATCCGCTCAAGTTCTTTCCATGTTTTCCTCATCATTTTCACCTCTGTTTCCAGTTCTCTTCTCCATGTGTTTTTTGGTCTGCCTCTCCCTCCTGTGGATTCCAGAACAAGGACTGCCTTGTAATGCTATCAACAGGTTTCCTCAATGTGTGTCCTATCCATTGCCAGCGTCTTCTTCTCAACTCTTGTTCCACTGCTCAACTCTTGTTCCACTGGCACTTGTCTGGTTCTTGTCATCAATTCCACATTTGTGACTTTGTCACACCATTTCAGTCCTATTCTACGCAAGCACTCGTTTATAAAAGTCTGTAGCTTTTTGGTTATTATTTTCCATGTCTCAGAGCCATACAATAGGACTGACTTCACATTTGAGTTGAAGATTCTTATTTTTGTGTTGGACTTGTTTTCTCTTGTTCTCTATATGTTTCCCAATGCAATGAAAGCTCCTCGTGTTTTTTGTATTCTTCTTTTGATATCACTGTCTATCCCTCCAACTTTGTCTATATTACTTCCAAGATATGTGTACGATTCTACATCTTTTAGTGGTGTTTCTTCAAGTTCAACCTTGTTATCATTTCTTGCATTTATTCTCATAATCTTTGTCTTTTCCCTGTGTATTTTCAGGCCCACTTGTTGTGACCTCTCATCGAGAATTTTCATTTTCTCTTGCATCTGATTATGGTTATGGGACAGAAGAGCCAAGCCATCTGCAAAATCCAGATCATCAAGCTGTTTAGTCAGATTCCACTGGATTCCATTTCTGTTGTGTGATGTTGATGTTTTCATAACCGAATCTATTGCTAGTAAGAAAAGAAATGGAGACAACAGGCATCCCTGTCTCACTCCTGTTCTAATCCTAAACGGTTCTGCAAGTTGTCCTTCACGAAGAACTCTGCATGTCATGTCTTCATAGGTCTTCTTTATTAAGTTAATGATCTTCATGGGAACTCCATAATGCCTCATCAATTTCCAAAGCAATTCTCTGTCTGCACTGTCAAATGCCTTTTCATAGTCCACGAATCCGATGTATAGCAGTGAATTCCATTCCAGACTTTGTTCAACTATTATTCTCAATGTGGCTATCTGGTCTGTACAGGATCTGTTTTGTCGAAAACCTGCTTGTTCATCTCTCTGTTGCTTGTCTATGGACTCTTTTAATCTCTCAAGGATGATTCTGTCTAATACTTTTCCTGGCACTGATAGTAACATTATTCCTCTATAATTTGTGCACTCTTGTAAATTTACCTTCTTAGGCAACTTGACCAGATAACCTTCCTTCCATTCTGCTGGTATTTCCTCTCTCTCCCAGGCTTTGCCAAGTAGTTTATATAATATCTCTGTAGAGGTATCAATATCTGTTTTGATGGCCTCTGCTGGACTGCAATTAGGACCAGCTGCTTTTCCATCTCTCAGAAGCTTTATGGCTTTCTTTATTTCTTCTCTACCTATCACAGCTGATTTGTAGCTCCTCTTCTGCTGGCTGGATGTCTGGAGGATTAGCTGGAGATGATCTATTGAGAAGTTCCTCAAAATGTTCTGTCCATCTCTTCATTTGTTCTTGTACATTACTAAGCAATTTTCCATTCTTATCTTTTATGAGGCCATTTGCTTGCTTATATTTCCCTGTTAGCTTCTTTGTGTTGTTGTACAGGTCTCTCATATTTCCTTTGGCTGCAGCTTCCTCTTCTTCCCTTGCCAAATCATCAATATATTTCATCTTGTCTCTTTTGATGTTTCTTCTTACTTCTTTGTTTGCTTCTATGTACACTTCATGAGCCTTGGCTTTGGAGCTTCTGGTTTTGCTTCTGTTTAAATCTGCTTTCTTGTTTTTCCTGTCTTCTATCTTGCTAATGGTTTCTGTTGTTATCCATGCTTTGTGCTGACGTTCTCTTTTTCTCAGTACTTCTTCACATGTCTCATTCCATATCTTTTTTACTTTTTGCCAGTGGTCTTCCGTATCTGTTTCATCTTCCAGCTGTTGGAGTACTTGGTATTTGTTGGATACTGTGATTGAAAATTTGTCTCTTATTTCCTGATTTCTTAGATACCCCACATTATACTGTTGTCATGGAGCCGCACTGGTGTAATGGCTACAACGTTGTACTGGCGACCAGGTTTTCAAGGTTCAAGCCCGGGCGTCAGCGTTTGAAGGAATGTTTACGACCGGGAATTTGACTGAATAACCTGAACGGCTCCTGCACATAAACCCCCTGTGGATGGGAAGGAGCAAAGCTCCTGACCGGGTTGGAAGGAAAGTCCACTGACCCCCCAGCCTCGCAATGACGTCATTGGGCCAAAAGGGCTGGAAAGCTCGAGTGCCGCTGGTTAGAGAAAAAAAACTGTCTACAGCTATACAGTTGACATTCAAAAACCGGCAACCTCCGGACCTGAGGAGTGCCGGATTGTTGAAAATGCCGGATTTTTTTATGGTTATATATGCTGTATATATTTAACAGAAAATGACTATCCTTTAAAGAAAGAAAACTAAATGAAAAGCAAATGAAATTTTAATGTTCATCAACTAAATAAAACAGTTCTACAGAATTTTAGTTCAACAGCTGCATCAAAACATAAACGGCTCCAGAAAACAGTGGCGCGCCAACGCGGTAAATTAAAAAATGCGCTCCGAAATCCATGCCGGAAATCTGAAGGAACCGGATTATCGATGGCCGGATTTTTGAATGTCAACTGTATACTGTTGTAAATTTCTTGAGTTTTAATTTTGTTTTAGCCAACAGAAGATGGTGGTCTGATACAACATCTGCTCCTCTACATACTTTCACATCATGCAATGATGACCTAAACTTCTTACTTATGCATATGTGATCAATCTGATTCTCAGTTCTGTGGTCTGGTGATATCCATGTTGCTTTATGTATTCTTTTATGTGGAAATATGCTTCCTCCATAGCTAGTTGATTTGAAGCACAGAAGTTTGCTAATAGTTCCCCATTCTCATTCATCATACCTAATCCATGCTTTCCCATGATTTCTTCAAAGCCAGTGTTGTCCCTATTTTCGCATGTAGGTCCCCCATCAAAATTGTGATGTCCTTTCTTTTCTTATTGTCCAAGACATTTTGTAGTCTGGTGTAAAAGTCTTCTTTCACTGTCGTTTATTATTTAAAATAAGTATGTCTTACATTTTCATTATATTGTCCTACTTTCCATGACAAAAAAGTGAATATTGTCCTCCTTTTTGCGTTGAACGATATGGTCACCCTAGTAAAATCACTATTGTGCTCAGGAACTGATTATGTAAAGTTTATATGCAACAGTTTTCTAAAGATCATAGTAATATCCAGTTAGGATTGTTTCAAATGAGGGTTATGTAAAACTTCTGTCATTAGTGAAGTAACACAAAGTACGTATGTATCTAGCTCAGTACTGAACCCGTCTATCAGTTCTTCGTTGTCTCCCTTTCTCTTGTAGAATTTTGTAGCACATGAGTAAAAGATCAAAGTTGATAAAACTTGCTTGACATGTAAATAGTCTTGAGGAAAAAGTTTATGGCAAAAAAGACAGGAGGATGACATCGCTTTAAGTGGGATGGAAACATCAAGCATAGACTGTAGATAGCAAATGTGGACCATCAAGGTGGGAGACAGGTGTTGGAGATTTATGACAAACAATCTTCAGTGCAGAAGTGATATTTGATATGATCTCAGTACCTGAATATTTACATCCAAAATCTCTTAAATCACTACTTAATTACAAATTGTTTACCATCTTTAAACCACATTTGAAATGATGAAATAGTCTGCACAATTTGAAGCACAATTTTTTTTTTCTAATTAACACAAATATAACTATACTTCCTATTAAACTGACAGCCAGTGCAGTGACTTACCTACTGTCACCACTACTCAAACATCTGTACATCAGTATGGAAACTAAGTGATTGGTGATAAATGGTATATTCTTACCAACTCTTTGCTATGAGTGCCTAACATGGTCCCTGACCAAAGCACAGGAGAGAAAAATTCCATCTTGTGAGATGAGATGCTCAAGATGTTACTAAAAGAGACAAATTGTAGAAATTATATCCTGCATCAAGTATATACAGAGGCAGATAATTAAGTGGTATGGATACAAATATCGAGGTGTTGTCATGTGCTGGTCTTCAAAGCATGTATACACTGCTTAGACAGCGCAAACCACGCTGGCTTGGCCATGTCCGCTGCATGGAAGATGGTCGCATCCCGAAGGATATCTTCTACGGACAATTAGCAGATGGCAAGAAAACAGTTGGGCAACCGCAGCTGAGGTTCAAAGATGTGTGCATGAGAGATATGAGGGCACTGGACATGGATCCAGCAACATGGGAGGATGAAGCTGCTGATCGCATTAAGTGGCGATGTTATCTACCCTTCCAAGATGGAGGTGAAATTCGTTTCTCACCTTAGACGCCGAAAGAAAAACATCAGGAATGTGTATATTTCGATGGATATCACCATGTTATGTTAAATTATAGAATAAGAGATACACCAGAGTATCTAGTGGTGTAGATATTTTCCTATAACTGACCTCGAAACCCTTGAATCGGTCGGTTGGATCGGAGGGTTGATCAGTGAGTTAACAATTCACTATCGTAAAACAAGCTATTGTTACCGAAACAGAACCAGGCTCGACAGTAAACATGACTCACTCTAATATCTTGGGGGCTAAGGAGATTTCTAAAATTGGATACTGGAATGTAAGAACTATGTATCAAGACGGAAAATTGGAAGAAGTAATTAAAGAAATGGATAATTATAAGTTGGACTTATTGGGTGTCAGCGAGTGTAGATGGACGGGGAAGGGCATAAAATATATTTCAGAAGAAAAAAAGCAAATTATATACTCTGGTAGTAATGATAATCGTCACACAGAGGGAGTAGCCATCCTAATGACACAGAAAGCAGCAGCATCGCTTATCAGCTGGGTACCTATCAATGAGAGGCTAATATTAGCTAGATTTCAGACACGATTTTTCAAGCTCTCAATTGTACAATGTTATGCACCAACTAACGACGCTCTTGATACCACAAAAGATGACTTCTATGAAGCACTTCTAAGTACCATCAACACAATACCCAAGCATGACATAATAGCAGTCATGGGTGATTTTAACGCCAAAGTAGGTGACAACAACGATGGAGTACAAAGATATCTCGGTACTCATGGCATAGGCTGTATGAATCAAAATGGCGAAAGACTTCTAGAACTTTGTGAAATATCAAACCTCGTTGTGGCAGACACCATCTTTCCACATAAGAATATCCACAAGATAACATGGAATTCACCTGATGGCAGAACTAAGAACCAGATAGATCACTTCTGCATAAGCGCTAAATTTCGCTCATCAGTTCAAGACGTCAGAGCATACAGAGGTGCAGAGATCGGAAGCGATCATAACCTCTGCATAGCTAAAATGAGAATTAAACTGAAGAAGTTATACCAACCGAATAAAAATAGAAGAATAGATGTACACAGACTGCAATCAAATGATATAAAGAAGGAATATAATGTCAAAATGAACAACTATTTCGATGCTTTAGGCAAAATTGACAACGATATCACCACCAAGACAATCGATACTAAATGGGAACAACTGAGAACAGCAATGACAGAAGCAGCTGTAGCGACCACCGGATACCTAGTACATAAAAAGAAAAAATGGATGAGAGAAGATACTTGGGATAAAATACAAGAAAGGAAAACAGCAAAACTTAAACTACTAGCGGCAAGTACACATAATGCAGTTGAATCTTGCAAACTAACTTATAACTTGTTAAATAAAGAAGTGAAGACAAAAACTCGAAGAGATAAAAGACATTTCATCAATGAACTGGCCGTAGAAGCTGAAAAATGCTGCAAGAACTGGTAATAGTAGGTGCCTTTATCAAATTACAAAACAACTATGTCACCAGCCTACTGCTATGGAAACACCTGTTAAAGGTAAATTAGGGAATTCAATACCAACAGAAAAAGAACAAATGAAGAGATGGGCTGAGCACTTCATGGAGGTGCTAAACAGACCACCACCAACAGTAACACCTGATTTTAATAATGAAACATCCACAACCACTTTGCCAATAACTTGCGATGAATTCACGCTGGACGAGATCAAACAAGCCGTTAAAAGATTAAAAAATTTTAAAGCTGCTGGAGTTGACGAAATTTCAGGGGAAATGATTAAAGCAGTTAATGACAACAACCTCTTGAGAATTTTAGATATTATAAATGAAGTATGGAGAGAAGAACAACCACCACATCAATGGAAAGACAGTATTATTGTAAAGTTACCGAAGAAAGGTGATCTATCAGACTGTAATAAACTGGCGTGGTATATCTCTATTATCAGTACCTGGAAAATTATTATGTTGCATGATGTTAGAAAGACTTAAATTGCATGCTGACGAAAAGATCAGAGAAGAACAAGCGGGTTTCAGGCCGAAACGATCATGTATTGATCAAATATTCACACTAAGAACAATTATAGAAGAATCAGTGGAAAGGCAATCGCCACTTATTATCACCTTCGTCGATTTTCAAAAAGCCTTTGATAGTCTACACCGCCCATCATTGTGGAGATACTTACAATCTATGGTTTTCCAACAAAATATGTGAATATAATCAAAGCGCTATATGACAATGCAAGATGTTGTGTTAGAACAAATAAAGGGAATACAGAATGGTTTACAGTAGAAACAGGGGTGAAACAAGGCTGTATTATGTCACCACTACTTTTTGGAATAGCTATTGATTGGGTTATGAGAAACTATACCCACAATGAACAATTGGGTATAAAATGGACAAATGGAAAATTCCTGGGGGACCTGGATTTCGCAGATGATGTAGCATTCTTAAGTTCAACACATCCCAAAAGCAATAAATAATTTGTGTCATCTCTCTCGGTTAAAATTGGTCTCCAAATAAATGCCTCTAAAACTAAAGCTATGAACTTTTCTAACGAGACCTTTGATATCATCTTGAACGGGGAAAAACTACAGAAAGTTGAAAGTTTCGATTAATTAGGCAGTAAAATGACTGAGGATGGTGACAACACAAGAGAAATCCATACTAGAATTGCTTTGGCAGCTAGCGCCTTCAATAGATTATCTAACATTTGAAATTACGATCATTGAATATACATACCAAGCTTCGTCTGTTTAATTCAAATGTTATCTCAGTGTTAACATACGGCTGTGAGAGTTGGAAAATAACAAAATCATTGGAGAACAAGCTGAATACATTCGATTCGAAACAAATTCTTAAAAACTCATGAACATCAGTTGGAAAAATTCAAGACTAATCGACAAATAAGAGAAGACTCTAGGCAGAAATATGTCTCCGACTATATAAGGAAAAGACGATGGTCATATATCGGTCATGTCCTACGAATGCAAAACAACAGAATACCACTACAGGCGCTCACTTGGGTTCCAGAGGGTAAGCGGAAAAAAGGAAGACCAAAAGAAACACTCAGAAGAACAATAATAAGAGAAGGAAGAACGTTGGGCCTAAATAATGTGCAAGAGCTAAGAGGAGTGGCGTCACAACGAACAACCTGGAGAGCACTGGTTTCTGCCTTATGCGCCGTGTTTGGCGCTTAAAGAATTTATTATTATTATTATTATTATTTACGGCGCCACCTCAGATTGGGCGAAAAGAAGCTCACACAACAAGCACAAGAGAGGAGAAAACGTCGAAGGGCTGTCACCTCAGGGGCGAATTCCCATAGTCAGTTATGACTGAAGGGGCTATTATATATTGTATTATTATTATATATGGCTCCATCTTATGGAGCCCGATCAAGTGCAGCAGTAGATGATCTAGTTTCAGGACACAAGGGAAGACCAAGAGACAGATGGGTAGACAACATTACAGAAACCCTACAACAACACGGGCTGACAGCAGCCAATGTGACACATTTGGTTCAAGAACACAAACAACAAGCTCCCCATTTCGCTTCACAGCTGGAGTAGACTGAAAAAGTAAAAAGCAAGTAAAGATAACTGTGTTTTTGTGATGTATGTTTAAACACATGGCTCTGTAATATCTGATATAGTGTTTCATGGATCTGAACGGGTTAACAAACTGCTGACTGGAGAGAAACAACATTAAATGATGAAACTAAACCTGTTTCAGTCAGTGTTAAAGCACTGATTACCTGTATGGTAAGCCTTAATAAAATTGAGATGTCTATAATCTTTGTCCAGCAATGTGTTACCAGGGCCATGAAGGGGAGCAAAGAATAAACACTGCACCCCTTTATGCATGCCATAAAAGGCTGCTAAGAGGGATTGGGCATGGTGTCAAATACCTCATCAAGTAAAAACTTAAACCACACAAAATTTAGTTAGAATAAAAAACAAAGTCACTCAAAGCAAGCGATTCAAATAAATCCACTCAGCTGTCCAGGCTGGAATAGGACCCACCATCGGTGAGGACTCTAATGCAGAAGGAGAAAGCCAAAAGGAGTTTGGACTGCTGTCTCACCTCCTTTTCACCCAAGAGAACCTGCAGATTAACTCACTCATTACCATTCAACTCCCTATGGAGTTTTTTTTTTTAAATTTTTGTTGTCACAAACCGTTATTTTGTAATAGCTTTATTTGCATATGGTTGGCCTATTTTCTTATAAGCATCTACATGTGTGCTGTACGTTCATTCTCAAAGTGGGAGCAATGTAAACAGTATGATGGGAAGAGAGAGAGTCATGTTTTGTGATCAAGAATGGTAATACTAATACAGTATCATGAATGACACTTTATTCTAACACTACCAGTGAGAATGACTGTTTATAGTGACCAGAAACCGAAATTACACTTTATATTGCCATGATCTGCTTGTGTGGACTAGAGGCTCTAAACTGAGGAGTGCATACAATGGTATCACACAAACAAATTGCTACAGAAACCACTATCACAAGGGAACATGCAGTGCTTTGATGCAAGTTTCCTGCGAGAAGACCATCTGTGATGGTGGTCCCATAAGGAGCAAGATAGAAAAGGACAAATAGAAATAAGAAGTTGGTCACCAACACCTTGACTGATACTTTGTAGGGAACCTAACACTGTGTATGACACTATCCTCCCATTAGCTTGTGGTTTCTGTCATGTGTTGGCCTTCCTGTGGTGAGGCCACGCTCCTTTCAATCTAGCAGAGATCCATCGGTTCTATCATTCTATCAGAGCCCAATTGCAATTCCGAACTTAAAAGAAGAAAAAAAATAGAACTCTGTCTAAACTCTAATGCAGCACAGATAAATACTAAGCCCTGAAAAGGACTACTAGCATCTATCAGCTAACATAGTGAAGCCCTGATATGGGATGGTCCTAAAAACAGGGCTGCTAGCTTTGCCAATAAGGTACCAGCTTGGCTGTCATTAACATTGAAATAACACCAATTTTTATGGCACTGAAGCTAGAAATGATAACTTTAGAATGTATAGTAGTTACCACTGGCACTGACTGCTAGAAATGATCACTGGCACTGACAGCTGTATTCTTCTTCTTCTTCTCCCCTTCCGCTCCTTATTTAGCATGTATCCACCACTGGTTTCTGTAGCAATATGTTTTACATCATGAGGTTGCCAGCCCTGTGCACTATTTTATATTAAACACCTTGTACAGCATGCCTGATGCAGCAGTAGACTTATTCTTTCTCTTGTCTCCCCAGTGCCCCCCCCCCCCCCCCCCTTCCACCCTGAACTAGACGGGGCTGACACCTCCTGCATAAGGGTCGTGGTTTGATAACCAGATATCATCTTGTCCTGTAAAGAAACATTTAACTGTTTCATTCTTTCTTGCTGCATTTTTTAAACTCAATATTCTGTTAATGTATATAAATCATTATCATCATCAGCTGCCATCTCTACATTAAAGGTCGACTGCAATGGATCTCCAACATCTTCTGTCTCTTGCCATGATGGTGCACTCTGATAGACTCTGTCCTGCCCATCTCTTGATGTTATCTTCCCACTTACAGTTTTGTCTTCTTCTTGCACGTTTACCATCCACACTTCCTTCCATTATAGTCTTCAGTAAAATGTTCTGTCTTTTTAAAGTTAGTTGCTTATCCTTTACAGGACGTGGCAATCAACCCCAGCTTTTATTGGCTGTTTTGTGATTTTTCTAGGCAATTTTTACGTTCAGTAGTTTGCCATTGCTTTCTGAACGGTACAGCGCTTATACCATTGTTAAAAATCCACACAAAGCGATCTGCTACCAAACCGCCAGCAGCAGGTTTCGAACCTGGTATATCTGGATTATGAAACTGCGTTCATATCCATTAAGCCACAGACGCCGACTCTGTCTTTTTACATGGCCAAAATATTTTAGCTAATTTTGATCTCCTCCATTAATTCTCTTTTCACTCCTAGGTTTTCTAGGACCTCTTTATTTGTTTTCTTCTCTTTCCATTTCACGCGCCCCATTCTTCTATATATCCACATTTCAAAGGCCTCAATTCTTTTCTCTATTTGCTTGTTCATTGTCCGTTTCGACACCATACAGTAATGAAGAATATATATGGCATCTTGTGATTCTTAGTGTGAATTTGTTGGTTAGAATCTAACTTAGACGTATATACACCAGTGATATTAAATATAAAAAAATTAAGAGGTTACATAAAAGGTGCCATCAACTGTTTTAATAACTTTGTTCTTCACCAAAGTATTTGTTAACAACACATTACAAAATAGTGAAGACTAAATGAGCTAATACAAAATTAGATCTAAATAAATAACATAAAAATCTACACATGAGAAAAGTAACGTCGCTGTTCCCCACCAAGTGTGAGGTCAAATACAGTAACAAAAACATTAATTTAAATTTTTTTTACCCCTAAAATTGTACACACAGATATATTAACCACTAAAAATACATCATGTCTGAAGCTGGTCCAAGAAAACATATTTTGCATGTAGTTTTTAAAAGTTTACATCTTGCTGGAATAACTCCTTGATCTTATTGTATTTCTTGTTATGAAGCTAAAGGCATTAAAAAAAACTTTCACGTGAAATGCTGCCCAAATTATTTAGTCTTCAAAATTTTTTTGTTTTATTTAAAAAGAATGATTCATGACTTGATTTCATTTCAAATAATTCAAATCCTTCAAAATTGAACAGACATTATCAGAAACCACAAGAAAAGAGTTCTTGAGAAACATTTTTTTTTTTCCACAAGAATTTCTTTGACCTTAAACAATAGTATTCATCTGAAAGACTTTTTCTGTCAAACCCTCTGAACAATTATATTCACTGCATTCAACTTCTGAACTGATCCAAGTTTTTAACAAAACGTTCTTTATTACTTTCCATTTTAGGAGAAATAGCAATACTGCAGCTCGAGGCCAACAATGAGCTACTAAAAATATTTCCTTTACGATCACCCAGACACAGACACGCAGGCACGTACACAGGCACGATCAATCACACAGGCATGGTCACACAGACACAATCACACAGACATGATCACACAAACAGGTCTAGAAGTTAAATAAATGGAGTAAGAGTGAACATGAGGAAAGTTGATAAAATTTTTACTTGTGGATGAGAACATTCTGGAAAATATTTAATTGCCCACTAGTACAAACTTAGTTAACTCATGTCAAATTTATTGTGTAAGTGGATCAAACAAGACCAACATTTTATGAATTAAAAGAAAAAAAAAAGAGAAAACTAAACAGGCAAGTACTTCAGGAACTGCAACTCATCCAAGAACCTTGGCAGTATCATAATGAATACACGTACAGAATATACTACATGAGTGAAGTCTACTAAAGTATAAGATGCGGTTCTTTGTGCTTAATTTAAATAAATTAAAACAAAATCTAAAAAAAAACAAGATCTGCAATATCCGAGGTGTCATTTTTAAAACCTAAATTAAAATCTATAACTCAAAGGTTAAAGCCATAGCAAACACGCAACAGTCTTTATTTTGGTCCAGCCATGTGATTCTCATCAGGTTGTACTCGCTTTTATTTTTCATGTTTTTTACTTTCTTTCTTTCCCGTTTTTGTTTATCTGTCCCTGATGAAGGCCTTGTGGCCTCAACATAGGTTTATTTCTTGCCTTTTGTCCTAGTAAGACTATTACCTTTTATTTTTTTTTTCTCCCTCTACTCCACCTAAAGAAACTCTAGGGAGTTGTCACGTGGTGTCAGAAAAGAACATTGCAGCTTAAATGGTAGAAGAAAATCCCAATCAAATCTGAAAAGAGATGAGCAGACTAAATCAGAGAGCAATCAGAAGCTGAGAAATTCTTCTCTTAGGTTACTGCCATTCATTTTGTGTGTGGTCAAGTAGTGACTCAAACCTGTACACTTTGCTCTAGATACAATGTTTGAGCTTACTGATGACAATCATTTTTATACATGCACCAGCTAAATGGAATGGCCAGTCTATGTGTTACAATAAATCTACTTGTACACTGAAGGTGAATGATATGTAAACAGGTAAATCACACTTGCTATGGATAGATACATTTTCCTTTGCCTTTTTTTTGGGTATTCATTATTCCTCCAGTTCTCCTTCCCCCTTCTAATATTCATTTACAATGATACCTTTTACAGAAAACAAAATAAACCTGGTTTTGTGCAATACTAAATCAGGTATAATAAAGAGTACACTCAACAGTCAAACAATTACGCAGGTTAATTAAAATCATGTAAGTTTTTATGAAAATGCCATTTGACTATCATTCCTCCCTTGAAGGTGCATGCACGTCACCAAAGCATTTGACTCATAGGAAGCCTGTGTCACACTGCTTCTTCTCATCTTACAGTGGTGTTTCTGCAGCAACTTGTTTTTTTATATAACGAGGCCATGAGCTATAGCAAAACCTTACCACAACATGCTTGTTAAGTTGCACTTTCATAATGAGATTGTATTTCCAGACATTCAACTATTCTGTTGGTTTTGAAACACATGCTGATTTGTGCCAAATCCCACTTATCCTGTCCTTCCAGATATGGAGACCTGGATCTAATGGGCGAGCAAAACTAAGCACCATCCATCCATTTCACACAGCAGTAAAGTTATAACAGATCACCACCATGTCAAAATACTAACAGGTTCTTTGGCAGATACACTTATGCACATTTAAATTAATATACTACTATTTTGCCAATAAATACAACCTTAAGAAGTCAACATGCAACAATAAATACATCCATATCAGGTCAATCCATCCATTTAATTTTAATATGGATATGTCCAATAACATTTTTACACAACAATTATTACATACTAGTAAATATACCCATCAAAATAATGACAGGGAATAAAACTAAAGCAAACGTCTTAACCTTTCAGCGTCTGCAGCACATTTACAAGATGGACAACTCATTTTGTTGATTCTGAATGAAGTTATTTTATCCATTTCTGCAAAAGCCTTGAAGAAAATAATAAAATTGGCTTTTTTTTTTTTTTTTTTTTGGTCAAAGGAAGTAATTTACTCTTCCCTGTTGAAGGGGAATAAAAACATGCTGGCTTTTTTTTCAAGGGATGTAATTTATCCTCTGTGTCAAAGGGAAACAATCGAACAACAACAAAAAATATTTTGTTACACTTTACTATATGTTTTCTATTTACTATTTAAAATATACTTACAAATTTGGTGCGAAAATGATGCACACTATTTTAGGCGTCGTGCAGTTCAGTGCAAAAGCTAGAAGCGCTCGACTTTTAAATAATTTCCAGACTGCAACAAAAAGTTTGAGTCGGACGGGACAGGACACCTTTGGAGTATTATATAGTATAATAACAAGAAACACTTTAAGAAAAGTAGCAAACACATTAATTAATTAACACTTTTCTAATTTCTGATATAACCAACAACTCCATGTACATGGTTGAAAGGAGCGTGCTACAAAGAAAAGTAGCAAACATTTTAATAAAAAAAAAAAAAAAAACACACTTTTCTAAGTAGCTCTTGGCATACCACCCCTTGGTCTAAGACGGAAAGAACTAAGATTAAATTATTGGAGTAAAGTAGCACAAGAAGTGACCCACCCAACACATAAATCATTTGTCAAAAACCAACCAAGTGTATGGGACGTCCCCTTAAACAAAGATAGATATCCAACAGGGTGGAGAACTATAGAAGATCTAACGCAGCTCAAAGAACTATCAAACACAATTAAAAATAGTAATAAATATAGAAGCAAAATACCACCCTGGGAACTAAAAACACCAATCATAGACTACCCACTTACTGAAAGGATCAAACAAAACATAGAAGATAAGGAAGCCAAAATGATAAGTAGAAAGTTCATAGATCAACTAACTAAACAAAGTCTGGCCGTCTACACTGATGGATCCAAGGGTGATAGTGGGCAACTAGGTGCCGGAGTTGTAATACCACAATGGGGAATAAAAAAGAGCTACAATGTAACTGAAGGGGCTTCGATTTTTACCGCAGAGATGATAGCAATTCTTAAAAGTTTAGAAATAATCAAAGATAACCCACCAGAAGCTGTTACGATATTTACAGACTCACTATCATCACTGCAAGCACTAGAACACCCAGGTAAATGTGGCCGGCCAGACATAAAGGAAGAAATTCTAGCAATTAATACATCACTAGGGAACAGAGGATGTAGTGTGAGGCTAGTGTGGGTTCCAGCACACATAGGTATTGCTGGTAACGAGTTGGCAGATCAGAACGCCAAGAATGGAAGAACAAGTAAAAACAATATAAGAGCAGGACTGGGAAGGTCGGAGATCAAGAGCCAAGTGAAGATAACTATAAACGAGGAATGGAAGAAAAGGCAGACACGCGTTCAAACTGCTGAAAGAACCAACGAGGATGTGCTAGGTCAGAGAAGAATTAAAGATACCATCAAACAAAAAACTGTGGCGTCTCTGTCTCGGTGCAGCATACTTTATGATAGAAGAACCACACTGCCAAGAATGTCGGGAAGAGAATGACATAGACCACTACCTGATCCACTGTAAAAAGTATGAACAACAAAGGCTTGAATTAAAAACTTACTATAGAAATCACAATGTAGACTTGACAGGTGATAAGGTTTTAAGTATAGATGCCCAATCGATACTTAAAAGATATATACATAAAACAAAGGAAAACATAAAATGGTTAGTAACAAAAACACAAAATAAAAACTTACTAACTACTCATAGGACAAGGAAAGACAAGGTATTAAATTTAAAAAAAAAACAACAACTCAAAAAAGAACAAATACTAATACAAAGTAAAACCAAGTGTAAAGGACAATAGTTATCAAGAAACAATACAAAAGAGAAAATAAAATGGACAAATACTAATATAAATTAAAATCACCAACTGCTAAAGACAATAGCTATTTAAATTGAATACAAAATTAAAAAATAAAATGACACTAAATACCCCAATTATAACCAAATTTCAGGTTGAACAGGGTAGACCAAGATGGAATGAGAAGAGGCAATAACGGTCAGCTGTTAAGTGCCCGCTCTCCACCTCATGAAAACAACAACACTTTTCTAAACTTACATATTTAGCATATGCCCTATTCAACCGGCACATAAACAATGGGGAAAAAAATTGTTAAAACTCAATAACAGACTTTCACCATGTGTTACCGGGGCCCTAAAGGGGAGCAAAGAATAGTAACACTGTACCCTATCATGCATGTTTTAAAAAGTGACTAAGGAGGGTTGGGCATGGGGCTGGTTACCCCATCCCGTAAAATACTTTTTGCCAAAAAACTTGAACAAACATGGACAAGTCAAATATAGAAAATGAATCACCCAAGACAGAAGAAGGTCCTCTAGAAAGGAGGCGCATGAAGCAACCCAGAGAAAACCGAAAGGAGTCTGGGTTGCCGACTAACCTTTTTTCGTCTAGAAAAATCTCCAGGATTGGTACCTGGAATGTTCGTACTCTATATGAACAAGGGAAAACTGCACAAGTAGCAGCAGAAATGGAAAATTACAGGATTTATATCCTGGGTTTCTGCGAGACATGGTGGATGGGCATCATGAGGAAGAGATTGATCACACAGGAGAAATGGTGTTGCCCTCAGGACACAAGAGCCCAACACAGTGAAGGGGTGGCTCTAATGCTGTCTAGGGAAGCACAGAAGGCACTTATAGAATGGGACCCCGAATTATAACAGCAACGTTTAAATCAGCCAAAAAGAAAATAAATATAAACATTATCCAGTGTTATGCACCAACAAATGATAAAGAAGAATCAAAGAAAGAAGAATTTTTTACCAGTCTACAATGTGTCTTGGACAGGGGGAAAAGAGAGCAAATCACAATTTTGATGGGGGACGTGGGCGCGAAAATGGGTACAGACAACACCGGCTTTGGAGAGATCATGGGAGAGCATGGATTGGGTATGATGAACGAGAATGGGTAACTGTTAACTAACTTCTGTGCTTCAAATCAACTGGCTATGGGAGGAAGCATATTTCCACGTTACAGAATACATAGGGCCAGATTGATCACATATGCATAAGTAAGAAGTTTAGGTCATCATTGCATGATGTAACAGTATGTGGAGGAGTGGATGTGGTGTTGGATCACCATCTTCTGTTGGCTAAGACAAAATTAAAACAAAATGAGATTCACAACAGCATATAGCTGTAGATGGCAGTATGATGTGGGATGTCTGGGAAATCAGGAAATAAGAGAACATTTTTCAATAGCAGTATCCAACAAATGCCAAGTGCTCCAACGGCTGGGGCGGATGCAGAGGACCACTGGCGGCAGGTGAAAGGTATATGGAACAAGACATGTGGGGGGGGGGGGGGGGGGGGGGGGGGGGGGGGGGGGGGGCCGGGGGGGGGTGGGGGGGGGGGGGGGGGGGGGGGGGGGGGGGGGGGGGGGGGGGGGGGGGGGTGTGCTGAGAGAGAGAGAGCATTGGCACAGGGCATGGATGGCAACAGAGGCCATTGGTAAGATAGAGGACAGGAAAAACAGGAGGGCAGATTTGGATGGAGGCAAGGCTGGAGGCTCCAGGGCTCATGGAGGCAAACGGAGAGGTAAGAGGAGGCATCAAAAGAGACAAGAGGAAGTATATTGAAGAGTTGGGACAGTGGTACCTCTTGTCTCCATTTCTTTTCTTGTTGGCAATGGATTGGGTTGTGAAGACATCGATGTCACATGACTGAGTTGGAATCCAGTTGGGTCTGACTGGGCAGCTTAATGATCTGGATTTTGCAGATGGATTGGCTCTTCTGTCCCATGGCCATAGTCAGATGCAAGACAAAATGAATATACTTAATGGGGGATTACAACAGGTGGGCCTGAGGGTACACAGGGAGGGGACAGGGATTGTGAGAATGGATGCAGGAAATGATGGCAGCGTTGAACTTGAGGAAACGCCACTGAGGAATGTGGAGTCGTGCGCATATCTTTGCAGTGGTGTGACAGATCTGGAAGGACAGACAGTGGTGTCAAAAAAAGAGTGCAAAAAGCGGAAGGGGTTTTCGTTGCATTGGGAGACATGTGGAGAGCAGGCGTGGTCAGGTCCAATACGAAAATGGGAGTCTTCAGCTCATGTGTCGGTCCTGTTGTGTGGCTCTGGGGCATGGAGAGCAACGGAAACAACCAGGGGGCTACAGGCTTTCATGGGCGGGTACTTGCGTGGAATAGGGGGACTGGGGTGGTGTGGCGGAGTCGCGAATGTGGAACTGATGGCGGGAGCCGGACAGGTGCCAGTGGAACAAGAGTTGGGAAGAAGACGATAGCAATGGATAGGACATGCGTTGGGGAAACCTGTTGGTGGCATTGCAGGGCAGTCATTGTTCTAGGGTCCCCAGGGAGAGAGAGGCGGGGGTGAACCGGGAGACACATGGAGAGGAGAACTGGATACAGAGGTGAAAATGATGAGGAGGGTATGGAAAGAACTTGGGCGGATGGCACGGAACAGAGGACACTTACCAAAGAAGAATGCGCAAATAGCGGTGTGCACAAAAATATATACCAACGGGCTGATCACCCGTTTGCCAGTCACTTCGATTACGGAAACAACAGCAAATGGATTGATTTGCCGTTGCCCTAAAGACGCCAATAGGCGTGATGGGAAACAATGGCAAAGAAAACCTATCTGCTGTTGCCCTAAGACGCCATTAGGCGTAATGGCCACTGACTGCTTTGACGGTCGGTGGCTAAGGACGGAAGAAGAAGAAGAAGACAAAAATATATTTACAGAATGTGTGATCCTGTATACACACATTGGGATCCTCGCTGCTGCTACGTAGTTCGTTTACTGTGGTGATGCACAGTGGTTTTTTAGAACACTTTTGAATAAGTAAAATTGCCGTTAGGTATTGGTGCTTTTGAATTTAATTTCCATCTTATGATGGGCTTTTACTCTAGTGCTGTAAGAATGATTAATGAGGTTGTGCACGGGATCAGAAATACGTTAAAAAAAATGTTGCGATGATGTTTCCTGCATCACATAAATCCCAGTGCACATACCTAAATGTAGCAGCATTTGAAACAGAGATGTAAGAGACACCACATGAGTGATGGCTGCCAACTGAGCATAGTGAAGACATTTTGTTGCTGCCCTACAATATGCCACCAGGCGTGATGGTCACTGACTGCTCTGCCAGGCAGTGGCCAAGGACCAAAGAAGAAGAAAAGGCAATTGTCCCTCTGTAAAATAGCAATCAGCTAGATTATTTGGGTCAGCTATGATGCTTTGAATATACTATGACAGCATTCAATTTTTAAAATGATGGTTACATTCTGATACAAATAACACTGGAACAACAGGTGAGATGGCATTGGGTAAGACTAGCACTTAGGAAAACAGTTGATAGAATGACATGGCAGTCTTTGTTCTGGAATCTTAAGGGTCAGTGAAATAGAGGGAGACCTAAAGGTACATGGAGAAAGAAATAGCAGACAGATATGATAGAGATAAAGACGACATGGAATAGGTTTGAACAGATGGCACAGAACAAGAAGGCGTGGCATGTTTTTTGTTGATGGCCTTTGCTACAAAAGGAGCTGGAAGGTTACTGATGATGATATGTGAATGAACATCAGTTCACTAAGATTAATAAATATGTTAGTTACTGCAACAATAAAATTATATCATTTGACTGACTGCTCACATTAAGACAATTGCAAATAACAGGGACACATATATCAGTCCTCAAAATGTCATTAGCAGAACGAGAACCAACAATGGTATATTAAAAACATCAGGAAAGTGAACAATGACATAAACCCCTCATGAAAATAAAAGTCAATGTATTATAAAAATGAATATTAACTCTTTAAGTCCCAAAAGCCGATACATCGTACTTCCTTCTAGACCCATTTGGCCCGATCAACATTAAATCGGCTTTCATATCTTTTGATCCTTTCTAGAGCTGTTTTCTAATTTTAACAACCCAAAAACGCTAGAAAGCCATCCATTTTTGGAATTTTCCGTGACACAACGTTAAATCGGCTTTCATATCTTTTGATCCTTTCTAGAGCTGTTTTCTAATTTTAACAACCCAAAAACGCTATTTTCTTAAAGTAAAGCCATCCATTTTGGAATTTTGCCGTGACAAATACAATATGTCCAGTGTTAAGTGATTAATTTTTTAAAGTGCATATTTCATTACATTAAAATGGCCACGCCCACTACTTCTGGCAGACCTCACAGATTAACTGTGGTAAAGTGGGATGATATAAATATTTATAGGGGACTTAGTGTACCGACTGAGATCAGCTGTGAAGGTATCTGTATCTAATAAGTGTGGTGTGTTACAGATGACCTTACTTTGCTACCACATTTAGACCTCAGTCAGACTTATTCTGGAATATTGTGATGACTACGTTAAATGTCTAGGGTTATGATATAAGACTATCTTAATAAGTCAAGTGTTAACTTTTAAAATATGTATTAATTCCTTTCAATAATAGATATCCTGATTCAACTACGTGAACCAGGAATCACAATCAAATGTAATCACAAGTTGTATGTACACAATTTATAGATAGGATCTTTGTATTGACATATATTATTATTACAATATGTGTGTAAGTAGTGATGTAGTACTATGAGGTAATACTGGCTTTTCGAGCTAGGTTGTTGTTTGTCATCATGACTTCAAGTGTTTGTTTCTGGTGGAAATAATATTGGAAAGGTTCACAGTTTCTTTTATTTGAAACAAATAACTGTCCCTCTTGATTTAATGTACAGTCAATTTTAGAGGGGGGTTCACACAAGATTGAGCTGCTCTGGCCAACGAAATCTTAACTTCTGTGTGGGCGGCGGGAAAACTGTCTCCTCTGCTCGCTTGCTTCACCGTTTTCTTGAGAATCAACACTGGTCGATATCTTGACCAAGGAGTATGCTACCAGCCTCTGGATTCAGCAAAACTCAGACCAGGTGCTGCTTTAATACTTCAGTACCACGGTCCCTGAAACAAGAAGGTTGTACCTCCTACTTCAGAACTAATTTATAATCTATTTCCACACTGAAGCACAATACATAACAAACACCGAGTTCAGCTACATAACAAACACCGAGTATACACAGCGCAGGCAACAACTGCTAGCTTCTCATCAATATACACCAGTATTTGCCTCTCCCTAATGGTTACAACGCCCCTGCAATTCCAGCCCTATTTCCCTCTATTCAATAAGATAGGAGTCGTAGTACTATTTGGCAATCCCATATATGCCTATGCAGTTATACTCCTCTCTGACAAGCTTTTACATGGTGGAGCAATTTCTAGAGCCTCATGTTTTCTGAACCACACACATACAGATATAAATTTATCAATTCACATTCAATTTTCATCTAAAAGAGATCAAATATGTCTAGCTTACCACAATTCAAGGAAATATTAAACAAGTACGTTGACTGGCGATGAGTTATGGCACAATTCCGATCTGCCTCTGTCCCAGGCTTTTTTTAGACAAATATGAGCAATGCACTTGCTTCTACAAAGTTTATTTTCAAAAAAGTGACTGAACAGACAGACGCTCGTAATTGACTATATCAAATGGTCTAGCCAATAAGACCATGTTTACAAAAGCATTTGACAAAAAAATGTACCTACCCTTCCTAAATGGCCATTAACGCCCAAAAAATTAGTATTTGCAGTCGACTAATCATGTTTTGCCTTACATATAGACTAGCCAATCAAATCAGATCTAACGTGGTGGCCTCAAAAGCAAGCCAAACACGCCATTATGAGCAAATATGATCCTATGTTGTCAGACAACACCACTATAGTATTTTGGCTATAATTTGTTAATTATTAGACAGCTTAACACCTAACATATTCTTTGTCAGCAAGTCCTAAGGCACCCAATAGTATAAGTTTAAATGGAGCCAAGTGGCTTCGTTCAAAATATGTATTTTCTTCTACCACCCGATTCACTTCTATGATGGGTGTCGTACTGTCATAATGTCAACATAAAACAGTCGTGTCATGTTTCCGCATTAAACATGTTTTTTTAAAACCTTACCTCGTATTGGTAGTGTTTTTTGTCACTGTTTATTTGGAAAAAAGCAAGCCTGCATGCCTTTTGCGTGGGGTGGCATTAATTTCAATCGCGAGACGACGTGGTAGTATTGCATGCGTTCCTCCGTACATCTCTCTCTCTCTCTCTCTCTCTCTCTTCTAAGCCCATCTGTCTTTTAGTTTCCGTAGTGCATAATGACATTAATGTAATATTAATCTAGGTCATTACGCAGTGTCTCTATCGTATAAGCAATGCAGTACCAGTTTTATTTTTAGAAACGCGTGTATTTTATGCAGTAGGCTTTACTAGCAAACGTGAAAGCATTACAATTATGCAGACGAAGCATAAAAAGGGGTTTTTCTTGTTTAGCTAGTATGACGTTCTATAACACAGGCGTACGCTATTGTGACCGCACTGTTCTTTTACCATTCTTCTTTCCTTTTATTGAATTAATTCGTTAGGCTTTACATTTACTTTTTAATTTAGCTATGTGGATTTAGAATGTTTCACGACATTAACGTCAAAGCAAGCTAGAAAGTTACTTGCAGAAATTCTAGATAGTGATAATATTTCAGATTGTAGCAGTTCTTCAAATAGTAGTGGAAGTGAGACAGATCCTAATGTCGAGTCATAGAAAATCGATGACGATAATGGGAGATTTGATGTTAAATCGAATTTCATATCTTTTGCTCCTTTCCAGAGCTGTTTTCTAACTTTAACAACCCAAAACGTCATTTCCGACAGGAAGCACTTTTTTTTTAAATGCCATGTGTGTTTAAGGGTGAATGTGTTTTGTGGTGATATTAATTTAAGAATTTTTAAGCGCATATTTTCTCAGATAAAATGGCCATGCCCACTGCTTTGATTAGGCCTAGGAGATTAACGTCAGATCAAGCTAGGATGTTATTTGAAGACATATTTGATAGTGATAATAATTCAGACTGCAGTATTTAGTCAGAGAATAGTGGTGACGACTCTGATTTTCAGCAGGAGTCTGATATTGACTCCTTGGAAACTGAGGAAGATAATAGGAGGTCTGATGTAGATAATGAAGTTATGGATACAGGAGCATGTAATCAGACTGTAATAAATTCAAATAATATATCCAATCCAAAAAGAAAAAGAATCAGGAGGGATCGGAATGTTGATTTTGTTAGTAGGCCTAATACAAACAACACGGTTTGGCATTCAGTGGCGACTGGAGAAACTAAAGCAAATTTTACTTTCCGCCAGACAAGACAGAACATAAATCCATCTCTGTATAGCTTGCAAACGCCTCTTGCTTTTTTTAAATTTTACATGGATGATGCTGTTGTTAGCACTTTGATAACCAGCATTAACTCCTATGCTGCAAAAGTTGTTGAAACAAACAACCCACATAGAAAGTATTCATTATTTGCTTCAAGGACACCACTCACTTATTATGGTTGCTCAAGTTTACAGCTGTAATGATTGCAATAGGACTGGATCGAAGACCAAATATCAAGGACTACAGGACATTTGTATACACCTTGGTGCCACGAGATGTTTTTCAAGAAACTGTTTTCAAACTATTTATCACAGCATGCTGCATGTTTGTGAACCAGAAGATCAGGACGCAGCTAAAATTGAGCCATTTGTTGAGATGCTGTTGACCAAATTTCAGAATGCTTTCTATCCATTTGAAGATGTTTGTATTGATGAGATGGTTATAGGATGGAAAGGTAGGTTTAGGCACAAACAGTTCAATGCAACCAAGCCCCACAAATACCATATCAAAACATTTGGACTGTGTGATTCAGCAACAGGCTATGTTTTCAATTTGAAAATTTATTTTGGGAAAAATACAGCCTATGATCCTAGTCTAGATCCCAGTTCTGCTCATGCCGTGAAAGTGTTCGGCACTCTTTTGAAGCCACTGAGATCAGGACATCATATTTTTGCTGATATATTTTATTCATCCAAAGCTCCGATTGAATATCTGCTTGCACACAGTTATAATTATACATAAACCCTGAATGTCAACCGTGTCGGCTTCCCTCCTGAAATAAAAAACCTCAATCTTGGCCATCAAGAGATAAAATGGTTTTTGGACTCGGAAAATACAACATTATGTGTTGCCTGGAAAGATAAAAAAGCCTTGCATACTTGTTTCAACAAAATCAGCTGTCGCAACTGTTGAGAAGGGCAAGGGTCTAACCAGTTACAAAGCCAAAAGTAGTAGATGACTATAATATAAGTATGAATGGCTGCGACTGGATGGATCAAATGGTTAGTTACTACAGTATGCACAACCGTAAAACCAGAAAGTGGTGGAAGAAGATTTACCACTAGATGATTGAAGTGACACAGGTAAATGCCCACATCCTATACAATTTGTGTCAGGAAGCTCACACTTCAAGATTTTAAACAGAGTTTGATTGAGGATCTGTTCAAAGAAGCTGCTGAGCTGACACCAGGCAGTGTAATAGATTGTCCACCCAAAAATTCTAAACGCTCCATGAAAGGAAATGAAGTGGAACGGATGATTGGAGCCAGACATCTAGTGGAATATGATGGAAAAGAAAGAGCCTGTGTTCATTGTAGCGCCAATGGAAGGCGGTGTCGCAGATCAAGCTTTGTGTGTATAGGATGCACGGGCAGACCCAACCTTTGTACAAAAAATTGCTTTGTAGCTTATCATAAGCAAAAATATATATATAGGGTCTGCCTAGATATGAATAAGCTTTATAAACAAAATATTCTTTTCCCTTTTTCTGGTATGTTTGATAGTGCTTACAATTTGAAATTTTCATTTTTTTTAAATGCTAGGGACTTTTTTCCTGTTAATTTTTTTACTTAGGATTTAATTATAAAATAATGTTTATTCATAGGCCCCCGTTTTGCCAGTCAATATATTTAGAAAAAGTGAATCTTTTGTAATTTCCTATGGCATTATTATCTGTTTTCCAGGCTATGGATTATATCTGGCTAAGGAGAAGAGGAGCAACTCGGCAAGGTAAGAAAAAGTATATATATTTTTTTTTCAAAAGAGGAGCACCTAAGAATGTTTTTTTTCAAATTTACCTACTGTTTCATTCTCTTATTCAGCCTACATTTTACCTTGCATTTTACATTTTACTAACTAATAATTTTTATTAATAATATTTAAATTATGCACAAGATGCAGTTACTAACAATCATTCATGTGTAAATAATATTATAATTCCCATCTTTCTGATGTATAAACTGAAATTTCCTCTTTTTTTCAACAATGTGACCTGTTGTTGCAATCTGTGCAATTAACACTTTCCTGAGTGTTTATTAACCATGAACTGATTGTGCTTTGTTAGAATACTTCTGTTGGTGACATTTTGAAACTTTACCCCTGGATATTCTCCTGACGAACAATTATAGAAGAATTGTAATGAATACTTTTGCTCAAATTTTTCACCTGCTTATTCTTTCAGCCTCCATGTTACCTTGGATAACTAATAATTTTTCAATGAAAGCTTTTATACTTGTAGCACAAGAGTAAAGTATATCCATTTACCCTCAGTTTCATATACAACAACAAAGTTATTTGTGCATATGAACATTTTAACAAATTATTTCCAAACAACAACAATAAAAACACACTGGGGTAGCCATTTCCTCTTTTTTACAACCATGTGACCTCTTGTTGTAATCTGTGAAAATAACAATTTTCTGACTGTTTATATTGACTTAGAACTGATTGTGCTTTGTTAGAATACTTCTGGGACCCAAAGATGCAGCAATAGAGAATGCAGTCAGCGACCCATGGCTTGACTGCTTGCGTCAGGGTCAGCGAACCAGAGCTGAACAAGACCCTACTCCACCTCCATGTGGTGGTCCTGGAAACAGGCTGCATCACTGCAGTCTGGCTGAGAGAGTAGGGATCGAAGAGGGAAGGCAAACCCGGTCCCAAAAAATGCCGTGCTGAAGTCGGATGTGTCGGCTGAAAGGTGCAGATCCGGTGTAAACAGACACAACGCAACCAACGTCCTTTTCAGGACGAACGAAGAAGAAGAAGAATACTTCTGTTGGTGACATTTTGAAACTTTACCCTTGGATATTCTCCTGAGGAACAATTACAGAAGAATTGTAATGAATACTTTTGCTCAAATTTTTCACCTGCTTATTCTTTCAGCCTCCATGTTACCTTGGATAACTAATAATTTTTCAATGAAAGCTTTTATACTTGTAGCACAAGAGTAAAGTACATTCATTTACCTTCAGTTTCATATACAACAACAAAGTTATTTCTTCTTCTTCTTCCTCGTTCGCCTTCAGACTTCCACATTTATGACTCTAATAAAGGCAGCAGTCAACTCAAGGTTCCCGACATCTCCAAACAGTTTTTCGTTGACAAAAGTAGGTTGTTGCCATATGCTACCCCGTTCATTACTGTAGGTTGGGCAGTACTGCAGCAGGTGTTCGACTGTCATCGGGCTGGTACCGCAGGTGCAGAGATCTGTTGCACCAATTTTGTATTTGTGGTACAGATGGTATCTCAATCTGTTGTGCCCAGTGCGCAGTCGAAAAATGATGACCTGTTCTTTTCTGGATAGTTGATGATATGCGTCATTTTTCAAATGTCCCGGGTGCTCTCTTTCCCATTTGGACTTGAATGTAGCCTTTATAGTGGTCTTTGCCGTTGCGTAAGTTGTCTCTATATCATTTTGCTGTAAGGCACCTCCTTCTTTAGCAAGTCTATCTGCCTCTTCATTTCCTGGTATGTTGCAATGGGCTGGTATCCACTGGATAGTGCACTTCTTGAAGCATTCGGCCAGTCTTTCAAGGGAGATTATCAGATCTTTCAATCCTTTAGTTTGGTGGCTCTTCAGCGCTGATATTATTGAGAGGGCATCTGAAAAGATTACTATCTGTTTTTCTGCCTGTGCTTTGCATTCAATAAGAGTTTCAGCTGCCTGTTTCAGGGCTTCTGCTTCAGCACAGAAGTTGTTGCAGTATTTTCCAGTGGCAATTGCCATAGAGTGAATTCTATTCTTTAATTTTATGAGGATGCCGGCACCCCCATTTTCAACTGCATTTGTTGCCGAACCATCAGTATATGCATGTGTCCAAAGCTTCGCTGGAAATCTTTGGTCAATATACTTGGTTGCTATACACTTTCTTTGTGTTTCTGTCTGTGTTCCCTTACCTTCAATGCCTGGAATATCAGATTTTAACTCAGGAAAGCATCTTATTTTCCACAGTGGGATAGTTGAGCTTGTTGGGATTTTCTTTGCAACTGAGCTAGCTAGTATGGTATTATTGTTAATTTTTTCTTTTGCTTGGGCGACAAAGTTAGTTCGCTTGAGCCTGCCTCTTCCTAGCCTATTCATTCTTTGGTACGTTATTTATGCATATGAATATTTAAAAAATTTTTCCCAAACAACAACTATAAAAATGCATTGGGGTGGCCATTTTTGTTTGGGCCAAACCCACTTTTTTGCTTGGGACTGAAAGAGTTAATGACCAACAACACATACAACAATAAATACTGAATTTAACAACTTAAAAATAGCTTGTACATAAAAAATGTTAACATTGATTATATGGGCTAGACAAGCACAAATAGGTTAAATTATTTATACAGTTAATATGTGAGAGTTATGCTCCATCATAAATAGTGACTGTAAATATTCAATTGAAGGATTCACCAAAAACACAGGTCATTTAGGGAGTTTACCCTTTGTCAGCTACAATTACAAACATGAGACAAAGTTAAATATAGACAGGATCACAGAAAAGATAACCGCAAGCACATGAAAAATGAGATGAACAAAAAAAAATTTAAAAAAAGATGACCAACCCAAAAAGATTAAAATAATCAAACAACACAGAAACACCGGGGAAAAGTAACAACTTGTGCACCTGACTATATACATATTTTTATGTTTACTTTTTTTTTTAACTTTATCTTCCAGTTTGAGAGTAGTCCCCCTTTCTTATTCATTCATATTGTAACGACAGGGGTTGTTACTAAGAAAAATACTGAATGTCCAAAATAAATAAATTAATGGACTGAAAAAAAAAAGATAACTTCATCAGTATGTTTTATGCCAAGCTCAGATGTTCTTACGTTAACAACTCCCCCTTTCCCATGCCAACAGTTCTAGATCTTTCCATATCTTTATCATTCCTTTTATCTGTCTCCAATACTCTTTTCCATGTGTTTTTGGTTTCACTCTCCTTCTCTTATCCTGAGAATTCCGGAACAATGACAGCCTTGACATTGGCATGATAATGCATAAACTTGCTTTCAAAAAAAAAAAAAGCAAAAACTCAGTTCAATTCATCAGAGGATCATGTTGGCAAATTGTCAGAAATTTTCTTACAGACTTTTATCTTGTTCTTATCTTCATGTTATATCAACTGAAGCAGCTCCTGTCTGTTGGATATTTCAGAAGAGGTGACAATTTGAGAAATCCAGCTTGTTACAATGCGGAAGACAGAATTTAACAAACAAAAAACAAACAAAACACCAGCATACATCCACTGAGGCCTTCATTAGAGAAAAACAAATAACAACCGAAGAAATTGAAATGAAATAAAGGAAATGCAAATATTACTTGTTTTATTTGCAGACCCTGGATATCGGATAAATAATGAATGTAGCACTTGCATAGAAACATTAAAACATGCTGATACATTTATACAATTTAATATCCTGCTTTAAGCTTTCATTTCTGTTTTAAAATATTCATATGCATGCCCATATTATATTGTTCAAAGCACACTCACTAATTATGGCATGTTACATTTTAATGTTAAATGGATGATGGCAATTATTTTGTATATTAATAAATAGATTTTCTGAAAAACAGACACGTTTTCTGAACAAATCTGGAGAATAACAACGATGCATCATGCTTCAAATTACTATAGAACCACATCAAAAGGCCCACTTATTACTGTAAGTGAGTACTGTAAATGTTGAACTAACATTTTACAATTTCAAACACATACTTGTCATTTGAGGAAACAACACTGAACATATTAGATACAGAACATATTACAACAAGCCATGTGTAATTAGTCGAGGTAGCGCAGTGGTTAGTGCACTGGCTTCATAGCTCGGTGGTCCATGCTTCGATGCCCAGTTCAGGTGAGATTTTTTTACCGCAAATGGCTCCGAGGTTGACCCAGCCTCATAAATTGAGTACCAGAGCAACTCTGGGAAGGTTAAGGCGTCCAGTGGGATGCTAACCACATCACCCCTAGTGTGCCGGTGGTCCAAAAAATATGGGCCTAACACCATATTCCCAATATGCCTCAGTGGGCGTGTAACGGGATCTCCACCCCCCCTGTGTAGTTCAGGGGGTTGTGGGTCTCTGAAGAGACAAAGAAAGAATAGAACTTTTGCATCCTCAGGCATGTCATACAAAGTGAATAATATGAGGTTGAGCACGAAGCCAGAAACCTCATCGTGTTAAAACAAATTTCCACAGAAACCACTGCTGCAAGAACATGTACATGCTTAGTGCAGGCTTCCTGCGGGGGAACTAGCTACAGTGGTGGCTCCATAGGGAGTGCAATGGAAAATGATGATGATGTTAAAACATGAGCACAGATTTGAGTTGATTCATGGAATTCACTGTCTGAAACCTTTCACATCAGCAACAGTGCTACCACATCAGTCTTTATTTAACACGCTTTGAGAGCCCCTGTCCACTCGAGCCTGAAAAAGCCTTTTCTCTGCCCCTGTGCTTCATGATTTAATTTGCTTCAGTAATCTAGTCCCTGTCAAAGCAATTAGGGAAGTAATGAGGATACAAAGTACTGCCATCATCAGCACCTAGAGACAAGGTGCAAAAAAAAACAATGGTCTGTGTATCCATAGGTTACATTTCCATCACCAGAGATAGAAGTCCAGGTATGAGCTGTCAGCTGATGTAAAGCACAGGCAAGCTGATGTAAGTTCAAACTGTGTTTTATGGAGTCCAGCAACAGTTTAGATTCATGATACATAAAATCAGTCAGTCTGTCAGTACACATATAACATGTACAGTGTCCATAAAGTTAAAGATGTTTTATCTTGGTTACTACTGTAAAGTTATTCTTGTACAAGACTACTGAGGGTATGTCTTGATTCAACTAATACAAGGTTACTCATTAGTATGTGTACACAATTAAAGAAGCAAATCATGATTATTAATGTGTTTTATTCTTGTGCTAGTGAATGTGATTATTGACAGCATATACTGATTATTGGTGTATCAACATTCTTGTTCTGGCATATTTGATTACAGAGGTCACATCCTGATTAATACTTACAAAAGGTTCTTACACAAATTACTTTGTGTAGCAGATTGAAGTTGCATGTTTTAAGTCAGTAATTCGAAATTGACGAAAAACTATTTTGACTTATAATCGGTTCATTCATTTTGGAAGCTTTTTAACTCTTTAAGTCCCAATCAATGTTAAGTCGGCTTTCCGGTTCTCCCATTTTGACCCGGTCAACGATATATCGTTTCGTACCTTTTGCTCCATTTCTAGAGCTGTTTTCCAATTTTAGTTTGGTTTTGGTTTTAAGGACTATCTTCATTGCACACGGACTATTCCATCAGTGCTCCGATCTCCTCCCTTAGATCACACAAGGAGGATCTCAGTACAGTGCACGAACTCCGTAGCACCGGCAAGAATCCCAATGTGTGTATATAGGAATCACATATTCTATAAATATTTTTGTGGTAGGTATGTTTCAAATGTTTTAAAATTTTGCCAGGGCAGCGGCCTTATAGGCCTACTCTTTACGATTTCCAACTGCCGTGGGATTTTTAACATACGCAACTTGCACACGGGACATCCTATTTTTTCACCCTTATCCAAGAAGGCTAGGCATCTGATCTCACTACCCAGGAGACCAGGGGGGAGTCTGACATTATTAGGACCACTGGTTCTGAAAAAAAAAAACATTTTCCATAAAATATATTCCCCTCAACTGGGAATAGAACCTGGTACTTCTAGAATTCGTGGCGGATGCTTTACCTCTTAGCCACTCAGACCCCCTTTCCAATTTTAACAACCCAAAACATCATTTCCGACAAGAAAAGCATCCATTAAAAAAAATTTGCCATGAGAGATACAACATGTCGCTGTGTTAAGTTATTAATTTTCAATTGTTTTAAAGTGTATATTTCATTATATAAAATGGCCACGCCCACTACTTCTGGCAGACCTGGAAGATTAACTTCAGATGAAGCTAGGAAGTTATTTTGAAGAAATTTTGGATAGTGATATTAATTCAGATTGTAGCAGTTATTCAAATAGTAGCAGAACCGACTCAGATTTTCAGCAAGACTACTATAAAGGCCACATTCAAGTCCAAATGGGAAAGAGAGCACCGGGCCATTTGAAAAATGACGCATATCATCAACTATCCAGGAAAGAACAGGTCATCATTTTTTGGCTACGGACTGGACACAACAGACTGAGATACCATCTATACCACAAATACAAAATTGGTGCAACAGATCTCTGCACCTGCGGTACCAGCCCGATGACAGTCGAACACCTGCTGCAGTACTGCCCAACCTACAGTAATGAATGGAGTAGCATATGGCAACAACCCACTTCTGTCAACGAAAAACTGTTTGGAGATGTCGGGAACCTCGAGTTGACTACTGCCTTTATTAGAGTCATAAATGTGGAAGTTTGAAGGTGAACGAGGAAGAAGAAGAAGATTTTCAGTAGGAGCTTGATATCGAGTCCTCGAAAACCGAGGATGATAATGGGAGATCTGATGTCGATAATGAATTTATGGATACAGAAGCATGTAATCAGACTGTAATAAATTCAAATAATATGTCTGAGCCAAAAAGAAAAAGAATCAGGAGGGATGGTAATGTTGATTTTGTTAGAAACATGGTTTGACATTCAGTGGTGACTGGAGAAACTAAAGCAAATTTTACTTTCCGCCAGACAAGACAGAACATAAATCCAGCTCTGTATAGTTTGCAAACACCTCTTGATTAAAAAAAAATTGTACATGTATGATGCTGTTGTTAGCACTTTAATAACCAGCCTTAATGCCTTTGCTGCAAAAGTTGTTGAAACAAACAACCCACCTAGAAAGTATTCTTTATTTGCTTCATGGACACCACTCACTTATTATGAATGGCTCAAGTTTACAGCTGTATTGATTGCGATGGGACTGGATCGAAGACCAAAAATCAAGGACTACAGGAAATTTTTATACATCCTGGTACCACGAGATGTTTTTGAGAAACCTTTTTCAAACTATTTATCACAGCATGCTGCATGTTTGTGAACCAGAAGATCAGGACGCAGCTAAAATTGGGCAATTTGTTCAGATGCTGTTGACAAAATTTCAGAATGCCTTCTATCCGTTTGAAGAGGTTTGTATTGATGAGGTGGTTATAGGATGGAAAGGTAGGTTTAGGCACAAACAGTTCAATGCAACCAAGCCCCACAAGTACCATATCAAAAAGTTTGGACTGTGATTCGGCAACAGGCTGTTTTCAATCTGAAAATTTATTTTGGAAAAAATACAGCCTATTATCCTAGTCTAGATCCCAGTTTGGTTCATGCCGTGAAAGTGTTTGGCACGCTTTTGAAGCCACTGAGATCAGGACATCATGTTTTTGTTGATAGATTTTATTCATCCAAAGCTCTGATTGAATATCTGCTTGTACACAATTATAATTATACAGGAACCCTGAATGTCAACTGCGTTGACTACCCTCCTGAAATAAAAAATCTCAAGCTTGACCATCAAGAGATGAAATTTTTGGACTTGGAAAATACAACATTATGTGTTCCCTGGAAAGATTAAAAAGCAAAAAAGCCCTGCATACTTGTTTCAACTAAATCAGTTGTTGCAACAGATGAGAAGGGCAAGGGTCTAAACAAAGTTACGAAGCCAAAGGTAGTTGATGACTACAATATGAGTATGAATGGCTGTGACTGGATGGATCAAATGGTTACTACAGTATGCACAACCGTAAAACCAGAAAGTGGTGGAAGAAGATTTACCACTGGATGATTGAAGTGACACAGGTAAATGCCCACATTCTATACAATTTGTGCCAGGAAGGTACGACAAAAAGTAAGCTCACACTTCAAGATTTTAAACAAAGTTTGATTGAGGATTTGTCCAAAAAAGCTGCGCAGCTGACACCAGGTGGTGTAATAGATTGTGCACCCAAAAATTCTAAACACTCCATGAAAGGAAATGAAGTAGAATGGATAATTGGAGCCAGACATCTAGTGGAATATGATGGAAAGGACAGAGCCTGTGCTCATTGTAGCCCCAATGGAAGGCGTCGCAGATCAAGCTTTGTAGGTATAGGATGCACGGGCACACCCCACCTTCGTACAAAAAATTGCTTTGTAGCTTATCATAAGCAAAAATATATATAGGGTGTGTCTAGATATGAATAAGCTTTTGTAAATAATATATTCTTTTCCCTTTTCTGATATGTTCGATAAAATTTGAAATTTCCATTTTTTTAAAATGCTATGGACTTTTTTTCTGTTAAATTATTTACTTAGGATTTCATGATAAAGTAATGTTTATACATAGTGTGAATATATTTGTGAGTGACCTTTTGGTTTTCCTATGGATTATACCTAATCTTCAGAAGAGGAGCAGCTCCAGCAAGGTAAGAATATATAATTTTAAAAAAATTTACCTACTGTTTCATCTGCTTCTTATTCAGCCTCCATTTTAACTTGCACAACTAATAATTTTTATTGATAGAATTTTATATTATGCACAAGATGCAGTTACTAACAATCATTGTCATATATAACAACCACAACATTCATGTGTAAATAATATTATAATTCCCCTCTTTCTGATGTATAAACTGATATTTCCTCTTTTTTACAACCACGTGACCTGTTGTTGTATTTTGTGAAATTAACAATTTCCTGAGTTTTTATTGACTAAAAACTGATTGTGCTTTGTTAGAATACTTCTGTTTGTGACATTTTGAAATTTTACCCTTGGATATTCTCCTGGGGAACAATTCTAGAAGAATTAGTTAGAGTGAATACTTTTGTTCTAATTTTTCACTGGCTTATTCTTTCAGCCTCCATTTTACCTTGGATAACTAATAATTTTTAAATGAAAGTTTTTATGCTTGCAGCACAAGAGTAATGTACATCCATTTACCTTCATTTTCATATACAACAACAAAGGTATTTATGCATATGAATATTTTTTCAAATTATTTCCAAGCAACAACAATAAAAACACACTGGGGTGGCCATTTTTGTTTGGGCCAAACCAACTTTTTGCTTGGGACTAAAAGAGTTAAGTCTTAAAGCCTAGGGGTCGACTTATAGTCAGATCGACCTATACAGCATGTCAAAAGTATTTGAACACGTTCTAAGAAAATGTAGTTTTGACTCTGAGAATTGTATTGTCTTATGTAACTGTGCTTTTCCCACGCAGACAAACATTAACTTCTCAAAACCTTGTTTTATTTCACCAATTTTCTTATTACCTGCTTATTTATTCATCAACTGGTAAGAGATCTGGCACAGAAACTTTCCATTATATGTTACAACTTTTATCAAAACAGCTTTATGATATCTTATTTAAAAAATTTGATTTATTGCAAATAAGGGAAAATTCTGCTAAATGTGTCACTTTTTAAACATCAAAGTCCTACAGCTAAGGATCTACCAGAGTTATCAAAACTCTATTCTGACAGAAAGTCATAAAATATAACAATGAGCTTTCTCCTATTCAAACTGTGGGTTCATAACTCATAAAATAAGATAGCCTTAGTGATTTGAAATATAGCATTAACATTTCTTTATGTCTGCCATTCCATGGCAACCAACAGCTTTGTGCCACCAAAAGTCTGTAAGTATTTACAAATTAGATAAATTAAAATCCAAAAGAGTTGACAGGTACAAAATAACACATGGAGAGGCATGAAAGAATAGATGGTCAAAAAAACACTGGAGAGGAATGAAAGAAGAGGAGGTGAGATAAAAACTGGAGATGAATGAAAGAGCAGACGGCCAAATAAAAACCGTAGAGTAATAAGAGAAGAGGCTGCCAAAGAAAAACTAGTGAGGAATGAAAAATAAAAACATAGGCCTTAAAAAATCTGCTGAGGAATGACAGAAGAGGCCTAAGAACAGGAAACCTCGTAAGTGGATTCGAAGAATATAGTCCACAAAAGAAGCTGACAGAAACTGGTTGTGAACAAAATCTACAGCATTACTGCTTCACATGAAACAAGAAGGATGATGACAACCACCAGACAAAAATATATTTGTGCAATTAATGACAAACACTATAATTATAATCTGAGTTGGACTATCTAACTGTCAGACAGTTTTTCAACAAGCCTAACTGATACATAAGCTGATGTAGCATTTGGATACTAATCATGGAGTGCAAAGGTTATGTTGAGAAGTAAGCACCTCAAAGGTCTTATAAAATCAAAATGTGCAATTATGTTTATTGTAGTAAATACAAAGGAACAAGAAGAAGAATATCAAAAGACACTGTATGGCAAAATGGAAGTAAATGTCAACTGGTTCTTTTTTCAACTTCTTACAAATAACGGTGATGATAATGCCATGACATTCACATCAATCTGCTCTATATGTCTGGTAAATATAATTCATCTATTATTTGTTGTCTATATGTATACACAATATGTCTTCTTCTTTCATATACCCACAGCTTTCTCTCTGTTAAAACAAGAGATCATCTCATGCTTATCTTGTCACATAGTTTCTCTTTCATATGTATGCATGTGGGTGTGTGTGAAAGTGATAGCGAATGGGAGAATGATGCAAGAGAACTAAATGAGTCTTGCTGTTGGCTTGCAAGATTTCTAGAAAATAAATAAAAAATTAAATTGAAAGTATCCATTTCAATACTAAACATTATGGTTATTTTAAAGAACGTTATCTTCGATTCTGTTAGATGGTGCTCTTAACAAATGTCGAGAATTATCGTAAATCTGTTTCAATCTAAAAAATATATCTGAAAGTAGTGATTGTTTTGAAAAATCACTGACATTTGCCCTTGACACACATTACAAGTGTTTAACGTACAACCCATGGACCAGAATCCGGCCCTGCACTGGTTTCAGCCCAGCCTCCAAAGACATCTTGAATAAATTGCAACCACACACACAAAAAATAAAACAAAAACAATCAAGCAAAAGCAAAACATTAAAAAAAAATGTGGTCTCCTTAATCGTGAAAAATGTGTAAGCTGAAGCTGGAAAAGTTCACATGTAGAGTAGACAATTACTTCCACTTCATAATCAAATATGGCATCATCCAGTGTGAGTTAAAAGAGGAAAAACAGATAGTGAATGTTGCATGTTCGGAGTAAGCTGGATAGAATGGTTCTTCATTCTTAAGCATTAATCAAGAACAACTGCAGTATTCAAAGACTGCAACATAAGTCAACACTATAATACGAATCGTGTAAAACAGTATGATGATCTCATTGGACAAGCTAGAACTCATCACATCCACTAAGCAAAACACTACTAGACAACAGTTGTTTTTTATTGACAAATCATAACTCAGAGGCAGCCACCAAAATAAGTTTTTAAATGCCAGAAGAAAATCCAGAATAGGCAAATAATTTTCTAGTAGGGAATTTGTGAAATCTTGTCTGAACATTTTTAACTAGTGAGGCATTTCTAAACAACAGTTTAATGATTTAGAAAATTAACTTGTCACAATGTACCCCTGCAAGAAGAGTGGATGACTTCATTTTTCTTTGCGCTCGTTACAGAGCAACTTGTATGACTGTGACATGCCTGAGAGTGCATTAGTCCTATTCTTTCTGTATCTCTTAAGACACCCAAATGAATTACAGGGGCAAGAGTAAATAACTTGGCAGCAGATATTCAGAATCCACTGATCAACAGACTTAGTGCCTGCCAGGTTTTTAACTTAACACTTGACAAATACACTGATATTCACTTTTAAATAATAACACAGGAAGATGCATAATTTTTTTTTAACTGCTGAACTCATCTGGGTTATTCAATAAGATGACCTGGGTTATTCAATAAGATGACCTGGGTTATTCAATAAGATGACCTGGGTTATTCAACAAGATGACCAGGAGCAACTGGCCTACAACAAACTTATGCCAAGTCCTCCTGTCCCGTGCCATCAGCTCTAGGTCTTTCTGTGTCTTCTTCATCCACTTCATATCTATCTCCAGTTCTCCTCTCCATGTGTTCTTTGGTCTTACTCTACTTCCACTACCTATTACCCTTGGGATTCCAGAACAAGGACTGCACTGAAATGCTATCAACAGGTTATCTCCAGCATCATCTTATTTCTTGCTGACTACTGCTTGACACTAATTTAATCAAACATGCACATGTTCCATATGTCCAATAGGTTACAAAATCATCTTCTGATTACAAATCACAATAAATATTCTACATACACTTGATCAGAATGCACGGTAAATATACTAAGCAAATGTTTTATTAGTACCAACATTTGGTATCAAAAACGTGTTAGTTTAGCATTATTTAGTTCCGAATATGTTAAAGCGTAGGTAATTAAACTTTAAGCTTGAAGAACTCACAATCTACCCGCCTCCTCCAGGTGTAACAAGTTGAATCTTAAAGTACAAACAATTCCCAATGCAAACATTAGGGCATGCATCTAACAAGAAAGCAACAAAAAAGATGCCAAAATTGTTTGTACCATCAATAAAAGTTCAAATTCTTGTTCTGAAAGCACCATTACTTTCATGTCAGAAATTAAGCAATATAAAGGATCCAGAGGATTAAATCTGCCATCAATGGTACCTATACCTTGTAGCGGTATGGCAGCTTGTGTACCCTGATAATCCCCAGAGCAATGCCAGTGGGAGTTTTACTCCTGGTAGGTTCAACCATGCTGGACTGGTCTGCGTGGGTAGGGGTCAGACAAAAGCTGGTACCCTGGTCCTCCAGGTTGGGGGTTTTAGCACAGGGCCGACACCCCTGTCTGTGTAAAAAAATCGCACACGTTACGGAAACAGCAATAAATGAAAATACTTTGATGCGGGACGGACATCCGGAGTCTCAGGCTCGTATGACTGACAGTGGTGAAAGCCGAAAGGAAGCCACTGGCATGAAAACGGATGCCCAGACCGCAAAACACGAAACCAAAATTGGTTTTTGGAATGTCAGAACTATGAATGAGGCAGGAAAGCTGAGACAGATCACGGCAGAGATGAGGAATTACAAACTACATATCCTGGGAATAAGCGAGAGCAGATGGACAGGGATGGGGAGAATAAAAAACAGCTACAGGGGAAACAGTACTTTATTCTGGTAGAGAAGACGGTCAGCACAACGAAGGTGTAGCCATTATCCTTAAGAAAGGAATGGAAGGGTCTCTACTGGAATGGAAACCCATTAACAACAGACTAATAAGAGCAAGACTGAGGGGGAGATTCACCAACACCACAATTATACAATGCTATGCACCAACAAACGACAGCGATGAAGAGATCAAGGACGAGTTCTATCAACAGGTACAAAAGGAAATGGAAACTGTACCCAGGTACGATCTTATTATAGTAATGGGAGACCTAAATGCGAAAGTTGGAACACATAATAATTATAACGAAAGAGTAATGGGGAAATGCGGCAGTGGAACAGTAAATGAGAATGGGGACAAATTAATAAGCTTCTACAGTATTAACAACCTGGTCATTGGAGGAACACTTTTTCAACACAAAGAAGTGCACAAGTTAACATGGGAATCACCAAACGGACGAGAAAAAAACCAGATAGATCACATAATGATCAATGGCAGATGGAGACATGCACTACAAGACGTGAAAGTAAGAAGAGGCGCAGATGTGGGAAGTGATCATCACCTAGTAGTAGCAAGACTGAAGGTGAAACTCAGAGCTGCTGGACCAGTTGCAGTCAAACAGAAAAGATATAACATCACGAAACTTAAGGACCCCCTCACCAGAAAAGCGTTCATGGTCGACGTAAAGAGGCGATATCTGATTACCAAAAGCCAGGAAAGAACAGAGACCGACGATGTGGACCAGAAATTCAACACCATCTCAACAATATATAAAGAAAGCAGCAAGTCATGCTTGGGATTCCAGGAAAGAAAGAGCCAAGACTGGATAACACCAGAAATGCTAAACACCATAGCGAAGAGAAAGGAAATGAAAAGGAAGAAAACAGAAGCTAAGTCTCCCAGGTTAAAGGCAATATATAGTGAACAGTACAGTCAGCTGGACAAGGAAGTAAAACGTCAAACCCGTGCTGACAAAAGGACATTTCTGGATGACCTTGCAAGACAGGCAGAAGAGGCAGCACTGAGAAATGAACAAAGCACAGTTTAAAAAATAACTAAAGCTATCAGCGGAAAACGAGGTGCAAACAACATAACGTTAGTAAGAGACAAGCAAGGAAACCTCATCACCACAGCACAGGGGCAGGAAACAAGATGGGCAGAGCACTTCAGAGAAACACTGAATAAGGAACCACCAGAGACTCAGCTGAATGTTCCTGAGGCTGAAAGTGACTTAGACGTAAATACAGACATTCCACGAAAAGAAGAAATTATCACAGCTATCAAAGGGCTAAAAAATGGAAAAGCGCCTGGTCACGACAATCTGAATGCTGAGCTATTCAAGACAGACCCTGAACTAGCAGCAGAACTATTAGAACCACTATTTGCACAAGTCTGGGAAACTGAGACAACACCAACAGAGTGGAGTAAAGGAATAATTGTCACATTGCCCAAGAAATGCGACCTTGCAGACTGCAACAACTGGAGAGGAATTACCCTCCTCTCAGTTCCTAGCAAAATACTAGGCAGGATAATCATCCAGAGAATTTCAAAAGCAGTTGACCAAAAACTGAGGAAAGAACAAGCGGGCTTCAGAAAGAGCAGAAGATGTGCAGATCATATATTTACCAGGAACATTATAGAGCAGTGCTCAGAATGGCAGAGACAGCTGTACATTAACTTTGTTGATTTTGAAAAGGCTTTCGACAGCATACACAGGGACAGCCTATGGAAAATTCTGAGGGCTTATGGAATTCCCAGCCGCATTGTTTCCATTACAAAAAGCCTCTATTCTAACTTTACGTGCAGTGTTGGATCGAGTAATGTAACTTTCGAAGTGAAAACAGGAGTACGACAGGGATGCCCCTTATCAACAACATTATTTTTGACAGTCATATATTGGGTGATGCGCCAGACTACAGAGGGCAGTCCAAGAGGAATTAGATGGACAATGTTTTCTACACTGGAAGATTTGGAATATGCAGATGACACTGCACTACTCGCGCATTCACACCAACACATTCAAGACAAAACCGATAGACTGAATAAGTATGGCCAGCAGGTTGGCCTGAACATCAATTTGAAGAAGACAGAGGTCATGACACTAAATGTGGACAATCCTGAGCCAGTAACAGTAAGGAACCAGAAGTTAGAACAGACAGACACATTTACTTACCTAGGAAGTATAGTAACACCTGACGGCGGAACAAGCAAGGACATTATCAACAGAATGAATAAAGTGAGAACAGCCTTTGCTGTTCTCAACAACATTTGGAAGTCTTCCCAGTACAGCACAAACACCAAATTAAGACTGTATGAGAGCTGTGTACTTTCTGTGCTTCTCTATGGTGCGGAATGTTGGAGAGTAACAGAGAAGGAAATGTCGAAACTGTCCTCCTTCCACACAATCTGCCTAAGGAAAATTCTCAGAATCTTTTGGCCAAACACCATCAGCAACCAAGAACTATTTATTCGGAGTAACCAGGAGGACATGCACACCATCATAGCTGGCAGACGCTGGAGTTGGGTTGGCCATGTCCTCAGAAGGGACCCTGATACCATCACAAGAAAAGCTATGCAATGGACCCCCGAGGGAAAGCGAAAGAGAGGCCGACCAAAAACAACTTGGCGGAGAACTGTGGAAGCTGAGATGCAAAGAATGAACCACAGTTGGGGCACTGTACGAAGGATGGCCGCCGACCGAGCAAAGTGGAATCATTTTGTTGCTGCCCTACAAGACGCCACCAGGCGTGATGGCCGCTGACGGTGCTTTGACGGTTGGCAGTTATGGATCAAAGAAGAAGAAGAAGAAGAAGAAGAAGAGGATTAAATGCATGTTTTAACTAAACATTCTTTCAAATGTTTATTGCTGTCAATAATGTGAAACAATGCTGACAATAATGTGAAACAATGCTGTCAATAATGTGAAACAATGCTGTCAATAATGTGAAACAATGCTGTCAATAATGTGAAACAATTGTTAAACAAGATTATAAGCCTGGCATACATAAAACTCAGCAAATACTTTATATCAGCATCATTACTTCAGCTCCCTAAGGATCACAGACCCTCAACAAATTCATGTGAAGTCCTCCTAACCTATGCCATCCTCTCAGTTCTCTTTATACCTTTCACTTCTGTCTCCAGTTCTCTTCTCCGTGTATTGTTCGGTCTCCCTTTACCTATTTTACCCTGGGGATTCCAGAATAAGGACTGTCTTGTAATACTATGAACAAGCTCTCTATCCACTGCCAGTGTTGCCATCTTATCTCTTGTTCTACAGGCACCTGATTGGTTCTTGTCATCACTTTCACATTGGTGGTCTTGTCGTACCACTTCAATCCTATCCTAAGCAAGCACCCATTTATGCAAGTCCTTAACTACTTGGCTGTAGTTCTTATTGTTGTCCATGTTTCAGAGCCATACAATAAGACACTGCCTTGACATTTGAGCTGAAGATTCTGATTTTCATGTTGGACTTGATTTCTTGTGTTTCCCATATACCTCCCAAAGCAATGAAAACTGCTCTTGCCTTTTTTATTTTTGTTATCACTGTCTGTTCCTCAACCTTTGTCTATATTGCTGCCATAGGTGTGATTCTACATCTTGTAGAGGTGTTCAGTACAATCTAGCTATCACCTGCTGCATTTATATTCATTCATTAAGTAGATCTTTGTCTTTGCCTTTTCCCTATGAATTTTCAGACCCACTTGCTATGACTTCTCATCAAGTATTTTTATTCTGTCTTGCATCTGGTCATGGTTATTGGACAGAAGAGCCAGGTCATCAGCAAACTCTAGATCAGCAAGCTGTTTAGTCATAAAATTCTTCTTTATTGCTAGCTGGCACATAATAATGGATGGTGCTTATCTTTACTGTCTTTTTGGCAGTTTCAAATGTTGCCAATATTACTCTGGGTCCCTTTTCTTCTATGAGTACTTTCTGCGTTTGACTAATGCCACTCTTCATTATGGTGCGCGCTTTCTTCATCATATCCTGAGGAAAGCATAATTTCTCCTGTGCTCAGTTCCTTTGTTTCTATTATCTTCCACCTTGTTTCACATAGTCCCAGGAACCCAATTGTATAGTCTCACATTTCTGCTGCCACCAGAGCAGTTTTTCCTTGTTTGTTTAGTGTATGAACATTCAAGGTGCCAAATCTGGAGATTTTCCTAGGGGGTAAAAAGGAGAGTCAGTAGCCCAGACTTTCTTCAGTATACTCTGGGCCATATCATTAACCTCTTTAATAGAGGACCCACTTCTGTCCTGGATGGCAGAATTTAATTATCTGAACTATATTCATTGGACAACTTGTTCATATCTGTTGAATCTTCTACAGGATGAGGTAGTTGGCCCTATGCCCAAACCTCCTATTATAAAATGCTTTGTAAGTTACAGTGTTACTGCTCATTGCTCCCCTTTCAGGCCCCAGTAAAACACTGGCATATACATATAAAGAAACCCCCTCCTCCACACACACACACGCACACAAATGAAAGTGTAACACGAAAGATGAGAGATTAAAAAAGATGAATGGTGGGTAAGAGAGAGATAGTGGTTAAACAAGTGTGCTGCTGAAGGTAATAGAAAGAAGACGATGGTGCTGGCTAGGATATACTCTATGAATAGTTGGAGATTTAGCATATTTATCCTAAAATGAGGTGAAGGAAACAGTTCAGCCTACCTGCTTTCCTAGGTCTTTCAGGTTCTCATCTCTTTTGCTAATGGCTGTATCCAGTGCTACTGCGCCAAAAGCTGCCTGAGGATTATAAATAAATAATATATATATATATATAATCAAATATTTAATCAAATGCTGTAAGAGCATGCTATTACATCCACTGCATAGGGTGCTGTGCCAGTGCTGGGAAGAGACAACTATTCCTCAAGACCTGTGGGATGCCAAGATTGTAACACTGTATAAAAATAAAGGAGACAGAAGTGATTGCTATAATTACAGAGGCATCTCTCCTCTTAGTATTGTTGGTAAGGTTTTTGCCAGAGTCATCTTAATGTGACTACACAAGTTAGCTGAGTCACAGTGTGGATTCCGAGCTGGTAGATCAACAACAGACATGGTCTTTTCTCTCTGCCAGCTTCAGGAAAAAATCAAGAGAGCAAAAAAGGCCTTTATATATCGCCTTTATAGACCTCACAAAGGCATTTGACCTGGTTAGTAGGGATGGACTCTACAAAATCCTCCTGAAAATAGGCTGCCCTGCTAAACTGCTGGGAATAGTAAAGTCATTCCATGACGAATTAAGGGAACAGTCCAATATGGAAGCACATCACAGCCATTTGATATACGAAGTGGTGGTAAACAAGGCTGCGTTCAGGCTCCAACCCTCTTCGGGATCTTCTTTGCCTTACTCTTGAAACATGCATTCAGAGATGCAACTAAAGGAATATGCCTTCACACTAGGTCAGATGGCCGTCTGTTTAATCTTTCAAGGCTGAAGGCAAAAACAAAAATCAGAAGGGTCACTGTAAGAGACTTGTTGTTCGCTGGTGGCACTGCAGTCGTCACTTGAAGGCAACAGGAGCTTCAGAGCTTGATGAATCGCTTCACCCAAGCATGCAAGGACTTTGGCCTCACAATAAGTCTAAAGAAAACGAAAGTGCTGAGTCAGGATGTGGGTGCTACACCAGTTATCACTATCGATAACTATGAATTGGCAGTGGTGCACCAATTCACATATCTGGGGTCTACCATCAATGACAAACTCACTGGACACAGAAATTGACAACTGCATTGGCAAAGCTGTAGCTATCTTTGCCCGCCTCACATCAGGTGTTTGGGGAAACTCCAAACTCACAATGAAGACCAAAGCTGCGGTATATAACGCCTGCTTCACCAGCACACTCACATACGGCAGCGAGACGTGGACAATCTATGCTAAGCAAGAAAGAAGGCTCAATACTTTCTATCTACAGTGCCTACGCCACAACCTTGGCCTTTCTTGGAAAGATAAAGTGACAAATGTCGAGGTGTTGCCACGTGCTGGCCTTCAAAGCATATATACACTGCTTAGACAGGGAAGACTACGCTGGCTTGGCCATGTCCACCGCATGGATCATGGTTGCATCCCAAAAGATATCTTCTATGGCCAACAAGCAGATGGCAGAAGAACAGTTGGGAGACCGCAGCTGAGGTTCAAAGATGTGTGCAAGAGACATGAGGGCACTGGACATAAAACCAGCAACGTGGGAGGATGAACCTGCCGATCGCACCAAGTGGCGATGCTATCTACGGCGCCACCTCAGATTGAGCGAAAAGAAACTAACACAACAAGCAGAAGAGAGGAGAAAATGTTGAAACACCAGGAAAATAAGCAGCTGAGGGCTGTCACCTCAGGGGCTCATTCCCATAGTCAGTTATGACTGAAGGGGCTATTATTATTATATATATATATATATATACACATATATATTATAGTTGTTTATTACTAAGTTTAAAATTATCTATTGCGATGTTTTGTAACATTCATTTAATTTTGTTCATTTGAACCTTAATTAATCACTATCGTGTTCATGCAATTTATAATTGTTTGGACTGGAGCGTGATGCTACCAGGTTTAGATCCCGTAACCTGATAACACTGCTGCGAGAGGAAAGAGATTTAACCTCTCAGCCAATTGGACGCTCAAACAAGGTGTACTTAAATAAAATATAACCAGTTTAATGGTACCAAATTCTAATTTTTGTTTACACTAAAAAGTATCTATTTCACAAAACACTTGAAGAAAATACTGCTGTGATGCCTACAGTATACACCACATGTGAGTTTGTTTCATGGATATTGTCAATAATCCAAATTTGGTTAACAATGATAATATTACCTGTACAGTGGCCTTTGGAAGCCAAGCAAAGGGAATAAAGAACCTCTCTCTGAGAGTAAGATCTGTGCGTAGTACAGCCAGGAATGAGACCACCATGCGAAAGGACAATCCAATGCCTAGTACAGCAATACCTAGACCTGAAAACACAGAAACAAAGGTCGATAATAAAAAAATAAGCAAGAAGGAAAGAAAGATAAAAATGTCATATGAAAGGAAAACTGACCCATGTGTTTGTATATGAACATTCACTTGCTAAATTTGTATTTCTCATTACTCTCAAAATCTTTTTTTCAGCATTAAGAGCCACTAAGTTTCTTTCTCACATGCACAGTTTCTTTCTTTATTCTAAGTCTGTCACAAATAGTCCTCTTTAGTTCACCAGCTGCAATTTCCTTTTCTTACTGTCCAACTTTTCCTTGTCTGAAATTTTCCTGGTCTAACTTTTTTCAGATTTGGACATAATTTAGGGGTCAATGACAGAGCCAATCACTGGTGTCAAGACCCACTCTAATCGGGTGGGGGAAGGTGCTAGCTGGCTACCCCCCACTTGATGGGCTTTACCACTGCATGCTGGATTTAACTAAATAAGCAATGACTCGTGTACACTAAGGGGACCACACGAACACTGGCTGACACAAGAAATAAAGCTTCTAAACAGCTAGAATCCCTTTATTATCAACAACAACATTTAGCTACAACCGGCCACAATGAAATGCAACATATATATATATATACTGCCACTGCCAGCTAATACACAATATAAATCTAGGCAATATAACAACCTATCGGCTACGGTGAAACCCGCTCACAAGAGCGGCAAGAAACATCAATACGTCAAACTGACAACTCGTATCGCTCGTACTTACGAGAAAACCTCAGTTCACAAACATCACCACTGAGAGACTAACTACCTCTCTAGAATACTGACACCAGGACAAGGCTCTCATGGCAGGTGCTGTCTCATGAAATTCCATCCAAGATGGGCAGCACACAAGCTGGCATGGAAGCGTCCACACAGGACGGTAGACGAGCGATGAATGACCTGGCGACAAAATACGAGCTGATCACATGACCTCGATCGCTCGTTTACATTCGTAAGCCCTTCGGCGGCTTCCGAATGGCTTGCTCAATTTACGAACAAGCGGTAACTCATACAGCGAAAGATCGCTGTGACAACTGGCCATTTTTCTTCTGAATGATTATGTGGCTTCTGGAGGTATCTGATGTAAGAGATGACTAATATGAAGAGGTGCATGTAAAACAAAGGGTTACAGACTTCACCACTGCAAGAGCAGATGAAGTGCTTCTAACTCAGTCTTCTTGCAAGAGGACTAAATGTAGTGGTGGCCTTCAATCGCCGTGAATTTCTATAGGTTTCAACCCTTCGCTGTTAAAAAAACGGATAACAGAACGCTGCTCCTCTTTGGTGCATGTCACTAGTTTTCCCGCCCCATGGATAATGGAGTCATCACTGCAGCTGGGCCCACAGCAAGAAACTTGCACCAAATCATTATCATACTTTTGCGGCAGTAATATATGCAGCTATTTGCTTCGCATGATGAGGTTGCCAGTAACATGCACAACTTTATCTTCTTCTTTGATCCTTAGCCGCCGACCGTCAAAGCAGTCAGTGGCCATTACACCTGGTGGCGTCTTGTAGGGCATCAACAAATTGATTCCACTTTGCTCAGTCGGCGGCCATCCTTCGTACAGTGCCCCAACTCTGGTTCATTCTTTGCATCTCAGCCTCCACAGTCCTCCGCCAAGTTGTTTTTGGTCGGCCTCTCTTTCGTTTTCCTTCAGGGGTCCATAGCATAGCTGTTCTTGTGATGGCATCGGGGTCTTTTCTGAGGACATGGCCAACCCAGCTCCAGCGTCTGCCAGCTATGATGGTGTGCATGTCCTCTTGCTTGCTCCGAGTAAGCAGATCTTGTTTGGTGATGGTATTCGGCCAAAAGATTTGGAGAATTTTTCTTAGGCATGTAGTGTGAAAAGAGGACAATTTTGACATTTCCTTCTCTGTAACTCTCCAGCTCTCCGCGCCATAGAGAAGCACACAGCTCTGATATAATCCTAATTTTGTGCTTGTGCTGTACTGAGAGGACTTCCAGATGTTGTTTAGACTTAAAAAGGCTGTTCTTGCTTTGTTCATTCTGTTGTTGATGTCTTTGCTTGCTCCGCCGTCTGGTGTTACTATGCATCCTAGGAATGTGAAGGCATCTGTCTGTTCCAGTTGCTGATTCCTTACTGATATGGGCTCAGGGTTGCCCACATTGAGCGTCATGACCTCTGTCTTCCTTAGGTTGATGTTCAAGCCCACCTGCTGGCTATACTTATTAAGTCTATCCGTTTTTTCCTGTATGTGATGATGTGAATGTGCTAGCAGTGCAATGTCATCTGCATATTATAGATCTTCCAATGTAGAAAATGTAGTCCATCTTATTCCTCTTGGATTGCCCTCTGTTGTCTGGCGCATCACCCAGTCTATGACTGTTAAAAATAGAGTGGTTGATAAGGGGCATCCCTGTCGTACTCCTGTCTTCACTTCAAAGGTTAGGTTGCTCTGCCCAATAATAATAATAATAATAATAAATTCTTTAAGCACCAAACACGGCGCATAAGGCAGAAACCAGTGCTCTCCAGGTTGTTCGTTGTGACGCCACTCCTCTTAGCTCTTGCACATTATTTAGGCCCAACGTTCTTCCTTCTCTTATTATTGTTCTTCTGAGTGTTTCTTTTGGTCTTCCTTTTTTCCTCTTACCCTCAGGGACCCAAGTGAGCGCCTGTAGTGGTATTCTGTTGTTTTGCATTCGTAGGACATGACCGATATATGACCATCGTCTTTTCCTTATATAGTCGGAGACATATTTCTGCCTAGAGTCTTCTCTTATTTGTCGATTAGTCTTGAATTCTTTCCAACTGATGTTCATGAGTTTTCTAAGACATTTGTTCTCGAATGTATTCAGCTTGTTCTCCAATGATTTTGTTATTTTCCAACTCTCACAGCCGTATGTTAACACTGAGATAACATTTGAATTAAACAGACGAAGCTTGGTATGTATATTCAATGATCGTAATTTCCAAATGTTAGATAATCTATTGAAGGCGCTAGCTGCCAAAGCAATTCTAGTATGGATTTCTCTTGTTGTGTCACCATCCTGAGTCATTTTACTGCCTAAATAATTGAAACTGTCAACTTTCTGTAGTTTTTCCCCGTTCAAGATGATATCAAAGGTCTCGTTAGAAAAGTTCATAGCTTTAGTTTTAGAGGCATTTATTTGGAGACCTATTTTAACCGAGAGATGACACAAATTATTTATTGCTTCTTGGGATTGTCTTGGTGTTGAACTTAAGAATGCTACATCATCTGCGAAATCCAGGTCCCCCAGGAATTTTCCATTTGTCCATTTTATACCCAATTGTTCATTGTGGGTATAGTTTCTCATAACCCAATCAATAGCTATTCCAAAAAGTAGTGGTGACATAATACAGCCTTGTTTCACCCCTGTTTCTACTGTAAACCATTCTGTATTCTTTATTTGTTCTAACACAACATCTTGCATTGTCATATAGCGCTTTGATTATATTCACATATTTTGTTGGAAAACCATAGATTGTAAGTATCTTCCACAATGATGGGCGGTGTAGACTATCAAAGGCTTTTTGAAAATCGACGAAGGTGATAATAAGTGGCGATTGCCTTTCCACTGATTCTTCTATAATTGTTCTTAGTGTGAATATTTGATCAATACATGATCGTTTCGGCCTGAAACCCGCTTGTTCTTCTCTGATTTTTTCGTCAGCATGCAATTTAAGTCTTTCTAACATCATGCAACATAATAATTTTCCAGGTACTGATAATAGAGATATACCACGCCAGTTATTACAGTCTGATAGATCACCTTTCTTCGGTAACTTTACAATAATACTGTCTTTCCATTGTTGTGGTGGTTGTTCTTCTCTCCATACTTCATTTATAATATCTAAAATTCTCAAGAGGTTGTTGTCATTAACTGCTTTAATCATTTCCCCTGAAATTTCGTCAACTCCAGCAGCCTTAAAATTTTTAAATCTTTTAACGGCTTGTTTGATCTCGTCCAGCGTGAATTCATCGCAAGTTATTGGCAAGGTGGTTGTGGGTGTTTCATTATTAAAATCAGGTGTTACTGTTGGTGGTGGTCTGTTTAGCACCTCCATGAAGTGCTCAGCCCATCTCTTCATTTGTTCTTTTTCTGTTGGTATTGAATTCCCTAATTTACCTTTAACAGGTGTTTCCATAGCAGTAGGCTGGTGACATAGTTGTTTTGTAATTTGATAAAGGCACCTACTATTACCAGTTTTGCAGCATTTTCAGCTTCTACGGCCAGTTCATTGATGAAATGTCTTTTATCTCTTCGAGTTTTTGTCTTCACTTCTTTATTTAACAAGTTATAAGTTAATTTGCAAGATTCAACTGCATTATGTGTACTTGCCGCTAGTAGTTTAAGTTTTGCTTTTTTCCTTTCTTGTATTTTATCCCAAGTATCTTCTCTCATCCATTTTTTCTTTTTATGTACTAGGTATCCGGTGGTCGCTACTGCTGCTTCTGTCATTGCTGTTCTCAGTTGTTCCCATTTAGTATCGATTGTCTTGGTGGTGATATCGTTGTCAATTTTGCCTAAAGCATCGAAATAGTTGTTCATTTTGACATTATATTCCTCCTTTATATCATTTGATTGCAGTCTGTGTACATCTATTCTTCTATTTTTATTCTGTTGGTATAACTTCTTCAGTTTAATTCTCAATTTAGCTATGCAGAGGTTATGATCGCTTCCGATCTCTGCACCTCTGTATGCTCTGACGTCTTGAACTGATGAGCGAAATTTAGCGCTTATGCAGAAGTGATCTATCTGGTTCTTAGTTCTGCCATCAGGTGAATTCCATGTTATCTTGTGGATATTCTTATGTGGAAAGATGGTGTCTGCCACAACGAGGTTTGATATTTCACAAAGTTCTAGAAGTCTTTCGCCATTTTGATTCATACAGCCTATGCCATGAGTACCGAGATATCTTTGTACTCCATCGTTGTTGTCACCTACTTTGGCGTTAAAATCACCCATGACTGCTATTATGTCATGCTTGGGTATTGTGTTGATGGTACTTAGAAGTGTTTCATAGAAGTCATCTTTTGTGGTATCAAGAGCGTCGTTAGTTGGTGCATAACATTGTACAATTGAGAGCTTGAAAAATCGTGTCTGAAATCTAGCTAATATTAGCCTCTCATTGATAGGTACCCAGCTGATAAGCGATGCTGCTGCTTTCTGTGTCATTAGGATGGCTACTCCCTCTGTGTGACGATTATCATTACTACCAGAGTATATAATTTGCTTTTTTTCTTCTGAAATATATTTTATGCCCTTCCCCGTCCATCTACACTCGCTGACACCCAATAAGTCCAACTTATAATTATCCATTTCTTTAATCACTTCTTCCAATTTTCCGTCTTGATACATAGTTCTTACATTCCAGTATCCAATTTTAAAAATCTCCTTAGCCCCCAAGATATTAGAGTGAGTCATGTTTACTGTCGAGCCTGGTTCTGTTTCGGTAACAATAGCTTGTTTTACGATAGTGAATTGTTAACTCACTGATCAACCCTCTGCCCAATGCTACACGTAAAGTTGGCATAAAGGCTTTTTATGATTGACACTATGCAGCTTGGAATTCCATAAGCACTCAGTATTTTCCATAAACTGTCCCTATGTATACTGTCAAAAGCCTTTTCACAAAATCAATGAAATTAATGTACAGCTGTCTTTGCCATTCTGAGCACTGCTCTATAATGTTCCTGAGGGTAAATATATGATCTACACATCTTCCGTTCTTTCTAAATCCTGTTTGTTCTTTCCTCAGTTTGTGGTCTACTGCTTTTGAAATTCTCTGTATAATTATCCTGCCTAGTATTTTGCTGGGAACTGAGTTATTCCTCTCTAATTATTGCAGTCTGCAAGATCTCCCTTCTTGGGCAATTATTCCTTTTCTCCACTCTGTTGGTGTTGTCCCTGTTTCCAGCTCTGCATTTAAGTTATCATGACCAGGAGCTTTTCCATTCTTTAACCCTTTGACTGCTGTGATGATTTCTTCTTTTCGTGGGATGTCTGTATTAACATCTAGATCATTTTCAGCCTCAGGAACATTCAATTGTGTCTCTGGTGGTTCCTTATTCAGAGTTTCTCTGAAATGCTCTGACCGTCTTGTTCCTGTCCCTCTACTGTCGTGATGAGATTTCCGTGCTTATCTCTTACTAATGTAATATTGTTTGCACCTCGTTTTCCACTGATGATTTTAGTTATTTTGTATACTGTGCTTTGTTCATTTCTCAGTGCTGCCTCTTCTGCCTGTCTTGCAAGGTCATCCAGAAATGTCCTTTTGTTAGCACGGGTTTGACGTTTAACTTCCTTGTCCAGCTGACTGTACTGTTCACTATATATTGCCTTTAACCTGGGAGACTTAGCTTCTGTTTTCTTTCTTTTCATTTCCTTTCTCTTCGCTATGGTGTTTAGCGTATCTGGTGTTATCCAGTCTTGGCTCTTTCTTTCCTGGAATCCCAAGCATGACTTGCTGCTTTCCTTGTATATTGTTGAGATGGTGTTGAATCTCTGGTCAACATCATCGGTCTCTGTTCTTTCCTGGCTTTTGATAATCTCATATCTTCTCTTTACGTCGACCACGAAAGCTTTTCTGGTGAGGGGATCCTTCAGTTTCGTGATGTTGTATCTTTTCTGTTTGACTGCAACTGGGCCAGCAGCTCTGAGTTTCACTTTCAGTCTTGCTACTACTAGGTGATGATCACTTCCCACATCTGCGCCTCTTCTTACTTTCACGTCTTGTAGTGCATGTCTCCATCTGCCATTGATTATTATGTGATCTATCTGGTTTCTGCCTTGTCCGTTTGGTGATTCCCATGTTAACTTGTGCACTTCCTTGTGTGGAAAAAGTGTTCCTCCAATGACCAGGTTCTTAATACTGCAGAAGCTTATTAATTTGTCCCCATTCTCATTTGCTGTTCCACTGCTGCATTTCGGCATTACTCTTTCGTTATAATTATTGTGTGCTCCCACTTTTGCATTAAGGTCTCCCATTACTATAACGAGATCGTACCTGGGTGTAGTTTCCATTTCTTTTTGTACCTGTTGATAGAACTCGTCCTTGATCTCTTCATCGCTGTCGTTTGTTGGTGCATAGCATTGTATAATTGTGGTGTTGGTGAACCTCCCTCTCAGTCTTGCTCTTATCAGTCTGTTGTTGATGGGTTTCCATTCCAGTAAAGACCTTTCCATTCCTTTCTTCAGGATAATGGCTACACCTTCATTGTGCTGACCATCCTCTCTGCCAGAATAAAGTACTGTTTCCCCTGTAGCTGTTTTTATTCTCCCCTTACCTGTCCATCTGCTCTCGCTTATTCCCAGGATATGTATCTTGTAGTTCCTCATCCCTGCTGTGATTTGTCTCAGCTTTCCTGCCTCATTCATAGTTCTGACGTTCCAAAAACCAATTCTGGTTTCGTGTTTTGCGTCGGGGCATCCGTTTTCATGCCAGTGGCTTCCTTTCGGCTTTCACCACTGTCAGTCATACGAGCCTGAGACTCCGGATGTCCGTCCCGCAGCAAAGTTTTTCCATTTATTGTTTCCGTAACGTGCGATTTTTTACATAGACAGGGGTGTCGCCCCTGTGCTAAAACCCCCAACCTGGAGGACCAGAGTACCAGCTTTTGTCTGACCCCTACCCACGCAGACCAGTCCAGCTTGGTTGAACCTACCAGGAACTTTATCTTAGTTGCCTCTAATGACATGCCTGTGGGCCTCTGCTCCTTAAGGAGCAAAAAGAAGAAAAATAAGGAAAAAAAATTAATTGTAAATTAACTGGTTTTTGGTTAAGGCTGGTTAGTTCACAATCAAACATAGTAAGAACCACTTATACAGTTAAAATGCACATACTGCAATCCTTACTTTCTTAATCCACCCATAACAACCTTTATTCTAATGTTAGCTAGTCTTTTTTTACCTACTAATCCACCGTCCAGTGAGGACACATCCACTTCAGCACCAATTAATCCAAATAAGAGTGGCTGAAACAGCATCCATAGCACACCAACAATATCATCGATGGGGTTCTTAGAAATGTAAGGATTAAAAATGAGATTATGAATATAGATTATTATGACAGTAACTTAGCACACAAGGATGGACAATAGTAGGAAGAACAAAAGGAAACAGTCTGGGACATGTGGGTTTGGCCAGGGTAGAAATGGTTGCCCTAGTGTGCAATAATTGCTGATTATTAAAATATTATATGAGCTCATAAACAAAACTTTATGCTGTTACACATGAAAATAAAGGTAAATGCACATCAAACAACATGACAGTACTCAAAGTATGACAGCTGTCTGAGAATTCACACAATTCTGTTATCACCAGTAAAATCCCCACATTTGAAATATATTCTTCGTTCGTTTGCTCGCTCACCCACCCACCCGCACACACAGATATATACGAGGGGGGTTCAAATGAAAACCTTAAATTTGCGATAGAAATTCGAAACACCGTGCCATTGTCATGTAAGTTGGCAGTATTGTTGCTAAGGACATCAAGAGTGTCCTGCAGGTGGCATCATGGTGCAGACGAACCACATTACGTCACAGTAGGAATTTAAAGATGGCCACCCCACTATTGACATGCACCAAAGAGGAGCAGGATTCTGTTATCCGTTTTTTGAACAGCGAAGGGGTGAAACCTATAGAAATTCATCGGCGATTGAAGGTCCAGTACGGTGATGCATGCCTGTCACTCCAGCAAGTGTATGAGTAGAGTAGGAAATTCCAAAACGGCGTGAGTTCTGTGACAGACTGTTCTCGACCGGGTATCAACACGTCGTTTCAACGCCAGAGTAAGCTGCCGTGGCACCCACCTTGCAGAGATTTTGTGGAACTGGAGCACATCATGGATGATGTGGTGTGCTGAACATTGACTGATGTCCAGAAGTGCGGCTATTTTCATTCACAGTCACTCTGTGTCGTGAAACATTCTAAATCCACATATATAAATTAAAAAGTAAAGGTAAAAGCCTAACGAATAAATTCAATCAAAGGAAAGAAGAATGGTAAAAGACCAGTGCTGTCACAATGACTGTACTCGAGATCCCCCTTTTTATGCTCCGTCTGCAAAATTGTAACGCTTTCACGTTTGATAGTAAAGCCTACAGCAGCATACACGCGTTTCAGAAAAACAATACAACTAGTACTGTGTTTCTTAGAAAACCTTGAGATACGCAAGCTGATTAATGACCTAGTTTAATATTCCATTAATTTCATTTTATACACTGCGTAATGAAAAGACAGATGGACTTAGGATAGAAAGAGAGAGAGGGCTGATCGGAGGAACACATGCAATACTACCACAGTCTCGCAATATTAATGCCACCCCCAACACGCCAAAGGCATGAGGCACTAACTTTTTTTCAGATAGACAGTGATAAAAAACACTACCCATACGAGAGTTAGGTTTAAAAACCTGTTAAATGCTTATTGGTAAACATGACATTATACTGTTTTATGTCTGAAAGCCTGACAGTACCCAGAAACCACATCGTATCGAAGTGAACGGGAGGTAGAAGAAAATACATATTTTGAACGCAGCCACTTAGCTCCCTTAAAACATATATATTTGGGTTCCTTAGGACTTGCTGACAAAGAATATGTTAAGTGTTACGCAAATAGTCTAGGAATTAACAAATTATAGCCAAAAGAAAATAGTGAGGTTGTCTGACAGCACCAAATCAGAATTGCACAGTGGCATGTTTTGAAACCACCATTTTACGGGAAATAGGCCACCATGTTAAATCCTATTTGATTGGATAGAAGTAAATGTAAGGCGAAACACGATTAGTCGGACTACAAATACTAATTTTTTGTTGTTAGGGGAAACGGTAGTGGGGGTACTTTTTTTGAAAAGCGGTGTAAACATGGCCCGATTGGTTAGACCCGCCAATATAGTCAATTAGGAGCGTCAGTTCAGTGCCACATTTTCAAATAAACTTACTAAAGAAACAGTGCGTTGAGATCCAGCTCATATTTTTCTAAATAAAAGCCTGGGACATAGGCAGATCGAAATTGTGCCATATTCATCGCCAGTCAACGAAATTGTTTATTATTTCCATGAATTGTGGTAAGCTTGACATATTTGATATCTTTTGATGAAAATTGAATGTGAATTGATAATTTGTGTCTGTATATATGTGTGTGGTTCAGTAGCAAACATGAGGCAAAACCTGGATATTGCTCCAACCTGAACAAAACTTGTCGGAGAGGAGTTTAACTGCCTAGGCCTACATGGAATTACCAAATAGTACACTGACACCTATCTTATTGTATAGAAGGACTTACAGCTGAAATTGCAGAGGCGTAGTAACCATTAGGGAGGAGAATACTGGTGTAAATTGTTTCAGATGAAGATAGCAGTTGGCCTACCGCTCTGAACTCAGTGTTTGTTATGTATTGTGCTCAGTGTGGAAATAGATTATAAATTAGTTCTGAAGTAGGAGGTACAACCTTCTTGTTTCAGGGACCGTGGTCCTAAGTTATTGAAGCAGCACCTGGTCTGAGTTTTGCTGAATCCAGAGGCATACTCCTTGGTCCAGATAGCGACCAGTGAGGTGTCTCAAGAACGCAGTGAAGCAATCGAGCAGAGGAGACCTTTTCCTGCCGCCATCACGAAAGATAAGCTTCTGTGGCCAGAGCAGCTCAACATTATGTGCCCCCCCCCCCTCCCCCCCCCCCCCCCCCCCCCACCCCCCCCACCCCCCCCCACGCACCCCCCCCCCCCCCCCTAAAAGTGACATTATATTAAACACAGAGGGACAATAAATTGTTTCAAAGGACAGGAACTGTGAACATTTCCCAATACTATTTCCACGATAATCAAACACTTGAAGTCATGATGGCAAACAACAACGTAGCTTGAAAAACAAAACCAGTATTACCTCATAGTACTACTTCACAACTTACACACATAGGATAATACTAATAAAATATGTCAATCCAAAGATTCTATTTATAATTGTGTGCATATAACCTGTGATTACATGTGATTGTGATTCCTGGTTCACTTTGTTGTTGAATCAGGATATCAAATATTTGAAAGAAATTAATACATATCTATTTGAAACTTTACACTTGACTCATTTAAGATAATCTTATAGAGTGTTATATGTATGTGAGTGTCACAGTGGTGTAAAGTGTTGTGGAATAAATTAAATTGTTTATCTGTCTGTTGTTGTTGTGACTTACACTTCATCATTTTCATAAACCCTAGACATTCAACGTAGTCATCACAATATTCCAGAATAATTCTGACTGAGGTATACATGTGGTAGCAAGTAAGGTTATCTGTAAAACACTACACCTATTAGATACAGATACCTTCACAGCTGATCTCAGTCAGTACACTAAGTCCCCTATAACTATTTATAACATCCCACTTTACCACATATATTGGGGTCTCGCTCCCGGGATATTGAACTTTCTCCTATTAGATATATTGGGAATAATAAAGATTTAACTCTTTCAGTCCCAAGCAAATAAGTGGGTTTGGCCCAAACAAAAATGGCCATACCAGTATGTTTTTATTGTTTTTGTTTGGAAATAATTTTTTTAAATGTTCATATTCATAAATAAGAAAAGTCCATAATGGATGGCTATACTTTAAGAAAATAGCGTTTTTGAGTTGTCAAAATTAGAAAACAGCCCTAGAAAGGATCAAGAGATACGAAAGCCAGTATACTGTTGATTGGGCCAAATGGGTCTAGCGGGAAGTACAGTATACTGGCTCTTGGGGGTTAAAGAGTTAAAAGGTATCCTTGGGTGGAAAGAAATAAGGTTGAGCTCTCAGTGCCTGTGGTTGTCAGTAGTTAATTAGACATAGATAAAATTGTTTGGTTAAATATTTTATACATATATCTGTTAGAAAATGGCAGACTTGGCAAAATTTCAATCTGCTGCTGTGCAGACTGCAAAAGAGTTAGGAATGGACGGGCAAGTTATGATTGCTTATGTCACTACGGAATGTGACAAATATATTGAACGTGAAGAAAGAAGATTAGAAAAAGAGGCTGAAAGAAGGTTAGAGGCTGAGGCTAAGAGGTTGCAGATTGAGGCTGATAAAGAGGCTAGAGCAGTGGAGGCAGAAGAAAAAAGATTGGCTGCAGAAAGGGAAGAAAAAAGATTGGCTGCAGAAAGGGAAGACAAGAGATTAGCTGCAGAGAGGGAAGCAGAAGATAAAAGATTACAGAGGGAGCATGAGTTATGACTTAGGGAGTTGGAATTTCAAGGCCATGCTCCTGAAAATGGTGCCAGTCCCTTTACCTCTGATGCCACTGCTAGTCAGGGAACCTCAACCTCAGCTATGAATTTTCATTTAGATCATTTTGTTGAGAAAGAAGATGATATCGAGAGCTATCTAAATAGATATGAACTGTTAGCTACCACGTATGGGTTAGAGAGAGAAAGGTGGAGCTTAAAGTTATCACAAGGGCTTCGTGGTGCAGCTTATGAAGTTTTTGCCAAAATGAGCAGAGATGAACAAGAAAATTATGACATGCTAAAGCAGGCTCTTTTGTTAAGATATGAAAAGAATGCTGAATTTTATAGAAAAAAACTTAGGAATGCTAAACTACTGTCAGGTGAAACCTATCACCAGTTCTCTGCACGGTTAGAGACATACTTGGAGAAATGGACTTCTCTGGGGAAAACCCAAGATCTTAAGGAAATGATCCTTATAGAACAACTAAGAGAGTCCATGGCTCCAGACCTGAGAAAGTTTCTCATGGAACAAGGTGCAGAGAGACTGGGTGAGTTACTAAATGTCGCTGAAAGGTATCAAGCAGCTCAGGCAGAGGTATCAGGTAATAAAAAGAAACAGGTAGAAAATTTTAGGGCACCACAGAACTTTAATAAATTTGATCCTAGAGATCAGAACAAAGGTAAGCACCAGTTTGATAGGCCACGGTATGACAATAAAAATAAAACCCCACAATTCGATGAAAGGAAATATGATGAAAGAAAATCTTTCAACCAAGGAAGGAGGTGGTGTAAAAATTGTAAGATGAACAATCATGACACTGACCGTTGTAGAAGGAATCCTATAGTAATGGCCACCCTTCAGGTCAGGTCGACCTCAAGAAAGGAGGAGGATATTATGTTAAATACCACTCCAGAAGAGTTGAGGAAGGCACAGGCTGGGGATAAGACCCTCAAGCCTTGTTTCAGGAAATTGTCAACTTGTCATACAACTCCAGGCAAGGGAGATTTTTACATGAAAAACAAGCTGATTTATAGGAAGGCTGGATCTGAATCCAAGGGTCACGGACAGTTGGTTCTTCCAAAGACATATAGGGCAGAATTAATAAGGAGCTTACATGTGAGAGAAGATGGGGACCATGAGAAAATAGGTACCATCATCCAAAAGGTAGCTCAAAATTATTATTGGCCCAAGGCAATGATTGACATTGTGAATTTTGTAGAGAGGTGTAGCATAGCACATGAGGGAACACCCACAAGTGGGAACATTGATCAGGACCTGGACACGCCACGGGGAAAACGTAGGCCTGACAATAGGAAGAAAAATAAATTTGATAAAGTGGACCAAATGGAATGGGAAGCCCCTTTTCACGGAAAAGCTTCAATTAACTGTTTTACAATGGCCACTATGCAGAGAGTGCAAAAAGATGTCTTACCCCAGGATAAGCCGAAAATCCCTCAATCGGACTTATGCAAACTGGAGGAAGAAGATGTAGAGAGGAAATCTCTCATCAAGAATTCTAAGTGGGAAGAAAGCCCCAAGAAAAAAATTGGTAGCGGTCGTTTTGTGCATGATAATTCTGGGAAGAAAAATCATCACTATAGCGCTTCGAGTGGAAGAGGCCATACCGGTGCATGGACAAAGAGGTCCACAAAATTAAAGGTCCATATGTAACGCTGTTAAGAACGTGGACTGATGAAAAGGCAGAGGAAAATATTACATCCTCATACCAATATGTGAATGAGCTGACCACTCGTTTAAAAACTGGCTGGAAACTTGCCAATGAAAATTTGAGACAAGCCAGGAAGAAACATGCTGCCTATTACAACAGGAAAGCTAAAGACAGAGATTTGGCTGTGGGAGAGAAGGTACTGCTTCTTCTACCCGGTAGTCCAAATAAATTACAAACTGGATGGCAAGGTCCATATACAGTTCTAGAGAAGGTGTCTAGAACCAATTATAAGATAGATAAGAAGGGGAAAGAAAAAATCTATCATGTGAATCTCCTGAAAAAATACTTGGAAAGAGAAAATCAGGAAGAGACACACTTGTTGACCTTGTCCATTGCCATGGAGATGAAAAAGGAACCACTTTCATCATTTGAATATCCATTACACCCCTGTGAGACAGCGGCACAGGTGAAAATCAGTACACATTTAACGAAAGATCAGAAGAAGAGAGTGCAACAGGTTCTAGATAATCATACAGAGGTGTTAACGGACCGACCGGGGCATACAAACTTATTGGAATATGATATGAAACTGATAGACCCCACACCTGTCTGTATGAAACCCTATTCGATTCCTTTTGCTAAGGAGAAAGCTTTGAAGGAAGAGATAGACTATTTGTTGAAGGAGGGAATAATTTCACACAGTGAATCTTCGTACAGTTCCAGTGTGGTACTCTTAAGGAAACTCTCTGGAGAACATAGACTCTGTATAGATTACAGGAGACTGAATGCTATCACAGAAGGTCAGGTGGATCCATTGCCGGATACAAATCAGTTGTTTGCCAGGCTAAATAAAGCTAAATATTTCTCAAAAATGGATCTGAGTAAAGGATACTATCAGATTCCAGTAAAGCCTGAGGTTAGACCATACCTAGCTTTTAGTACCTCAGAGGGACACTATGAGTTTAACAGATTGCCATTTGGATTGAAGAATGCGCCTAGTGTCTTCTCTAGAATGAAGAGAAAATTATTGGACCCTCTGAATAATCCATGCATCACAAATTTCATGGACGATATCCTTATAGCAACAGAAACATTTGAGGAACACATTGACTCTCTGAACATGCTGTTTAATCGACTAGGGAAGCGAATTTAACAGCCCGACCAACAAAATGTTGCGTTGGATGTAAAGAATTAGAATTCTTGGGACACACAGTCCATCGGGGAAACATGACCCCTGACCCCAAGAATTTAGAGAAACTAAAGAAAGCCCCGGTGTGCATGTCCTCTTGCTTGCTACGAGTAAGCAGATCTTGGTTAGTGATGGTATTCGGCCAAAAGATTCGGTGAATTTTTCTTAGGCATGTTGTGTGAAAGGAGGACAATTTCGACATTTCCTTCTCTGTAACTTTAAAACAAAAAAAAATTATTAATATGCTTACAACTTAATCAGACTTGTCTCCTTCAAAATATACCCCTCCTCTACTTATACACCGCTCCCAACATGTTTTCCATTTCTGGAACGCATCCTGGAATTCGTTTTGTGGAATGGTGCGTAGGTCTCGTAGCGAATTTACTTCTATCTCTTCTATCGTTTGAAATCGGCGACCTTTCAGGGTGAATTTCAACTTCGGGAATAAAAAACAGTCCGCAGGAGCCAAATCTGGAGAGTAGGGTGGCTGCGGGACTAGAGTCATCCCGTGCTTTGCCAAAAATTCAGTGATATGGAGCGACGAGTGAGCGGGTGCATTGTCATGGTGCAGCATCCAGGTCTTGTTTCTCCACTCTTCAGGCCTCTTTCGTCGCCCTGCCTCTCTCAAACGATTCAGGACATTCAAGTAAAACTGTCCGTTGAATCTTCAGCAACTTCACGGACAGTTAGGCGATGATTTTCAAGAATCAAAGCACGCACTTTCTGAACGTGATCGTCGTCCGTTGACGTGGAAGGCCGTCCAGTTTTGGGGTCGTATTTGATGAACGTTCTGCCCGATTCGAAACGTTGGTACCATTCGTAACACTGTGTGCGGCTTAAACAATCCTCTCCATAAGCTTGCTGCAACATCTGAAAAGTCTCGGTAAAAGTTTTTGCCAACTTCACACAGAATTTCACGGAAACACGTTGCTCTTCAAGATCCTTCATATTTCAATCCGTAAAAATCGCAAAAGGCACGGGAGACAACTTCACTCTACTGCATGTACTCGATGACTGATTCACGTGGCGTGATCAAGCAAGTGGGAGGCTAAAGCTCAAAGTCACCGCTACACACCACCACTATCGCGAGTCTGCTGTGTTGGCTCGTTGGCGCCCTATTTAAGAAGTTCGGTTTCTTTTTGGACAGACCTCGTGTATAAGCAAAGTTCTTCAGTAATGACAGTTCGTAGCGTCGCTGATAAGGGTGGATTTGTGCTGAAGTGGTAACTTGCCACCCTTATCGACACCTGGTGTTAAAGTGTAAGATGTAGGTGTCTTCTCTGATTTAGGATGTTGCTGTGTATGTGGTAGTGGAACAGTTCACAGGGTTATCACACAGGCAACATGACGTGTAGAGTCATAGAAAGGGTAACTTCGTTGTATAAGTTTCTTTCATTTATTGCACGCCACAAAACAGTCATGATACTTATGACATCAACATGGTTAACGAGTTCAGCAAGATGATATGGCACATTGAAAACAATTTCTGTAGTCAGCAATGATAGCTGTTGTATATATGCGTCATAAGACATCACAGTTCAATAGATTCAGAAATTCATCAATCATCGAGTGCTAGTTCGTGAAGCTGTATAAATAATAATAATTTCTATAACTTCTGCAACAGTGTCAGCTACAGATCTTCAATGTTCATAAACAATAATAAATGCTCCCATTCTGATGCTAGCAGATCAGTTGTATACAATAAGTCCGTTCACTGTCTGCACGTGAATAGCATACATGGGCTACAGGTCAGCTCGACCTTTATAATGTTCCTAAGTCTAACCATCTGACTTGGACGTGATCTCTGATATAACGAATCCTGGAACACAGACAACAGTCTTGTTGGTCTAGAGCGACCCATATATATTTAACTAGTTCAGGTATACAGATACCGGTGACTTAATCCTAGTCAAAGTACCTCTCCATTTTGCATCACACAGGCGAGCAAATAGGCGACAAAATGACGAACCTCTAGACGATAGCATAAAGTTCGATACAAGAGGAATTACCTTATTTCGGAAAATCAACCATGAACATATGCCTCCAGGCAGGCTGCATAATACTGGGAAATAGTCTAGTTAGCTAACTAACTCACTAAGACACTGTATTTCCCTCAGAGAATCACAAGACGCAGTTGCGTCTGCTCGCTTCTTAAACCATTTCTAAACTGCCCCAACTGGGCGGAACACACAGAACGAACTCCCGGTTTTTGACATGCGCAGAACGACAATCTCTGAGTTGCCGTTCACAATAAGACGATTCGAAGAACATTCGAGATAAAAGTCTTACACAGTCGCGCCTTTTATGGTCATGAAAAGAAGCGTTAAGAAAGGTTTCAGACATCTACCATAGTTGACTGGTACTACCAAATAAGGAGATGTGGTCACGCTTCGTTCAAGAAATTATAGACCGAACGTGTCTCTATACAAGAGAAGGCAACTCCAAACAAATTGTAGTCTCGATAACTCGGATTATGTCCCTTTGACCATAGAAAACATAATACACACTTCAGTCAAAAAAAAATGATCATACATATGAAAAAATGTTTATACAAACGAAAAATAATAATGATCCGTGCGTAACATTACCGCACCCTCCCTGGAAAAAAAAAAAATGAAACATTTTTTTTTTTTTTTTAAATCCTGGAGCCGGAAAAAATCTAGGCTCCTAACGCACGTATGATGCGTGGATATATACCTAACAAATTAGCTCAACGCATGGAGCGACACTGAGATCATATCTCAGATCCTTAGAGAAAAAATTTATCTAAGTATACGCTGATATATTCCAGGAAGGTGCCACCAACACACGCCACAATGATGGCAACAACATAATGACAATCAAATTATACTCATACCAATATATGAAATTAAATATATTATGTGTTATCATACAATGTGTTGCAAATAGCGGTGTAATTTACTAATATACCGCACTATATTATTACATTATATAAAGTAACAGTAATTAATAAGTAATACATGTGTTGCTCTTCGGTGACATAAAACATTCAATAGAAGAAGATGTGGACATCATCCGCTCCCAATGTAGGACAGGACTTGATATCCTCAAAGTTCCACAATGGACATAAACTCGCAGACTTCAATGATGTGCTGCGAAAATATCAATAACACAAATCTTAAAGACAACTGGTAAATTTCTTAATACAATCCTGAAAATAATTTATTTAAATGTGGCCGAGTGATCTTTTGGCCCGTATATCACTAACTAAGCCTTCTTAGATAATTACATGGTACAATGTTATAAATTTCCCTCAAAAAAAAAAAAAAAGTGAGACAAAATCTACTAACATGTCATTATAACATTGGACTGTATATCAGGAAATATATATATATGACAGAAGAATCATGTGGAATCGTGTGGACATCTGGACAGAATGTCTGCCATTACATTATCCGAACCACGGATAGCTCGAACCGAGAAATGAAATGGTTGAAGAGCTATGGCATAACGAGTGGACCTCGAGCTCTTCAAGTTTTTGCTCTGAATAGCAGTAAGCGCTTTCTGGTCGGTTTCCACAATGAAATGTGCGCCTAGAAGAAATCTTTGTAACTTCAGAATAGACCATACCATAGCCAATAACTCACGGTCTAAAACCGAGTAATTCTTTTCTGCAGCGTTTAATTTCCTAGAGATATACATCACCGGATGCAAAGTATCAGAATACTCCTGCATTAGTGCTGCCCCAATCCCTGTTGACGAGGCGTCACTTCGAAGAACAAAAGTCTTCTCAATAGTAGGTAACTTAAGAATAGGTGGAGATGAAAATAGGGCTTTAACCTGGTCCAATGAGGATTGACATTCTTTAGACCAGCGGATCAGATTAGGCGACCCTTTCTTCAATAAAGTAGAAAGCGGTGCCATAATGGAGGACAGATTCGGAATGAATCGTCCGTAGAATTGAATCAAACCTAATAGACTCCTTACTTGTTTCTTCGTCTTAGGGACCGAAATGTTAAGTATTTTTGAAACATTGTGGTCCTCTGTCTTTAAAAACCATGACCAACCCGATGACCTAGGAAAGAAATCTCGCTAAATCCTATAAAGGCTTTAGAGGGTTTTGCAGTCAAGTTATACTCGCGAAGAGTAGACAGTAATTCGTATAAACCCAAATAGTGATCTTCCCAAGAATCACTGAATAGACAGATATCATCTAGGTATGCTATGACATCTGTACGATATGCGAGAATTCGCCGCATCATGCGTACGAATGTAGCAGGGGCGTTCATAAGACCAAAAGGCATGAAATTCCATTGGAATAAACCCCTAGGTGTAGAAAAAGCTGTAAAAGGTTTGGCACGTTCAGTTAGCGGGACTTGCCAATAACCTTTAGACAAATCTAGTTTGGTAAAGAATCTAGAATTAGAAAGTTTATTGAGTAGCTCTTCTAATGAAGGCATAGGTTCAGCATCGAACTTCGTAACTTGGTTCAATTTGCGATAATCTACGCAAATGCGAATGTTATTATCCTTCTTTCGAACAATAACCATAGACGAAGAGTATGCTGAAGTGGATGGTTCAATGATTTCCAAACGTATCATTTCATCCAACTCTTTTTCGACTTGAGACTGGAAATGAATAGGTATTGGATATGGTCTGACTCTGATAGGATTGTGATCAGTTAGCACAATGTCATGTTCTATGACATGTGTGTGTCCCGGGATGTCTGTAAGAACATCCTGAAATGTTTGCAACATCGAAGAAACTTGTCGATGTTCCTCAGCGGAAAGATTTGCTGAGAGACCTTTTAATGTGTAGCATAGACATTACCTGTGACATAGTGTCTGATATAAGTTGAGTGCCATGGTCTGACAATATTTCTCCGGGAAAACCCAAGCGAGAAAATATCAGCCAAAGAGCGTCTGCGATATCAGCAGTTGAGATGCTCTTGAGAGGTATTGCCTCTGGCCAACGTGTGCACATATCGACACATGTAAGGATAAATTGATGTCCTCTAGCCGACTTAATTCTAAAAGGACCGATAATATCTATTGCCATTTTTTGAAAAGGGCGAATAGGAATGTCAGCAGCCTGGATAGGCGCAGCATGTCGTGGTCCTTTAGATTTGACCTCCTGACATACTTTGCAAGAGCGACAGTACATTCGTATGTCCTTGCTCACAAATGGCCAAAAGAAAGCCGCAAGAACCCTCGACTTTGTACGGGAAAAACCCATATGTCCAGCACATTGCGAGTCATGAGCATGTTGCAATATTTGCAATCTCATGCTCTTAGGCACAAGAATTTGTGAATGAGTGGACGTAGTCGAGTCTTGTACCATACGTACAAGTACGCCGTTCTTCATAGAAATCCAAGATTTCCTATTAGTGTTCTGATTAGGATCACCTTTTTTTGCTAGAATGAAGAATTTTTTGTAAAGAAGGATCTTCTTCTTGCAATTTGATAAATGAGTCACGTGTAATAGTCAAGTGACTATCTTGGTCATTTACTTCATCATTATTAGTTAATGAAGTTTGAGGTGGATCCAGAGCATGTGCTCTTGTGACCACCGCATTGGTAGCTTCAATGTTTTGCTCTTCCCAAACAGCAATCTGCTGTGGGGTACATTCCCTAACTCCGTGAATACGACCAATAATAAGGTCCGCAATAGGGTTTGGAAGTAGACACGCGTGGACCTCTCCCGTGAAGAAAGGAGTAGCAATGTGTATTATAGCAGTAGGATACTTTTCTAACGTGCCACCAAATGTGACACATTTGATGACTTTTCCTGTAGCACAGGATGGATCTACAAGAGATTGCCTAACGCCGACAGTAGTACATCCAGAATCAAACAACACTGAGACTGGATTACTATTTACTAGCCCCTTATGTAATATAAGAGAACCTCTCCCATCATGAGCAACATTAGCAGGAAGAGCGGGCAAAGGATGACCACAGCTTAAAGTACTAACGGTTTTCGGATCAAATAAAGTACTGCATTGGATACATTTATTTGCCCTACCAAAATCAAAAGATGAGCATCCGATAGCATTATGGTCTTTATCATTATTAACCTGTTTATCTGCTCCCTGAGATTCTTGTTGAACAGAGTTTGTCTGTTGATATCTTTTTCTCTTATGTTGCGATCTACCGCGACCATTATTGCCTCTGCAATTATCATTAAAGTCCCTACTGTAATTTTTATCCTGGTTTGAGTTCCAGTTTCCATAACTGTCATTACTATCTCTATGTTGTTGAGAACCTCTATTATCTTGGTATTGAGGTCTCTGCATAAAATATTTTCCTCTGTACCGATTACCTTTGTGAAAATTTCTAAAGTTAACCGGAGTAGAATAACGTGTAGTATTAGGTTGTCTCCAGTTCTGGGAAGAAGAATCACCCTGGAATTGATCACTATGGTTCTGGGCATAATTACGATTACTCTTTTTATTGAAATTTTTCTGGCTACCCTGAAATTTACGCATAAAATTTGGGCCATAAGGTGCTGCCGAAGCAACTGGCAGACCTTCTTTCACCTTAGAGTTACTAATGGTTATGTGCGGATGCGCAGTAACATACTGGCTACAGTATTCTTCCATTTCTTTTATGTTTTTAGGCTTACGCTCATGAAGAAAAGATAGAAAAGCTTCATTAACAGAAGACATAACCTTATCTCTAAGTAGTAAATCCATAAGAGCTTCAAATGTATTTTCTGTCTTAGACAACTCAACCCATCGTAAAAAAGTAAGACGGATGCCTGAGATGAATTCAGAGAATTCAACTCCAGTTTCTGGTAACATGGTTTTAAATTTAAGACGATATCCGTCCTCGTTAAGTTGGTACTTCTTTAACAATGCCGCCCTGACAACCTCATAGTTGTTTTTGTCAGGCACATCTACCATACTCAACAAAGTCAAAGCATCACCTCTAAGTATCTTGGACAGATGATACACATATAATGTTTTATCTATATTATGCACATTACATGCACTTTCAAATCTATCTAGATAAAATGTTATATCATCGATTGAGGGATTAAATGCTGGTAGATTAAGCTTGAAATCCTTAGCATTAGTCTTATTTGACACCTTATTTGCCTCATTAGCATTACCAGTGTTCAATAACTTTAACTTCTCTAACTCTAAAGCTAAGACTTTTTCATCATGTTCCATTTTTGCTTTTCTCTCATCAGCCTCTCTTTGTAACCTTCTTTCTTCAGCCTCAGCCTGTAACTTTCTTTCTTCAGCCTGGGCCTGTAACTTTTTTCCTTCAGCCTCTATTTCAAGGCTCTTATTTTCAGCTTCTTTTTCAAGTCTCTTATTTTCAGCTTCAGCCTGGGCCTGTAACTTTTTTTCTTCAGCTTCTTTTTCAAGTCTCTTATTTTCAGCTTCAGCCTGAAGCCTCTTCTCCTGAGATTCTGCTTCTCTTTTTTGTTTTTCCATTTCCATTTGAAATCTTTTTTCCTCCACCTGCATCTGCAGTTTCTTTTGTTCTATTTCAGCCTCTATTCTCTTTTGTTCAGTTTGTTCTTTCATTTTCTTTTCTTCCGACTTCAATGCCTTGGCATATTGAACAGTCGCAAATTCTTCTAATTTATCACCTGTCTTCCCAAGGGCTTTACCCTGCTCAATAAAGTACTCAAATGTAGACATGATGTCCAAAATGTGAGTACAGAACCTGAAATAATTAATTATCTTATTTCAATGTTAAATAGCAACAAGACTTAATAAAGTGCTTGTATAATCTCTATGTTGAACCCAATCTCTGTGGGAAACAGGAGTTGACACCAACTTGTATTATCAAATGTATAATAATATCACAAGTCACCTCTTAATTAACAGTGCACTACCCAAATCAGTGCATAATCATCAGTTATTTATCATAACTGCACTACAATAGTGCATAAGCAAAAACACCAGTTTGTTATGATAAGTGCACTATAGACCAATAGTGCATGAGCATATATCAACAATAGTGAAAGCTAACTATGCAAGAACTATGTAAACAATAACAAGACAATGTAAACAATAACAAAGGTCATCAACAATGTAAACAATAACAAAGATCAAAGTCAATGTAAACAACAACAAAGATCAGAGTCAATGTAAACAATAACAAAGATCAGAGTCAATGTAAACAATAACAAAGATCAGAGTCAATGTAAACAATCAACAAAGATCAAACAATACGAAAACATTCGCATAAGTCAAATACACAAACAGCAAAACTAAAAAGAAATATGCGAAGATATGACTAACAAATGACGCTACAGTGTATACACAAAAATATACGTAAAGAACTGAATAATAGCAAAGGGGAGACCTACAAATACAAACAATCGAAATCGAAACTAAAAACACAAAGAAAGAGAGAGAAGAAAAAAGAAAAAAAATATATATATACAAGAAACAAAAATAAAGCACAACTCGTCACAACTAAACAGATATAGCAACGATTGTCGCTAGCAAATTTCACTGTAGGAAATTCGCACAGTCCCTAACGAAAACGCTAACAGTAGAACCTCTGTGACGTGGTATCTTCTACTGTAAGACTCCGCCCAACCGAGAAAACCCGCTGAAATATAAACATATAAATATACAAATAACAAATAACATATAACATATAAACATGTATCATGAAAACAATAGGAGAAAGTGTGAAAGTACAGAAGGCTCAGTTAGAACATAAGGGCACAGTTCACAAACAAAACAGGCCACTTAACTTCTATAAATCCAGCGTCAGCACGGTGCAGAACAGGATGTAATCAGCATTCTGAGGATAATGATCCAACGTTGATTAACTTCTGCTCCCATAAACAGCCATGACGAAGGAAAAGAGCTTCTAATACTGCAACAGTTGTTACGGCACTTGACCTTCTGAATCTTCTAAATTGATTTAACCGGCACTTGACCTTCTGAACCCGCAACAGTACCCCTGAGACCGGAACAGTTGTTACGGCACTTGTCCTTCTTTTCACCAGATCAGGAAATCCATTCGCTCGGTACTTGTCCTTCTAATTTTACATAAACTTCAATATTGCCGAGCAGCGCCGGGTAGTTTCAAAATCAGCAACTGTCAGAAAATCCGGATACTTTCAATAAAATTTCTTGTAAGGTGGTAGTTGTTGTAACTTGCCACCCTTATCGAATCACCTGGTGTGCCAGCTCAAAATGGTGCAGTGTAAACCAGATGTAGGTGTCTGAAGTTAACTCTGATTTTAAAGGATGTTGCTGTGTTTAGGATGTGCTGTGTATGTGGAACAGTTCACAGGGTTATCACACAGGCAACATGACGTGTAGAGTCATAGAAAGGGTAACTTCGTTGTATAAGTTTCTTTCATTTATTGCACGCCACAAAACAGTCATGATACTTATGACATCAACATGGTTAACGAGTTCAGCAAGATGATATGGCACATTGAAAACAATTTCTGTAGTCAGCAATGATAGCTGTTGTATATATGCGTCATAAGACATCACAGTTCAATAGATTCAGAAATTCATCAATCATCGAGTGCTAGTTCGTGAAGCTGTATAAATAATAATAATTTCTATAACTTCTGCAACAGTGTCAGCTACAGATCTTCAATGTTCATAAACAATAATAAATGCTCCCATTCTGATGCTAGCAGATCAGTTGTATACAATAAGTCCGTTCACTGTCTGCACGTGAATAGCATACATGGGCTACAGGTCAGCTCGACCTTTATAATGTTCCTAAGTCTAACCATCTGACTTGGACGTGATCTCTGATATAACGAATCCTGGAACACAGACAACAGTCTTGTTGGTCTAGAGCGACCCATATATATTTAACTAGTTCAGGTATACAGATACCGGTGACTTAATCCTAGTCAAAGTACCTCTCCATTTTGCATCACACAGGCGAGCAAATAGGCGACAAAATGACGAACCTCTAGACGATAGCATAAAGTTCGATACAAGAGGAATTACCTTATTTCGGAAAATCAACCATGAACATATGCCTCCAGGCAGGCTGCATAATACTGGGAAATAGTCTAGTTAGCTAACTAACTCACTAAGACACTGTATTTCCCTCAGAGAATCACAAGACGCAGTTGCGTCTGCTCGCTTCTTAAACCATTTCTAAACTGCCCCAACTGGGCGGAACACACAGAACGAACTCCCGGTTTGACATGCGCAGAACGACAATCTCTGAGTTGCCGTTCACAATAAGACGATTCGAAGAACATTCGAGATAAAAGTCTTACACAGTCGCGCCTTTTATGGTCATGAAAAGAAGCGTTAAGAAAGGTTTCAGACATCTACCATAGTTGACTGGTACTACCAAATAAGGAGATGTGGTCACGCTTCGTTCAAGAAATTATAGACCGAACGTGTCTCTATACAAGAGAAGGCAACTCCAAACAAATTGTAGTCTCGATAACTCGGATTATGTCCCTTTGACCATAGAAAACATAATACACACTTCAGTCAAAAAAATGATCATACATATGAAAAAATGTTTATACAAACGAAAAATAATAATGATCCGTGCGTAACAGTCGCCCTTGGCGTCTCTGACTAAACGCGTCAGATGCCTTAGTTACCTTGACACACAGGTGCAACTTGGCACTCCCTGCCAATTGCACATAACAGGCTGTAGTATAATAGCCGGAAGCACAGGCCTCGTCCTAACGTCGGCCGTGTACTTCTGTTAAATAGGTTATCATCAACCCTGCAGTAATACTTATTGTAGGTAGAAGTTCCGCCAATCTGCGGCTCCCACAATATATCTTCGTCACTGGATTTCTGGACAATATAAGACTAACAGTCTTGGATGGCTACCTCGAGCACAAATATATATAAGTTCTGAAATGGCGGATCAGTGAGCTGCTGTTCACCCTAGGTAATCCTTTACATGTTCTGCCACCGAAAAGCGTAATAATGCATAAAGGTCGGTATTACCTGGTAAATGAATCCTCAGAACTACACAAGGAATTCTGTCGTCATCCCGACGCACAGAGATTCACTGGGGAAAACTGCCATAGCAGTTACTTCGAAGATTCTCCCCGAAAAACAATGGACTCTTGGTCCCTTCAGAAAAACAGGACCTCCCGGCTTCCCGGAAGTATATCTCACTCCCGCTTAAAAAACCTTCCCATAGGCCTACGCCCGAACTGACAACCTCTGACCCTAAAGGTCAAACACAATGAATGAATAAACAAGGGAAGACAACCCCTAATCAACCTGACATCGCAGGTAAAGACACAATTATACTTATGATACAAACATAAGCAAATAACTTGACAGATGACTCCGTCGAAAATGACAGCAACATTACTACCACCCCCCTGTAAAAAAAAAAAATGCAATTTTTTTTTTTTTTTTTTAATATGCTCATGAGCAAGATAGCACCAGTATCACTTCTGTGCTCATGCAAACAATGAACCTAATATCAGGTACAATAGAAGAGGGTACAAATCATCCCCCAACATAGGAGAAAATATTTCCTTTAAGCCAAACAAACTAAGGGATACCATTCAAGAAACCTAAGTTGCTGGCAATACCAATCATATATCAAACATTACTAAATAATATAATCATAGCAATATACAAATGTCAATGCTATTTTAGCAACATATCACTGATGGATGGACAAAATGAAATTTGTTAAATTATCTAAACATCATCCAAATACATTTGTATTACAACATATTATGATATTAAGGACAGACCTAAGTCTGAAAATATATCAGGAAAAACTAGGACACAAGATTTAACTGGAATCATGTGGGCATCTAGACAATATGTCCGCCATCACATTATCCGAACCACGGATAGCTCGCACCGTGAAATGGAAAGGCTGAAGAGCAATAGCATAACGAGTAGATCTCGAGCTCTTCAAATCCTTACTTTGCATAGCCGTAAGAGCTTTTTGGTCGGTTTCCATAAAGAAATGCGCGCCCAGAAGGAACCTTTGTAGCTTAAGAATGGACCAAACCATAGCCAACAATTCACGGTCCAAAACCGAGTAATTCCTTTCTGCCGCATTCAGCTTCCTAGAAATATACATTACAGGATGCAGAGTTCCTGAATATTCCTGCATTAGTGCCGCTCCAATGCCAGTGGAAGAGGCATCACTACGAAGGACAAAAGTCTTATCAATCGTCGGTAGTCTTAAGATAGGATGAGATGAGAACAAATTCTTAACCTGATCCAATGAAGATTGGCATTCTTGGGACCAACGCACCATATTAGGAGAACCTTTTTTCAATAACGTTGAAAGTGGTGCCATAATGGAGGACAGATTCTCAATGAATCTTCCATAGAATTGTATCAATCCCAAGAGACTACGCACTTGCTTTTTTGTCTTCGGAACCGAGATATTTAATATCTTTGAAATGTTTTGGTCCTCTGTCTTCAACAGACCATGACCAACTCGATGACCTAGGAAGGAAATTTCACTAAACCCAACAAAAGCTTTAGAGGGTTTAGCAGTCAAACTATGCTCACGTAGAGTAGATAGCAATTCCTTCAGACCCACATAGTGTTCTTCCCAAGTATCGCTGAAAAGACAGATGTCGTCTAAATATGCAATGACATCTGCACGATCTGATAGAATTCGTCGCATCATGCGCACGAAAGTCGCTGGGGCGTTCATAAGCCCGAAAGGCATAAAATTCCATTGAAACAGACCCCTAGGTGTCGAAAAAGCAGTGAGAGGTTTGGCGTGTTCCGTCAGTGGGACTTGCCAATAACCTTTCGACAAGTCTAGTTTAGTAAAGAATTTAGCTTTAGAAAGTCTAATAAGTAGATCATCTAATAACGGCATAGGTTCAGCATCGAACTTCGTAACTTGATTTAATTTGCGATAATCAACGCAAAGACGTATGTTATTGTCTTTCTTTTCGAACAATAACTATCGACGAAGAATAAGCTGAAGTGGATGGTTCAATTATTTGTAGTTGAATCATTTCATCCAATTCTTTCTCGACTTGTGCTTGAAAATGAATAGGTATTGGGTATGGTCTTACTCTGATCGGATTACGATCAGTAAGTATGATGTCATGTTCTATGACATCTGTGTGTCCAGGAATGTCGGTAAGGACATCCTGATATGATTGTAACGTAGAGGATACTTGACGCTGTTCCTCAAAAGACAAGTTGGAAGAGACTGTAACGTCTCTCCACGATTCCGTTGAAGTAAGTGGAATCGCAGGAAGAGGTAAGTTCACGTCAGAAAAAATAGTTTCCTCATCCTGTATAACGGACAGGGATGAGATGTGACCATGTTGAACTGGAGAGTCGTCCGTCGCCTGGAAAATAGGCTGTAAATAGTCTGGACGTTCAATAAACTCTGTTAGCATATTTATATGGAAGGTTTTATGCCTTCCATCCACATCGACAATATAGTCGACATCAGAAATTTTCGAGACTATAGTGTATGGACCCTTCCAAGAAATGAGAAGTCTATTCTCTCTTGAGGGCAGTAAGACATATGCTTTGTCTCCAGGACAAAGTTGACGTAGGCGTCTTTTCTTATTAGCAAATCGCCTAGCTTTTTCTTTCGCAAATTCGGAAGATGAAGTTGCTAACCTGCACGATTCGATAATCTTTTCTCTAAGAGCTATAACATATTCATATGACGATTGTGTATCATCGTCAATATTATCGGAAGTTATCAAAATCGTGTAACAAGGACATTGGCCCGCGCGGTTGCGCGCCAAAGACAAGTTCGAAAGGAGAAAACCCTGTATGCTCGTTGGGAACCTCTCTATAGGCAAAGAGGACTGCAGGTAAAACCCTGTCCCAATCTTCAGGATGATCCTCCGTTATCTTGCCAAGTAAGTTCTTTAGTGTCCTGTTAAGACGTTCTACCAATCCATTGGACATTGGATGATAAATACTACTGAGAGACCTTTTAATGTCTAGCGTAGCCATTACCTGAGACATAACGTCCGAAATTAACTGAGTGCCGTGATCCGACAGTATTTCTCCGGGGAATCCCAGACGAGAAAATACGAGCCAAAGAGCATCAGCGATATCGACAGTTGATATGCTCTTCAGAGGAATAGCCTCTGGCCAACGCGTGCACATGTCCACGCAAGTGAGGATAAATTGGTGTCCTCTGGCTGACTTAATTTTGAACGGACCAATGATGTCTATAGCCATTTTCTGAAACGGCCGAATCGGAATATCTGCAGCCTGAATAGGAGCAGCATGTCTCGGACCCCTAGACTTGACCTCTTGACAAATTTTGCAAGATCGGCAATAAATTCGGATGTCTTTATTCACGAATGGCCAAAAGAATGACGCAAGGACTCTAGTTTTAGTTCTGGAAAAACCCATGTGTCCAGCACACTGAGAATCGTGTGCATGCCGAAGAATTAAGGCTCTCATACACTTAGGCACAAGAATTTGCGAATGCATAGACTTGTCCGAGTGTTGTACCATTCGTACCAATATACCATTCTTCATAGTGATATACGATTTGTGATTCGTATTTTGATTGGGATCCCCTTTCTTTGCAAGAAGGAAGTATTTCTTCAAAGAAGGATCCTCTTCTTGACGTTTAACAAACGAGTCATGGGAAATCACCAAGTGCTCGTCTTGGCTATCAACTTCATTACTATTATCAGATGAAGTTGGGGGATTAAGAGCTTGAGCTCTTGTCACCACTGCATTGACCGTTTGAATGTTTTTTCTTCCCAACTAGAAATTTGTTGCGGGGTGCATTCCTTAACCCCATGAATACGACCGATTATAAGATCCGCAATAGGATTAGGAAGAAGACATGCATGGACATCTCCTGTGAAGAAAGGAGTGTCAATCCTAATAATAGCAGTAGGATAGCTTTCCATAGTACCACCAAATGTAACACATTTGATTGTTTTTCCAGTGGCACAGCAAGGATCTATCAGAGACTCCTTAACCCCGACGGTAGTACATCCCGAATCGAAAAGTACTGAGACTAGCCTATCATTTATTAGACCTTTATGTAAGATGAGAGATCCTCTCCCATCATGCGCAACTGTAGCAGGTAGAGCAGGAAGAGGGTGACCACAACTTAGCGTAGATACAGTTGATGAGTCAAACAATGTTAAGCATTGGGGGCATTCAGTTGCTCTCCCAAAATCGAAAGCACAACCAGTGATAGCCCTAGAGTTACCACTATCATTTACTGTATTACAGGCTCCATCAAACTCTTGTTGCGCAGAGTTTGCCTGTTGGTAAGGTCTTTTTTTGTTAAACCTAGGTCTACCTCGATTATCATTTCCCCTGTAATTTTTTTGACTATCATTTCCCCTGTAATTATTTCGACTATCATTTCCCCTGTAATTGTTATCATATTGCCTATTGTAATCATCATTCCGGTTTGAATCCCGGTTTCTAAATTCACCATCGTCATAATCTTGACGTCGAGAATGATTACCTCGAAAATTTGAATAGTTATTATTTGGATAGCCTTTACGAAAGTGTCTCAAATTATTACCACTAAAATTACGAGAACTACCATCTTGTCTCCACTGCATAGACGAAGAACCATCATGTGTTGGATTACTCCGCTTCTGAGTGTAATTTTGATTACTTCCCCTATTCCAATTTTGTTGAGCACCCTGAAATTTTTTTCTGAAATTAGGGCCATATGGTGTTGCCGAAGCAGCTGGCAACCCTTCTTTCACTTTAGAATTGCTAACTGTAGCATGGGGATGTGCTGTGGCATACTGACAACAGTATTCCTCCATTTCTTTTAAGTTTTTAGGCTTACGCTCATGAAGGAATGCAAGAAAAGAATCATTAACAGATGACAAAACCTTATCTCGCAATAATAAGTCCATTAGACCTTCATATGTTTTCTCAATCTGAGACAACTCAACCCATCGTGTAAATGTACGACGTATCTTTGTAACAAAATCAGAGAAATCTACTCCATTTTCTGGCAACATTGTCCTAAAACGAAGACGATAGTCTTCTTGTTTTAATTGGTATTTTTTTTAGCAATGCTGCCCTGACAACATCATAATTAGTCCTCTCATGTTCGTCTATTGTCATAAGAGTAGTCACTGTGTCACCTGTAAAAAATGGCATCAGTTGTTCAACATATTTTTCCTTTTTTATGTTATGCGTATCGCACAAAAATTGGAATCTATCTAGATAATCTGCTACGTCATCCTTTAAAGGATTGAAATGAGGCAATTTAATCCTACTAACAAACTCCTTTGTCGTACTCGAAGTTGTTTGCTGAGCACCCGTACTCGCCAATTTCAATTTCTCTAACTCCAAAATTGCGAGTTTTTCATCAAGTTCCATCTTCTGTTTTCTTTCCTCATGTTCCATTTTTCTAATTTCAGCCTCAGCAGCAGCTTGAAGTTTTTTTTTCCTCTGCAGCAGCTTGAAGTTTTTTTTCCTCTGCAGCAGCTTGAAGTTTTTTTTTCCTCTGCAGCAGCTTGAGCTTGAATTTTTTTGTCTTCCATTTCCATCTGGAATTTTCTTTCATCAGCTGCAGCTTGAGCTTTCCTCTCCTCAGCAGCAGCTTGAGCTTTTCTCTCCTCAGCCTCTCTTTGATACCTTCTTTCTTCAAGTTCTAATCTTCTATTCTCAGCTTCTAGCTTCTTTAGTTCAGCTTCTGCTTTCAATTTAATTTCCTCTTTTTGTTTCTTTTCTTCTGACTTTAATGCAATGGCGAATTGAGCAGATGAATATTCTTCCAATTCTTTACCAGACTTACCAAGGGTCAACCCTTGCTGGATGAAGAAATCCAATGTAGACATTCTGTCTAATGAGATCAGAAACCTGAAAAAAAATTAAATAAATTACCTTATCCCACTTCAATGGGAGACAAGTCTGAAATGCTAGACTTGTATACTCACTTCACTTTATTTTACTGTCTTAGTCTTAGACAAAGACTTTGTATGTTCCTCTTGTTTATAATGTACCCAAAAAATCACTTGAGTACCTGTGGGAAAAAAAAATTCCCTTATATCCCACTCACTATGGGCACAAGTCTTTTTTATAAAGAACTTGTATAAATATCTTATATAATATTATTTAACAAACTCTATATGAAGAGTCTACCTTATCAATAATATCAAAACATGACCAAGTATGTGTATGTAGACTGTGCATGACAGTAATGTAGTACAACCAAAAAAAAAATACAAAGACAAAAATACAAAACAATACAAATGGCAACACTGTTTTAACCAAAAATGTGTAGAGAAATACACAAGAAAGGAGAGACCTACAGAATACAAACAAAACAAATCGACAATCAAAACTGAAAAACAGACAAAATATTACAAAAACAACGTTAAGTACAATTACATCACAGCTAACATCAATAGCGACCAATTGTCACTAGCAAATTTCCAAATTAAGAAAATTTGCACCTACAGACCGCTTACAGTAAGCCTCGATCAAGTGGCATATTTACCGTAAGACCCACCAACCGAAAAACCCGCAGAAAAATACACCAAAAACAGTAGAAGTGACATAAACATATAGCAATCAATTTCAATGTGTTGCAGAACAAGTTCAGTCACAGCTGAAACTAAAATAAATTTCTTGCTCCTTGCGAACACAGAAACGAAATGTCAAACGCGCACTGAACGTCAAATCCACTGTAACATAAAGTGGTATTCACGAACCAAAGTTACTATGACCTTCTCAAATTACGCCTTGCACATTGAATGTTTACAATTTCACGTACTGTTTACAGACACTTGACCTCCAACAATGTAGCTTGAATGCTCTGACCTAGAAAAGTCTGTTGTTGAATGAAACGTGTCACAACCCGCAGTACTGTTTACAATAGGAACCCGCCTTCTATGCAGTTATGGTCCACGTAGCAAATGCCTAGTAGTTCACTTCAGTACTTGTCTTGTTATGCTTTATGTAGCATTATAATATAAATGCTCGTACTGTTTATTTGTGTCAACCGTTGATGACCTATATCTGTCCTGTTGTAGCCAAAACTTGCAAGTGTAGAATTAGTGCTGTGTTACGGCTGTCCCGTGTGTAGCTTAGACCCACAGATCAGAAGTGTAATGTGTACTTGTCCTTCTTGTAACTTTCTCGACAAAACTGGAGACATCATACATGTAACAGCCAACCAGGAATGTAAATTTCTGGATCCATAAATGTCAACAATAATGTCAAATGCTCGCTCTGTTCTTTTTAAACCCACAGATCTGGTCCATCAGAAATGTAAGTTTCTAGGCCACATTGGCGACAAGAAATGTATCATAAGAGCCCACGTAACTGGTCCACCAGAAATGTAACTGTCTTTTTTTCTTGTTGAGGTGATCACTGGCCCAAGACAGTATACATGTTGTTAGATGTGTAGTGCGAGCGTATGATGAATTGAGTGTGGGTGCGAATGAAGACGCGAATGTGTTTAGGCTCGTATAGATGTAGATCCTGCAACCCATACTCTCACATGCAGTAATCAAGGATGCTTTGACACTGCAGGCATGTTTCAAGACATTTATTGACGGGAACACACATAATATCAACAGGAACAGTCAGTGTAACAAGGTCATGCTGACCTGACATCGATAGGTATACATTTGGCATTCAAAAAGGTAAACATCAGAATAGACGTGCATGGTCAATAGCAAAGTTCTTCAGTAATGACAGTTCGTAGCGTCGCCCTTGGCGTCTCTGACTAAACGCGTCAGATGCCTTAGTTACCTTGACACACAGGTGCAACTTGGCACTCCCTGCCAATTGCACATAACAGGCTGTAGTATAATAGCCGGAAGCACAGGCCTCGTCCTAACGTCGGCCGTGTACTTCTGTTAAATAGGTTATCATCAACCCTGCAGTAATACTTATTGTAGGTAGAAGTTCCGCCAATCTGCGGCTCCCACAATATATCTTCGTCACTGGATTTCTGGACAATATAAGACTAACAGTCTTGGATGGCTACCTCGAGCACAAATATATATAAGTTCTGAAATGGCGGATCAGTGAGCTGCTGTTCACCCTAGGTAATCCTTTACATGTTCTGCCACCGAAAAGCGTAATAATGCATAAAGGTCGGTATTACCTGGTAAATGAATCCTCAGAACTACACAAGGAATTCTGTCGTCATCCCGACGCACAGAGATTCACTGGGGAAAACTGCCATAGCAGTTACTTCGAAGATTCTCCCCGAAAAACAATGGACTCTTGGTCCCTTCAGAAAAACAGGACCTCCCGGCTTCCCGGAAGTATATCTCACTCCCGCTTAAAAAACCTTCCCATAGGCCTACGCCCGAACTGACAACCTCTGACCCTAAAGGTCAAACACAATGAATGAATAAACAAGGGAAGACAACCCCTAATCAACCTGACATCGCAGGTAAAGACACAATTATACTTATGATACAAACATAAGCAAATAACTTGACAGATGACTCCGTCGAAAATGACAGCAACAGATATATATATATATATATATATATATATATATATATATATATATATATATATATAAAAGACACACAAAGATGATAAAATCTTTATGAGATGATACTGTGATATCACATAATGATAATTTTTTTTAATAACAACATAACTCTCTCAAGTTAAAAACATAAGTGATATGACACTGTCAAAGAAGAATAAATAGGTAAATAAATAAATAAAGGTAATTAACAGGTACTCGTTGGACATAAAGGATGGCACTAGACAACAGAAAAGAAAATATAAGTGATAGGCTTACCGGGAATCGAACCTAGGACCAACCAGACGGCGCCATCACCTTGCTGTGACAGTACATCGTGAATGGACGCTGAGCCAATTTTACACCAAAGGTCCTGCTCCTGCCCAGTCCAGTTTTTTACTTCCAAATATAAACATTAGTCCCAGACACATCAGTAAGGCAGACCGAAACAGCAAGTGGTGCAAAATTGGCTCAGCGTCCATTCATGATGTACTGTCACAGCAAGGCGATGGCGCCGTCTGGTTGGTCCTAGGTTCGATTCCCGGTAAGCCTATCACTTATATTTTCTTTTCTGTTGTCTAGTGCCAACCTTTATGTCCAACGAGTACCTGTTAATTACCTTTATTTATTTATTTACTTATTTATTTACTATCCACAGGACTCAGGTTTCCTTCATTATTTATTTGTCAAAGAAGAACAATATAATGTGCTTATTTGAGACTGGCATATAGAAGAAGATTTACCTGTTCACCATTCTTGAACTCTGACCTCCACCTCAGAGCAGCCACAAAGGGTAAAGTAAGAGCACCCAAAGGTCCTGCTCCTGCCCAGTCCAGTTTTTTACTTCCAAATATAAACAATAATCCCAGGCACATCAGTAAGGCAGACCGAAACAGCAAGTGGTGCTTCTGAAAAGGTTTTAGTTATATATCACTGGCATATGAACAATGTCAAATTCACATATGTGTTTAACAATTGGGTTATGACTAAATAGTAACGATTACCATGAAATGAGGTAATGTAGCACTAAAGGTTTTATGGAGCCTAGGATCTTCAGTGCATTCCCTCATATCTCTTCTGATACACCTATATTTCTTTTATGTATATTTTGTGAGCCTTGGCTCTGAAACATTTGGTTTTGCTTCTGTTTAAATCTGCTTTCTGATCTTTTCTGTCGTCTACCTTATTGATGGTTTCTGTTAGTGTCCATGCTTTGGGCTGGTAAGCTTCACGTTTCATTCCATGCACGTTTTTAATCTGTTGCTTATGGTCTTCTGTATTTGCTTTGTCTTGTAGCTGCTGAAACACTTAGTACTTATTGGATACTATGACAGTAAACTTCTCTTGTTTATATGTGAGATACCAATTATTAAACTGCTGTCTGCAGCTATACATTGCTGCATATTTTCTGTTTCAGCTTTAATTTAGCCAATAGAAGACATCATGTAAGGCCACATCTGCTTTATATGTGTTTTACATGAACGTGAGCATGATCTGAAATTCTTGTTCATGTATAAATGATTTGTCTGTTTTTCTGTCCTGTGGCCTGTGTTTGATAGACTAATAATAACTGCAGACTACCTGGCATACTTTAGCTTCAATGCAAAACAAGACCTTGAACTTACACTTGATCTCTGGGGAATGTACCAGATTAGCACTCCACCTACAACACCACATACAACACCAACAATTGCCTCTAGGGGGCCCTTGAACAAAGTCCACACAATGTTTCCTAGGAGAGGAAAAGAGGAGAACTGAATCTGTAGTGATGCTCATTTTAAGCTAAAACTCACTGGCTATAATAAACAGTTAAATTCTTAGTACATGTTTAAATAAAACCCTTGCTTTTAAGATTAAGCTTCTTGTCTTCTATTTGCCCTTTTTTTCCGTGGAGCACAGACTTCAACTAGATCTCTGGAAGTCTTCCTCTACAAGACAGGCTGCTCCAGCTCTCTATACATTCTCCTTGTCTTTCTGATTTCTTACATTCTCTATTGGTTATGGGACACTGTAATATGTCACAATACACCTTGTTAGAAGGCTTGTTTTTTTGTTTCATTACTGATGACTGGCTATAATTAGATCTGGCCTCAGTTTTGTAGTTATTTTCAGCTTTTACAGGGGGGTGGGGGGGGGGGGTGGGGGGGGGTGGGGGGGGAGACAGGGACCCTAAGTCCAATCCTCTATATATTAACTAAATTTATGACATTCCATGGTCCTGTATTTTGCTCTGAAAGACAAACTGAGACATGATGTTCAATAATTTAAATAATCATTAAATGCTAAAATTTTCAAAATCCTTAAAAATACTCTAAAAGTAACTGTTAAAACTACAAACTGATAGTCAACAGTACAAAACTAATCTGAGTCAAAGTTAATGTCTTTAACCTATAAACTGATAGTCAACAGTACAAAACTAATCTGAGTCAAAGTTAATGTCTTTAACCTATAAACTGATAGTCAACAGTACAAAACTAATCTGAGTCAAAGTTAATGTCTTTAACCTATAAACTGATAGTCAACAGTAAAAAACAGATCTGAGTCAAAGTTAATGTCTTTAACCTATCAACTGATAGTCAACAGTACAAAACTAATCTGAGTCAAAGTTAATGTCTTTAACCTATAAACTGATAGTCAACAGTACAAAACAGATCTGAGTCAAAGTTAATGTCTTTAAAACAATGTTTAAATAACGTCTCTTCTCATGGAGGTACCACTGCAGATGGTTCCCTTGCAGGAAGCCTGCAACAAAGCATTCATACGCTCTTGCAATGGTGGTTTCTGTAGTATCTTGTTCTACATGATGAGTCTGCCAGCCACCATACACAACTTCATACTGGTCCCTTCTTACAACATGCCAGAGGAAGCAGTAAGTCCAATTATTTCCGAGTCTCCTCAGACACCAAGAACGCGTCGAGGTGGTTGAATAACTTATGATAGTATATTTTACTGGTCTCAAGCATACACTTTATAATTTAGTCATATAATGAATTATTTCTACTTAAACATGACCTCATTTATTATCAAGGAGGTATTTCACAAAGCAAAAGAAAAATGCACAAAAATCATTTTTACCTGAAGAAAAACTTATTCCCAACAAAACACCAAACCCTGTGATTGCCAACACATCATCAACACTAGCAGCCGCTATAATAAGAGTGGGTATTCCTTTGTCGATGCCATAACCTCGCTCAGCAAGACTTAGCAAGGATGGGACTACCACAGCAGGAGAAACTGCTGCTATGACAAATCTGAGAAATGATATATGATCAAAACGGACATTTGGATTACTCATATTTTATCTGCCTTTAGGCATAAAAGACACTATATATAGTTTATGGATATATATATAGTTTATGGAAAATACTGAGGACTTATGGAATTCCAAGCTGCATAGTGTCAATCATAAAAAGCCTTTATGCCAACTTTACGTGCAGCATTGGGCAGAGCAACCTAACCTTTGAAGTGAAGACAGGAGTACGACAGGGATGCCCCTTATCAACCACTCTATTTTAAACAGTCATAGACTGGGTGATGCGCCAGACAACAGAGGGCAATCCAAGAGGAATAAGATGGACTACATTTTCTACATTGGAAGATCTGGAATATGCAGATGACATTGCACTGCTAGTACATTCACATCAACACATCCAGGAAAAAACGGATAGACTTAATAAGTATAGCCAGCAGGTGGGCTTGAACATCAACCTAAAGAAGACAGAGGTCATGACGCTCAATGTGAGCAACCCTGAGCCCATATCAGTAAGGAATCAGCAACTGGAACAGACAGATGCCTTCACATACCTAGGATGCATAGTAACACCAGACGGCGGAGCAAGCAAAGACATCAACAACAGAATGAACAAAGCAAGAACAGCCTTTTTAAGTCAAAACAACATCTGGAAGTCCTCTCAGTACAGCACAAGCACAAAATTAGGATTATATCAGAGCTGTATGTTTTCTGTGCTTCTCTATGGCGCGGAGAGTTGGAGAGTTACAGAGAAGGAAATGTCGAAATTGTCCTCTTTTCACACAACATGCCTAAGAAAAATTCTCCGAATCTTTTGGCCGAATATCATCACCAACCAAGATCTGCTTACTCGGAGAAAGCAAGAGGACATGCACACCATCATAGCTGGCAGACGCTGGAGCTGGGCTGGCCATGTCCTCAGAAGAGACCTCGATGCCATCACAAGAACAGCTATGCTATGGACCCCTGAAGGAAAACGAAAGAGAGGCCGACCAAAAACAACTTGGCGGAGGACTGTGGAGGCTGAGATGCAAAGAATGAACCAGAGTTGGGGCACTGTACGAAGGATGGCCGCCGACTGAGCAAAGTGGAATCAATTTGTTGTTGCCCTACAAGATGCCACCAGGCGTAATGGCCACTGACTGCTTTGACGGTCGGCGGCTAAGGATCAAAGAAGAAGAAGAAGATATATATATATATTATTATTAGTAGTAATTTTTTCATAATGTTCCTATATCCTTTAGGCAACCTGATCAACGGTGACCAGCGGTTCTCGTTTATGTGGCTATATCTTGGGCCTTGTCTCAATTTTTACTGATTGGATTAAAGTTGTCTTCTGTTGGCTGACATGTCTCCAAGTTTCAGTTGTGAACAGGATGGGCCACAGAGACGAACAAACATTTTAATAGTAAATTTTAAACTGGACTTACAAAATACCCAGATATATTTTCTTGCATTTTTATCAGCCCATTGTGGTGAAATAACAATAACTGTTCTCCTGACCTCTGATAGTTGTTTTCCAAAAGGATATTTATCCAGAAGAGTTACGCTATTTCAGAATCGGCACTCACCACAGAGCCAGCCGATAGGATTTACCAATCAATTACTTACCATCATCAGTAACATTTTTAGCAACTAGCGGTGTCCAAGTACCAGAAGTACAGTATTTGTTTTTTCCATTCTTTGCTGTGAACACTAGATCTCAATTTTTTTCTACCATTAACTATTCGGGGTGACACTGTACCCTGACACTATCAATATCGATAAATATATTCAGGATAACTGTACATTCCAGGAAATCTCACCTAGATTAGGTAAGGAGAGAGAGAATGTGGCAACGTATGATAGAGAGAGAGAGATTGAATATTTTCTAGTTACCGTAGCTTGTACCAAACTAGTTATTTTGCTTTAACAATTGTTTACTTTACGGATTAGCCCCTATTAGGAATTTTGTTTCATTACTGTCTATACTATAACCTATTGTTAACCTTTTGACCTTTGGGGTTATTAACTGGGTTGGGTTCTTATCTTCTCAATGAGGGGAGGGCATAGGTATTCTGTTATTTTCTCTATATATGTAATTTTGATTTATTTGATTCTTTTAGATATTCGATGTAAAGTTTAATGATAATAAACAACAAAAGAACTAACTTTGTGTGTGTTGGTCAGACCCATGCCCAATTTAACCATAGTTTTTCACGTTTGTGTGTTTTGTTGTCACATAGCTGTGTGTGTGTGTGCGTGTATAGTAAACTTATATTTCTCAATGTAAGGGGGTGCAAGATTGTCTGTTACTAAATTATAGTCGTTCAGATAGGCTGGACTACAAAAACTATTCAGTCCAGAGACAGATCTTCTCCTTAACTATTCAATCGTGAAAATCTATTTCTTACACCTTACTTCTCATGTATTATCACCATCTCCTATACTCAGGCGTGACCTTACATAACTTAAAACCTATCTAAGCATGACAGGCATGTCTGGTTATACTGGTTGGCTGTTTTCTGAGGTCTCCACTTTCTCTCTCTCTGACCTCCAGTTGTGTTGGTTGTTGATATTTATGACCATAAAGTCTACTGAAAGTCACCTCTACAGTCTCAAAAATTAACCCAAACTGTTTCTTACCCGAGCATGAATCCCCAGGGCCAAGGGAAGCCAAGAATGAGGTGACATGCAATTCCATCCACTAAGGTCTCCACCAAACATGGAAGAAAGGCTAATCTTAACACAACAAATGATAAGCGACGAAGAGCTTGAGGATCCAGACCAAGTCCCGCACGAATCAGAATGATGGTTAAAGCAATCTGTCTGTAAAAGAAAAAAAAGAAAATACACTGATCTACATTCAACACACGTCATTTATTTCTGGCACATTTTTACTTCAAATATTTCAGAAATACTAAGTTTTTTCATACTGATCAAAAGTCTGGATGAGAATTTAGCATAATTAGGCATAAAGCGTACAGGTCAGATTTGCAATTGAAATAGCCTTAGTAATAAAGGAATGACATAAAGATTAGCATAAAAAAATAAGCAGGGAGCCCACAAAAAACAGGATATAAGAGAAATGATATAAAGAAACTGAGAATCATCTGCAAGGAGATGGAAATGTGTGTCCAAGGAGGACCTTCTGAATACCACAATGACATATAGGTTGCCAACATCTCTGAGATGAGTTAAATGATGAAGAAAGAGATTAAATGAATGTAAATACTGTATAAACATTGGCTGATGCTAATGTTTCATAGTTTTTACATCTGGTAACTAAATTATGAATCACTATGATGAAATAAAGTTGTAGAACTTTACTTAAAATAAGTCTGTATTACAGGTGCACAAATTACAAGCAAATGTAGATTTGGATCATGATGTACAGAACTGCAGAGAATTTCCAATGTACCATTGCCTTAGTTAAACAATTTCAGGACAGGAAATGAGTTTAGTCATCCAAAAAATTAATAGCACTTAATGACAAGAATATAAGAAAATGCCACTAAGATTAAGTCTTATAACATAGGCCAGCTGATGTGGAGAAAGAACTGTTAGCTAGACAAATGTTGTAAATGAAGTTTCAAGATATGACCAAGAGAAAAAAATTCCAGAATAAAGTCCTATGAAACTAGCCATTTAAATTAAAGTAGTGCTAGCAAGCAAGTATTCCATGAAGATCTTTGCCTATAATATAATATATATCTTTCTATTTAGAAATATTAAAATTAAGATTTTTTTTAAAAAGCCCACAGAATTCTGCCTCCTGTGGTACCCTGGGGTTTCTGAGAAGACAAAGAAAGAAGAAAATGAATGCTCCATCAGGCACAGTGTAAAAGGTCTCTAGCCTGAGGTTGTTCTGAAGACTGGCAACCTCAACATGTACAATAAACTGCTAGTGAAACCATCACTGTAAAAGCACATGGATACTTCAGTGCAAGCTTCCTGCAAGGAGACTAGCTCTAATGGTGGCCCCATGATACATAGGGAGTAAAATGGAAAATGAATGAATGAATCATAGAATTCTGTCATTATGTGATGGGGTGTTGGGGAATTAGTAAAGTTTTTACAGTTCTTTAGTTAGTATAATTCTCATTCTCATACCTGACATTCAAGTCATAACAGAAGAGAAGGGAGGGGAATGCAAATGTAGTTATCTGAGTGACATATGATTCAATAAGCTAGCAAGATTATTATGTATTATAACTGTCTGAAAAATGGAGAACAACGTAAAGAACAACCAAAAAGTTCCAGAATTTCATAAAAGGGTGCTTGCATGGAACAGAAGAACTGAAATGGTATGACAAGGTCACTGATGTGGAACTGATGACAAGAACCAGATGGGTGCCTTAGGGGGCAGATGAGAAGAAGATGCTGGCAATGCATTGGATGCACATTGAGAAAACCTGCTGATAGCATTACCAAGTAGTCCTTGTTCTGGAATTCCCAGGGTAAGATAGGTAAACGGAGACTGAAAAACACATGGAGAAACAAGCTGCAGACAGAAATGAAAGGGATAGAGAAGACACTGAAAAACCTTGAGCAGATGGCACAGGATAAGTCTTGGCTTCAATTTGACAAAGGCCTATGCTTCATAAAAAGTTAAAAGGCAATGATGATAAAGAATGGTGTAGCATATCTGAGAATATGTCACTGGACAGAATACACAGCAGACAAACTTTTACTGATGACAATATCATCATTGTCAGAAAGCTACAACAAGAAAACGCTCTCCATGTCATGCAGTTAATATTTGGTGCACACTATTCATTCAAAAATGTGACAAAGTCACTTGAAGGAGACTGGAGGAAAAACCATACAGATAACGCATCAAGAAGAAGGAGAAAAATATAGTAGAATAAATGGGATCTGAAAATGGTTCTTCAGTTCACGTTTAGATATGTCAGTAAACAGCTTAGCAGTGAAAGAATATAGGATGTTTTTGAATCCATGTAGGCCAAGATAACAGACCTAATCACTGACCTCTATTTTAAGACTACAGACTATAACCCAGAACTCCCAGTGATCAGAACTGGCCTTGAACTACGATTTATAATAGGTGGGTGATACGAGGGTTATTTGGCTGATACGTCGTATTTATACGTGACTGTCACTATATCTGCTGACTTAAATACTGTCAGCTTTGGTCGGTCTTACAATGGTAGCCGACTAATGTTTCAACGCGAATGGTAGAACAGTGTGGGCCGAAAAGATGGGCCAATGGTAATGTATACCAACGTTCAGATATAACTGATAGATACTGGACTCATGGTTTGACAGTCAGTTTCCACAACGATTTATTATTCAAAGACATGGACGGTAGTTCAAAGACATGGATGGCAACATCACGAGTAGATATACTCGTTCATCGAAAATGGCATACGAAAATTCAACATGAAGTGAATATATTTATAGTAGCAATGTCAAACTTGACTGACCTCACTGGCCGCCGAAATCCCATGGATGGCGGGAGTATTGCAGTGCATATTACTTGTATTAATAGATACCATTTTATAATAATATATATATATTTAAAAGCTGGATATCATCACTTGAGATTCCATAGTATAATGATTCAAATCTTGACCAGCAGAGGATCTCTAGTCACACTAGCGGCAGGTCAAGAATAGGCGTGCCGAAGCCCTGCTAGGATCTTACTGAGTTTTCATAACGAGCATCAAATCGGGATACTGGTAAAAGATGAGCCAGAATTGGCAAAGGCTAATACTTCGCCCTGGAAGATAGCATATCACTTAATAATCAAATCTTCCTACAATATGGGGTTATTAAACCAGAACAATGTCTGTCTTTATTCACCAGCATTTTGGATCTCCCAGCGTCAGCGCTGTTTGGCAACCAAACCAAAACCCGATCGCACCAAGTTGCACTCTTTAGTGCAACAATTGGTACGTAATTAATTAAACCATAATACTTACTCAGATGCGTACATTTAGCGTACCTAACAAAGTTAGACTTTGGCATCTAGAACTGTTAAGTCTCGCACCCTTAAATCCTATGTGAAAAAAGGACTTAACAGTGGGGTTGTAGTAAAGGGGCATAGGCACTGTGGTGCACTTTAAGCACTATTAAAGAAAAGCTGTAGACAGCACAAGACAAGCTCTGTATTATCATCATCCTCTTTTTCCTTTGTACTCCTTCTGAAGCATGGAGCCACCATTGCAGCTGGTCTCACAGGAAGCCTGTATAAAGCAATCACACGCTTTGGCAGCAGCAGTTTCTGTGGCAATTTGTTTTAAATGACAAGGTTTCCAGCCTCATGTACAACCTCATATTAGTGGTCTAGTACGACATGACTGAGCGTGCAGCAGTGCTATTCTCTCTTTGTCTCTTCGGAAATCCTCAAGAACTGTACAGGCATGGTACTTGAAGAAGGAGAAGTACTTTGACTGTCACCTGTTATGTCTGCTGACAGCTGCTAACAGAATGTTTAAAAAAAAAAAAAAAAAAAAGAATTCTCACCTCAAGCTAGATGACCAAGTAGGATTGATGTCTTTAGCTATATTAATGTAAGGGACATTGCCCAGTAGGCTTCCAACCAACAACATACCTGCAACACAAATATAAAACTGGCATAACAAAAGGTATTACCACAATATTCAAGGTTACCTATGTATGCATTAAATTTGTTTAGGTCTGATTCAAGTATTTTTAAATAACACTGACAACATTTATGATAAAGTTTACACATTTAAACAAACCCACACCAAAAAAAAAAAAAAAAAAAAAACCAACAAACAAAATGCTGATAATCATGATTAAACTGGTCACCCCACCTCATAAAGCTGAGACCTAGGGTAGATAAGTCTTCAAAAATTCACTCCCCTACAACAGTATATGCTATAGGATTACTTTTTCCTCTGTAACCATGATTAGCACCAAGACATGTATTTTTAATAACAGTATCAACCATATGTATGATAATCAAGTGAATAGTAGAAACAAACCAATAGGGAATAATCCTAAAACAAGATATAGGGAGATTATTGGCACAGCACAAAAAAGAATGAACGAACTTTACTTTCAAAGGGTTAAGAATTGGGCACGCAGGTTTGTCTGACATTTTGTCCTTCCTGAAGAAGGAAGATTCAGGTATAGTAAAAACTGCAATGAGAATGTATTATACAGTATAAAATTAAAGTGGTCAGATAAAAGTATTAGATGTAAGGAGATATCAGATACAGTACTAAATTTGCAACATGGGAAAGATAAAATATTAATTTATTAATATATTAAAATATTATTTTATTAATATATTAAGTGCAAGCAGTGAGCCCAGCAAATGGGGAACCTGTTACAGGCACGTGAATTAGGAGTGCTTTTATTAGTAATTTCCAGCATTTTGTCATACAACTGTAGGCATAGTGGCAATAATTCTTTAGAATACATTTTGCGCCTATTTTTGAAACTTTTAAAAACAGTATGAGTACACAATATATTCACTGAATTCATGTTGTTAGTGTTCTATTTTGCATAAATACATTTGAGTTCTGTGTATTATACGGTTTTTATGAAGATTCATCTTCTAAAATATCTAGTATGTCTCGGCGCCACCAAAAATCAGGTCGTGCACCTCCAGGAGGTGCATGCATAGCTATAGCTTGCATTAAAACAAAGCAGGCCATTCGTAGATGAACAAATAACAAGAAAAAAGAATAGTATATGAAGTCTAGAACATGCAATGCAATACAGTAAATAAGTAAATTCACAAGCTACTAATTAAACACTGTCTAGAAATGACATGTTAAAACATGAAGTAAAATACACATACATCCTACATTTCTTTGCTGCCGACTGAACACGCAGAACACTAGAAGGACCAAAACAAGTCACAATGGACATACTGGACCAAGCTAATTACATGGATTTTCAATAGACATGAACATAAACGTATACAGTAATGAACAAATACACAAATTTAAAACCAAAAGAACAAGATTCTGAAAGCAACTGAACAAATTATAAGTATCAAAGGACCATTGGAAGAAGTTCTCGATACATCTGAATAATAACATCAGCACTGAAGGAGACATGGAAGAGGGCACTAAGAGTAAGAGACTGAGCTATGTTCTAGTAACAAGATCTTTGCCTTTCACCTCTATCAAGTACAGGTCCAGTTAAATCTCTCCAAGGCCTCCTCCTCTCATTAATCTGCTTCACTTCTTGCCATCTTGTCTGCAATCTCCTTATTTATGCTTCCAATGCTCTTTTCCAGGGTTTCCTCTATTTTTTTCAACCCTCAGCATTTCAGAAAAATCACTGACGATAGCAGATGGTGTTTCCACAGCATGTTCTATCTGCCTCCAGCATCTTGTCACCTTCCACTGGTATCTGTTAGGTACTTTCCATAAATTCCACACTGGTGATGTTGTCACACCATTTAAGTTCTGAATATGAATTCATTTATTAAGTATTTTTTCCTTGATTGTGTTTTTTTCCCTCCATGTTTCATCAACATTGGGCTGACTTCATATACAAGTTTTGAAGTCTTATGCTTGTGAAAGACCTGATCGCTTTTTATTTCCACATTTCTAAATATGACAAAAGCTTGTCTTGCCCTCTGAATCCTTAGTTCAATTTCTGTGTCTGTTTCTCCAACTTTGTCTAAGTTAAAGTAACTGCCAAGATAGGTGTTCAAGCCTAGATGCTTACAAGGTATTTCTTCAAGTGCAAGTGGGCTGTTATTTGCAGGATGCGTTTATTTTTATGATCTTCTGGAGATTGTCAGGTCTACTCACTGTGATCTCTGCTAGAGTATTGTAATTGTGTTCTACATCAAGTTTCAAAACCAAGATTGACTGCAAAGTTCAGCTCATTTAGCCATTTCACCAGATTCCAGAGAACTCCATATCTTGTAGCTGATGATGATGTGCCCACAATTCAATATGTAGCCAGTAAGAAGATAACTGGTGACAAGAGGGATCCTTGTTCCACTCAATTTCTTGTTCGAAAAGGTTCTGCAAAACATGGGGGTACCTCGAGAAAGACCATGGGTACCTCTGGCATTGCATTTTTTTTTTTTTAACGTACGCCCGCTATTACTCGAGGCGAGAATCTCCGGTTAGTATATCTAACCTGAGACTGATTTTTACGTGAGTGATACGGGTACAGCTCCCTTTGTTGCAGAGCTCTGCTGGGCTTACTTCTTTATATGTGAATTACTTGATTAATATATATAGTTGAACACTGCTTCAACACAAGTGCCTATAGGGTATGTCCCTTCAATCCCCGCCCAGACAGCCGTACACTTCAAAACATGAATGATTCTTCAAAAGGCCAGGTTGGACGAATTTACAAGACGGTTTAATCCACATCTTTAAAGCTCCAATTATGATAATATATACATGCATGAGGTAATGGCATCAACTAGACAGTCTCTAGTGTCGCTGTACAGTCTGATAGCTGGAACAATGTCGAAGACATTTCCACACAGATTTTATTTATAATAGTTCACTCACATATCTCAGATCACACTTCATTCCTTATACATGAATACTGGCATCCTCTCACGGAGGTGTATGGAGAATCCAGAGATGGAATACAAAGGAATATGATCAGTAAATCTTCAAACACCCTGGAGCATAAAACACATACGTCCAATGCCTTCAATAGACACACAGCGAATCCCCAAAAGCCAAGGGACGCTTTTGTTAGCAGACTGCAAAACTGGCGTCTGCAACTTTAAACACCAAACGTAATGACGTCACTTCCTGAAACCAGGGCAATGGTCCTATCTTCAAATTAACCAGTGTCGAACTGTATTTAATCTCGACATACATGTTATGAACTTTACTCATAACAGTGAGTATCCCTTTTTTCCCGGTACACTGACAGGTGTCCACTCGCCATTCAGGCAGATACTCGCCGTCTTCGGAGGGTACCCATTAGAGCTGGGTCGGCTCAGGAGCCGCCAGTCCCTGGTCGATGACCAAAAAGTACTCGCTCGGGCTTGAACCTGGATCACCCGATTGCCAGCGCAGTGTGGTAACAATTACACCAGCGCAGCTCCCGGCATTGCATTCAAAATGGTGGATTTCATTGCTTATAAGAATAACTAACCACCTCATAGAGCTGTCAATCTCTTTGGAGAATGTTTTCCAGTCTACAGACACTGACAATTAAAGGTAGATAGCCAACCCTTTCTTGAAAATCTCAAATTCCTCTGTTTCATCCATAAAGGAAGAGGAACTAACTGATATCTCATGTGTATCATTCTAAGAAAAAAGTTTTTAAGTGCTTCACTGACTTTGTTCTGGGCCAGTTTTAGGCACTTTACCTAATATAGTAGACAAAACAGTTCGCAAACTTTTACAATTTGTGGCAATGTATTCTCTTAACATCATATGCTTACGATAATTTAAGAAGTATGTGAGGACATTGCCAACCCTTCAGGGGGTGACTCTGCCAAAAAGGTTAAGAACTACTGATTTAGAACTCCCACAAAGTGTTTCATATTTCTCTTCATTTCTTTTTAAAATACAATTTTGCCTCATTTTGGTGATGCACGTCCCTAATCGGTTATATTAGGGCGCATGTCCAAATATAAAAGACCTTTAGGTCTGATTCATCTGAACTTCTATACAGCTAAGCAATTTTACATTCTTGCATTCTACAACGCCGACCAAACCCCATCATGCCTTTGTGTAGTTGATGCATGGTATTGTTTTCCTTTACTTTTTTATTTTTGTCCTACTCTATCAAAAGACATCAAGTCCTTTACAAACATAAGAGTTGTCAACTTAAAAGTCAAGTCAGTCCAATTGTGCAACTGAAATGTGAAGGACAATCAAAAACAGTATGGCCTGTTAAAACTAATGGGGACCCACAAAAATAAGGAAACTCCCAAAGCTCACTAATAACTGTCATGGGAGGAAATGACATCAACGCCCGGTCAAAGACAAGGGCATGAAGACAGGAGGGCTCAAGCTGCAGTAAAGATTAACAGTATGACAGAAATAAATAAACAGCAAATACTGAAGGCTATGAGAAACATAGAAAAAAATATATATTACGGGTGCTGAAAGTTTAGAGGTTTAAACAAAAATTATACAACATAGTTTCCAGACTTGGAGGCAAAAGAAAAAAATATATTATACAGACTAGAGGCTCAGAGATAAAGAATGAATATACGAGGGTGTTTCAAATGAAAACCTTAAATTTGCGATAGAAATTCAAAACACCGTGCCATTGTCATGTAAGTTGGCAGTATTGCTGCCAAGGACATCAAGAGTGTCCTGTAGGTAGCATCACGGTAGAACCACATGACGTCACAGTAGGCGTTTAAAGATGGCCGCCACACTAGTCATAAGTCCTTAGAAGAATTTGGAGAAAAGCTAGAAAGCGATGCGCAAGAAAACCAGAAATTGTTCTATAAGACTGTTGCGCAAGAATGTCGCAACGTATTCTGTGTACTTTATATTTTTCTTATGCAAAGGGAAATAACTCGTGTAATTGTATGTCACTTTTACTTACAACAGTTTTGGTTTCTTGTTGGCGTTCGGTTGCCGATAAGTTTGTTTGAGCGATCTTAAGTCATGTCCATATATGGAGCGATCTTAAGTCATGTCCATGTATGGAGTGCTCGGGCCCACTTTTCTTGATAACATTTGGCAACTTGCAATGTTTCGGATTCCTATCCTTTTAAGGTTCGATCGAGAAGGTACTATCTTCGTATATTATCTGAACTGTATTCGAATCGCGCGTTTCTGCGCATGTCTAAGTTTTGGGTTCTTGTCTGAACGGGATTTCCGCCCGCAGTCTGTGGCAGATTCGTTCGAGAGCAAGACGCCTGTTTTGCCAGCGTCTGTGCTTATTCTATCAGGAAATGGAGTCCTCTATACATTGTTTGTTCCTTTGAGATGATATCTCTTTTGTGATTCGAAGCGCCTGGAGGAGTGTGAGTTATGTGGTTTCTTTCCTGATGAAAAGGTAATGACATTTTGAATAACATTATCGCCATCTTTCGAGATTGACATTGTTTGTAGCCTGCTTATTGAAGAGTCTACGTTATGAGAAGTTTCTCAGCTCACGAATCACGTACATTGTTATGCATCGGGTTGATGCATGTCCTAAGGACTATTTACTTGTTGATCTCTGCTGCTCGATCTAGGTTTGATACCTTTGTTGACTAAAGGAACTTTGAGGACATTGTTATGTACTTCAGAAGATAGGCTTGTCTTGCTGAGGTCAGATAAAGGAGAGTGGATTTGATCTCCTACGGATATCTTCCGGCTATTATGGAAAGGGACGGAGGTTTCCCCTGACTACATGTACAGCTGGTTATGATGTACTGATATTCATATGATTCACCATTATTATGATGCTGTCTGCTATCCAGTGTTGTGCTGACTATGTCAATGTAATGATGACTGTTCTACCGTACACGTAATGTATCTGCATATTAATGTCTATGCACCTCGTCATTGTGGCGTCCACAATACATTATGAAAACGTCACTTGCTGTTTAAAGATTCCTTGACTTTTTACGTTATAAGTCGATGTGGCGTCCCTGTTTGAAACTGTAGCTGTTGAACTCCACACTCACATCATTCATACAAACCAGACTAAAGACACCACATTATTACGCCTTTATCATCCCTGGTGTCTGAGGGTGATACACCACGCTTCAAGTGCCAGCATTACCTTACCTTTGGCAAGTAGAAGAAATATGACACCCTCAACCTTGTGTGGCAAATAATAATTCACGGAACATTTATCCAACAACGTATATACCAACATACATTTGCTACGCAACAAAGACCCTAAAGAATATGAAAGAAAAACAGTGCCCTCTTAAATTTATAAAGGACAAGCAAGGCAAATTGCTTATTGCCCCAAAAGAAGTAATGGAAAGATGGAAAGAATATTTTTCAGAGCACTTGGATGGTGAGCACGGTCAAGCATCAGAAATGATAACCACTGACACAGAAGGGGAAACCAATAGTGATGAAGATGACATAAAGATGGAAGACCTGAAGGCAGCACTGGAGAAAATCAAGATGGGCAAAGCAGCAGGGCATGATGGTATAACACCAGAAATGGTTAAGTACATAGAAGCAGCAGGCGACCTATTACTCCTAAGGGTCCTACAGGCAGCTTGGTGCAACAAGACCATACCAAAGGATTGGGAGATTGCCATAATAACACCAATTTTCAAAAAGGGTGACAACCGACAATGTGAAAACCATAGAGGCATATCCCTTCTCAGTGTACCTGGTAAAATCTCTAGAATACTGGAGCAGAGACTCAGATGCCTAGCTGAGCCACAAATGGATGAGGTCCAGTGTGGCTTCCGAGCAAATCGAAGTACTCAAGACCTAATCTTCACACTCAGACAGTTGAGTGAAAAGGCTCTTGAGTATAAGAGTGAGATCCATCTTAGATCTGGAAAAGGCATTTGACAAGGTCCCCTGGAACGAACGAACAAAATTTTTATTTCATCAGGGTAAAGAAATAGGCATAACTGCCTTTTTACATTTCTGCCCTGCAATACAATTTTCAGCATTTTACAAATTAAAATTAAAATATTAACAACTTCAGACAGGATTAATTAATATTATCATCACAATCAGAAACTGAGCATACACATGTACATTTACTCATAGTCATTCACGCACATAGAGAGAGGGAGAGAGAGAGAGAGAGAGAGGGAGGGAGGGAGGGAGAGAGAGAGAGAGAGAGAGAGAGAGAGAGAGAGAGAGAGAGAGAGAGAGAGAGAGAGAGAGAGAGAGAGAGAGAGAGAGAGAGAGAGAGAGAGAGCAATAAAGCTACTTAATATTAAAAATTGAATTGAAAATTGAAAAAATTACAATGACAGTTAAATGCTCATGGAAACGTTGAAATAACTGAAACAGAATTGTCGTTAAATGTGTGTACAAGATTTCATGACATGTGAATGCAGATGTCTTTTGAATGAGATGTAATTATCAGTTTTGACAGATTTGGGTAGGGAATTCCATGCTAAAGCACCTGCATAACTATAACAACTTCGGAAGAGGTCAGTTCGAGGTTTTGCAAGGTCCAAAAGTAGGTCGCCACGTATAAAATATGAGCAGTATTTATAGAGAAAGAACATTTGCAAGTATGAAGGCGTTCTGCCATGTAAATTTTGATGCACAAACAGGAGATCTTGGAAGAAGAAGAATTTTTTAAGAGGAAGAACATTCAGCTGTGAAAATAGCTGAGTGTGACGTATAATGTAAATATAGCCTCAGTAATCCTACAGAAATCCGACCACCTTTGCTTCCCCATTTAGTGTTTATAATTTTGCTACGCAAAAACCACGAATTTCGCTGTCTGTCTGACTCATATTTTGAAAGCATGCCTATTTTATTTCCGGTGCGCTGATTGAGTGTTTACCAACTTTCGCACCTGGCAGTCTTAACAAGGGGAGCAAACCTGGTTTGTTTACCTGAGTTCTCACGAGAGCTGATCTGTCAATCATTGGTCATTAGACAGACGCACGTGGGGAGAAGACCAGATCCTTGAAGAAATACAAGGGCGATAATAATACTTCCCAACCACCTTTCATGTCCGCGCATTTCAGGGGACGTAAAGCTTTGATCTGCGGAAACGGACGGAAATCTAAAATGGGCCTGTTCGCATGGCCCATGTCTTTTGATGTCGTTCGGCATCGTGAGTAGAGCGAACAGTAAAATCCTTTATCTCGAAAACGAAGCTCCTTGATTTTTCCTGCTTTGCCGAAGGTGTGAATTGTCACATCCTTTAGAGATATTGCACAAAATCTATATATACGGCGTTATCTCCAAGTCAGTTATCAGGTCTCTCAGGAAATTTTGGATAATCTGAACGCGTACGCTAGAACCTATGTGAAATAGTGCATTAATAGCCTTTGTGGGGATTTATTCTGATTTCTAGTAATAATAATAAGTTGTGCTTAAATGTTAAAATGTGTTAAGTTTTACCATTTCTAATTCACTGTGATTCCCTAGCGTTAAGACTAGGGAAATAGCAAACGCGTAGATATTTTCTTACCAGTTGTTCAGTTTAATGTAAAAATCCATCAACCATTTTTTTACACCAGAAGATACAGTTTAGCTGACTAGGTATAATGCTATGAGTGACGGATAAAGTGACAAGAGCAGAATTCGCATTATATTTCATTGTGTGTAATTTTCTAAATGGCTAGTGTTTAATATCATATGTCAAAACAATAGACGCCGACAATCAAATAGCAAGTAATGACAGGCAATATTTGTTAAGGGTGTGTAGTTATAATTAAATTACAACTGACATTGTGCGCTGAGTGTTTTACCGGGCCTGGGATGGGCGGGGGAGGGGGGGAACATGCCTAAAACCCAACCTGTACTCGCTAAGCCAAGCGCGATAAGATAGGCTAAGACCCCGTGTGCCTTTTAATTTAATTAGGTGACGGAGAGGATAAGAGATCATACCCTTACGCGTGATAGTATAGGATATTGGCATTTTGGTTAAATGTTCTTTTTCTTCCTAATATAGTACCGGATCAAAACCAGCGGTTTTCTATTGTGGTCCTTTCCTCAGTTACTGAAGGAGTAATAGTTGTCGTTTTTCCTTGGCGTTCGTCCCCACTACAGGTGTGAACAGAAATTGCCAAGGAGACAAACTAACATTTTAACTGTAAATTTGAGTTAACTGGACTTACAAAATACCCAGATTGTTTATTCAATTTTATCAGCCTGCTGTGGCAATATACATAACATTTTTCCTGACTTCTGACAGTCGTTTTTCCAAGTGGATTTTATCCAGGAGAATACGCTTTTTCATAATCAGCACTCACCCCAGAGCAAGCTGATAGGATTTATCATCATCATCTTAATTAACAGTTTAGCAACCAGATGTTTTCTTTAGCTATTGGAAGTACTGTCTACTGTGAACACAAGATCGCGGTTTATTTTTTGCTACATGAACTATTTGATGTGACATTGCAAATCCAAGAATCAACCACCAAATTAGGCGTCCCCCATTATAAAAATTAATTATTAGTGGAGGGACTGCGGCCCACTTCGGAGGATAAAACTACTGGATCATGATACATATGCATGGATGTTTACGCTCAAGAGTGTTACACCAAGTTTAGGTAAGGCATGATTGATGTGGCCACGAATGACAGTGAATATTTTCTAGTTACGGAAACTGTACCATCCTTTATTTTCTTTGCAAATACTGTTATTTTACTGGATAGCTTAAGTAGGAACTTTGTTCTTTTCTTTACTGTCTATTCTATAACCTAGTGTTAATCTTTGACCTTTTGGGTTATTAACTTCTTTTGGGATCCTTTCTCTCAACAAGGGGGGAGGGCACTTATTGGGTTATTTTCCTATGTCTGTAAACATAATTATATTGATTTCTGTATGTTTGATGTTGTAAAGTTTAAGTGATAATAAACTAAACAAGAACTTAACTTGTGTGTTGGTCAGACCATATCCATTTACCATATTTTTTTCACGTTTGTGTGTCTTGTTGTCACATAATTGTGTGTGTGTGTGAGAGTAGTAAACTTATAATTATACTTATAGAGAGGTTTGACAGATCGTCTTATACTAAAGATAGTCGTATAGATAAGCTGGACTAGAGAAACCACTCATTCCAGAGACAGATCTTCACCTTAATCTATTCACTCGTGGAATCTATTCTAACACCTTTCCTTCCCATATACCCTCACCTTCTGTTCTACTCAGACGGGACCACATATCTCTCTAACCTATCTAAAAAAATGTATGACAGAGTTTTGTTTTTATTAAAGGACATACTTTAATAGTGCACCAAGGAATGATTTTATTAATGTGATCACTTTGGGGTGAAATCTGTACACCGCAAGCTTTTGTATATCAGCAACGAGTGGTCAATTGTGTCAAATGCTTTGTAAAGGTCGATTAATAATAAATGCTTTGTAAAGGTCGATTAATAATACTCCATTTATTTTTTCGCAGTTGATATTAGAATGCCAGATCTCGGTAATCTTAGTCAACAAGGATTGACAAGAGTGTCTGGGTCGAAATCCAGATTGGTTTTCATGTATAAGATTGTAGCTGTTCAGTGAAGAAAGAATATGTTTATACATGTGTCGTTCAAGAGGTTTAGTTATGACTTATAGTAGGGAAATCTGCCGGTAGTTTGTGGTGACATTAATATCACCTTTTTTAGGTACTGGTACTACTAAGCCTGTTTTCAGTCGTTGAGGAAACACTTTCTTTGTGAGGCACAGATTGTAAATGTAAGTGAGTGAGTCACATACAACAGGCTCTGCAAGCTGAAGAATCCTCGAAGATATTCCATCTTCACCACATGATTTCTTCTTAGGTAATGACTTGATTAAAATTGAAACCTCTGAGATTGACAGTAAAGGTAATTCAGGAAGGTGGGCTTCGTTTAACCTCGATTGAACGAAATCAGAAAGAGCCGTACAATTCTAATGCAGATGATTTATTCCTGATGTTCGTGCGATCGACGAGAAGAACTGGCAAAATTCATCAGCATTAATGTTTGTAGCTTGCTGTCGGAGGTTATGCCGGTGTACATTTGTGAGAAGGTTAATAGCGCTCCAGATTTTAGATGAACTCCGGCCATCGTCAATAATGGATCTGAGGTGCTGTCTTTTAGACTTCCTTAAAATGTACTGCGCTAAGTTTCTATATTTTCGATAGCTTGCATGGTCTCCAATCTTCTTGGAACAAACTCTGGGACTGTTTGGCAAGGAAGAACATTCCAACACCTGTGATTCATGCTATACAGAGCTTCTACAAGTCTTGCAGAAATTATGTGAGGACGGCAAACCATAAGTCAGAAGAATTCAGGACCACCACTGGTGTAAGACAAGGTGATATCCTGTCACCTTATCTTTTCCTACTCCTCATGAACGATGTCATCAAGGCATGTAAGGAGAGGACAAGAAAGTATTCAGTGGGGTACAGGAAGATGAGACAGGTCTGTATTTCAGAGCTGGCACTTGCTGATGATGTTGCCCTGATTGCTAAATCAGAGGCACATCTTCAATCCAACCTGCAAGTCTGGAAGGAAGAGCTGGAGAAGAGAATGATGATCATAAGCAGCTCGAAAACAAAAACTATGGTGATATCACGAGAGGAAAGAAGACATCAGATTAAGCTGGGAGAACAGGTCCTGGAGCAGGTCGACCACTTTAAATACCAATGAGCTGTCATAGACCGGAAAGGAGGCATCAAAGAAGAGTTGGCTACCCGAAGAGCAGCAGCTGGGAGACTTTTTCAAGCCATAAATTGAGGATTCCTCAGCAAAAGAGAAGTTGGTAAGAAGACGAAGATGGCTGTGCACCTATGTCCCAGTCTTGACATATGGATGCGAGTCATGAGCAATGACTACAACCCACAAAAGCCAGATCCAAACCTCAGAAATGAGGTATCTGAGGAAGGTGGTTGAAGTAACAAGAAGAGACATGGTCTGCAACCAGACGATATGTCAAGGCCTAAAAACCCAACCCCTGCAGACCCAAGTAGAACAGTCCCAACTGAGATGGTTTGGCCATGTCTGCAGAATGGGAGAAAATCAGCCAGCACGACAAGCATGGGAAACTAAGAGCCAGGGATCCAGACCTCCAGGATGACTCAAAGTCCACTGGGAGGACAACATTAGACAATCTTTGAAGGACCGAGGACTAGAATGGAACCAAGCCAGGAGGAAGGCTCATGAAGTGTACACAGAAGCAAACAAAGAAGTAAGAAGAAACATTAAAAGAGACAAGAGGAAGTATATTGAAGAGTTGGCAAGGGAAGCAGAGAAAGCTGCAGCCAAAGGAAATATGAGGGACCTGTACAACAACACAAAGAAGCTAACAGGGAAAAATAAGCAAGCAAATGGCCTCACAAAAGATAAGAATGGAAAATTGCTTAGTAATATACAAGAACAAATGAAGAGATGGACAGAACATTTTGAAGAACTTCTCAACAGACCAGCTCCAACTAATCCCCCAGACATCCAGCCAGCAGAAGAGGAGCTACTAATTAGCTGTGAACGACCAAGTAGAGAAGAAATAAAGAAAGCCATAAAGCTTCTGAAAGATGGAAAAGCAACTGGTCCAGATGGCATTCCAGCAGAGGCCATCAAAACAGATATTGATACCTCTACAGAGATATTATACAAACTACTTGGCAAAGTCTGGGAGAGAGGAAATACCAGCAGAATGGAAGGAAGGTTATCTGGTCAAGTTGCCTAAGATGAGAAATTTACAAGAGTGCATAAATTATAGAGGAATATCTATTTCTTACTAGCAATAGATTGGGTTATGAAAACATTGACATCACACAACAGAAATGAAATCCAGTGGAATCTGACTAAACAGCTTGATGATCTGGATTTTGCAGATGACTTGGCTCTTCTGTCCCATAACCATAATCAGATGCAAGAGAAAATGAAAATTCTCGATGAGAGGTCACAAGTGAGCCTGAAAATACACAGGGAAAAGACAAAGATTATGAGAATAAATGCAAGAAATGATAACACGATTGAAGAAACACCACTAAAGGATGTAGAATCGTACACATATCTTGGTATGTAATATAGACAAAGTTGGAGGGACAGACAATGATATCAAAATAAGAATACAAAAAAGCAAGAGGAGCTTTCATTGCATTGAGAAACATATGGAGAACAAGAGAAATCAAGTCCAACATGAAAATAAGAATCTTCAACTCAAATGTCAAGTCAGTCCTATTGTATGGCTCTGAGACATGGAGAGCAACAAAAACAACAACTAAAAAGCTACAGACTTTTATAAATGGGTGCTTGCGTAGAATAGAAGGACTGAAATCGAATGACAAAGTCACAAATGTGGAATTGATGACAAGAACTAGGCAAGTGTCAGTGGAACAAGGGCTGAGAAGAAGACGCTGGCGATGGATAGGACACACATTGAGGAAACCTGTTGATAGCATTACAAGGCAGTCCTTGTTCTGAAATCCATAGGGAAAGAGAGGCAGAGGTAGACCAAAAAACACATGGAGAAGATAGCTGGATACAGAGGTGAAAATAATGAGGAAAACATGGAAAGAACTTTAGCGGATGGCATGGGACAGGAAGACTTAGCATGTGTTTGTTGTTGAAGGCCTATGCTCCTTGGGGAGCTAAAGGGTATTGACATTGACAAAGTGCCTCAGTAGTTCAGTCACATGGAAAACAACCATCACTATTACTACCATCAAAAGTATTATTACTACTAATACAACCACCATCACTATACTACTACACCACTATGACTATCCCAACTAATGCCACTACCACCACCACTAGTACAACTACTACTGCCTCTATAACCACAAACAGTAACTACAACTTCCACTACTACTTATGACTACCATACCACAAGTATAATTACTATTACCACTACCCCTAGTAAAATTACTACTACAACAACCATCAACAGTATAACTACCACTGCCACAACCACCAGTATAACTACCACTCCCAATACCACCAGTGTTACTACCACTACCCCCCCCCCCATGACTATAACTACCACCAATACCAGTATAACTAACCCCACCACCAGTATAACTACCACTACCCCCACCACCAGAATAACTACCACTATCCCCACCACCACTATAACAACCACTACCCCCACCACTATAACTACCACTATGCCCACCACCAGAATAACTACCACTACCCCCCACCACCACTATAACTACCACCATTACCCCCACCACTATAAATACCATTACCCCCACTGTGACAAAACCAAATTTCGTCAATTTGTTTTATGTCTTTCTCCTATAACTACTTCAACTTTCCATACCATTTTCTTCTTGTCCTATAATAAGCTGCAGTTCTCAGTTATTCAATGCTACTTTATTCAAATGCACTTTAGTATTGTTACTGCCGCGGCATAGCATAACAGCTCACCATGTTCTGTTGCAATACTCTACTGTCAACGACCTTTCTGCACGTTCTCAATGCACATTAAGATAGGTTAGACATGAAAACAGACAGATTCAGACTTGGCGATGATCATTGCATCATAACCGCCAAGTAAGGTTAAGACTTGATGTCAAGAGTCTTACATTGCTTCTCACGGACGGTGTAACTGAAATAGATTCACCGACTTAGAGGTGAGATACACCCGTTTAATTATTCGGACAAGTAAGGAAGCTAGATATTTTAATGCACCATAAAGTTTCTGAATGGGGAATAGTTGACGATTCTGAGAACATATGCAACAGACAGTGATGCCCAGATAAAGGACACCCTATTTTTGAGATTAAGTCTGCCTCTCTGGATCAATGCGAGCTTATTGGAGAATAGGATTACTTTTGAAATTTTGAGACCTGCCCACCAAACATGTGATGCTTGGGGGAGGGAATAGATGACTGTTGAATATCGGAACGCTACAGTGTTTGGCACTCAACAAAGAACCAAGACTGGGGCCCAGTCATACAGCCACAATTCACACTGTTTACCAACTGGACTGGCAAATTTTATTAGGATTCAAGTCAATGAACTTAACGCCATAAAGCCATCAAGAACCAGAGCAGTAGTGAATTCGCTGAGAAGGGTCCTAATGGTGAAGACTAGAAAGTCTAATGCAGTACCAACCAAATGTGCTAAAGTAAGAGACTAGTGAACTGAGAGCAGAGGCAACCCATTGAGTCAAAAACGCCAACATCAACCGTGGAAGACCAACAAATCTCCCAAAAGTTGAGTAACAAACAACATCTATTGAGAAGTGAAACATACAACTTCACAAACTTTGAGAGCCGAAAATAATTGTAAATGAAATAACAATCAAATCAATCAGGGAAGGGATAGAAGTGTGAATAGAATACCAATCCTCTGTCTCTATTTAACTCAATCAAGAGAGAGATACAGATTACCTTTCAATTAAATATTCCTTTTCACTTTCACAATGTGAACTACCCTGATAGTGAGAACAGTGTTCTTTGATGTGTCTGCAGATATCAGGCATTCTTAATAGAATAGCCCTTGATTCTATCACAGAATCTGTCGCTCTCACTCTTTCACTGAAATCCTGGTCACACCCCATCACTATAACTACCACTACCCCATCACTATAACTACAGCCACCCTCACCACCACTATAACTAACATTACCCCCACCACTATAACTCCCATTACCCCCACAACCACTATAACTACCACTACCCCCACCAGTATAACTACCACTCCTCCCACCACTATAACTACCACTGTAATTACCACTACCCCCACCACTATAAATACCACTACCCTCACCACTTTAACTAAAACTATAAGTACCACTAACCCCACTGCTATAGCTACCACTACGTTGTGGCCTCCAGGACTTTTGAGACTTGTTTACTAATTGTCCATGACTCAGTTCCGCATGTCAGGATTGGTTCTATATAACACTTGGGGAGGGGCCTCTTCTACCAAGGGACGTCAACTGGGCGGGAGTTGACTGAATGGCCTCTAGATATAGAGGTTTGATGTGAATACTGAATAAGCAGCCTTTGATCAAAGTATGCTGTTGTCACTGCGGGCTGTGACGAAATGTCTGTCCCTGTCCTTTTGTGTGATCTCTCACACCTTCAGCCCTCTGGCAGTAAACTTCTTTTCTTCATATTTCTGCATTATTCACTTGTTATTAGGCATTTCATTTTGCGCTTTCATACTTCTTCTTCTTTGATCCTTAGCCGCCGACCGTCAAAGCAGTCAGTGGCCATTACGCCTGGTGGCGTCTTGTAGGGCAACAACAAATTGATTCCACTTTGCTCGGTCGGCGGCCATCCTTCGTACAGTGCCCCAACTCTGGTTTATTCTTTGCATCTCAGCCTCCACAGTCCTCTGCCAAGTTGTTTTTGGTCGGCCTCTCTTTTGTTTTCCTTCAGGGGTCCATAGCATAGCTGTTCTTGTGATGGCATCAGGGTCTTTTCTGAGGACATGGCCAACCCAGCTCCAGCGTCTGCCAGCTATGATGGTGTGCGTGTCCTCTTGCTTGCTCCGAGTAAGCAGATCTTGGTTGGTGGTGGTATTCGGCCAAAAGATTTGGAGAATTTTTTTTTGGCATGTTGTGTGAAAAGAGGACAATTTCGACATTTCCTTCTCTGTAACTCTCCAGCTCTCCGCGCCATAGAGAAGCACAGAAAACACACAGCTCTGATATAATCCTAATTTTGTGCTTGTGCTGTACTGAGAGGACTTCCAGATGTTGTTTAGGCTAAAAAAGGCTGTTCTTGCTTTGTTCATTCTGTTGATGTCTTTGCTTGCTCCACCGTCTGGTGTTACTATGCATCCTAGGTATGTGAAGGCATCTGTCTGTTCCAGTTGCTGATTCCTTACTGATATGGGCTCAGGGTTGCTCACATTGAGCATCATGACCTCTGTCTTCTTTAGGTTGATGTTCAAGCCCACCTGCTGGCTATACTTATTAAGTCTATCCCGTTTTTTCCTGGATGTGTTGATGTGAATGTGCTGGCAGTGCAATGTCATCTGCATATTCCAGATCTTCCAATGTAGAAAATGTAGTCCATCTTATTCCTCTTGGATTGCCCTCTGTTGTCTGGCGCATCACCCAGTCTATGACTGTTAAAAATAGAGTGGTTGATAAGGGGCATGCCTGTCGTACTCCTGTCTTCACTTCAAAGGTTAGGTTGCTCTGCCCAATGCTACACGTAAAGTTGGCATAAAGGCTTTTTATGATTGACACTATGCAGCTTGGAATTCCATAAGCCCTCAGTATTTTCCATAAACTGTCCCTATGTATACTGTCAAAAGCCTTTTCAAAATCAACGAAATTAATGTACAGCTGTCTTTGCCATTCTGAGCACTGCTCTATAATGTTCCTGAGGGTAAATATATGATCTACACATCTTCTGTTCTTTCTAAATCTTGCTTGTTCTGTCCTCAGTTTGTGGTCTACTGCTTTTGAGATTCTCTGTATAATTATCCTGCCTAGTATTTTGCTGGGAACTGAGAGAAGAGTTATTCCTCTCCAATTATTACAGTCTGCAAGATCTCCCTTCTTGGGCAATTTGACAATTATTCCTTTTCTCCACTCTGTTGGTGTTGTCCCTGTTTTCCAGACTTGTGCAAATAGTGGTTCTAATAGTTCTGCTGCTAGCTCTGGGTCTGTCTTAAATAGCTCTGCATTTAAGTTATCATGACCAGGAGCTTTTCCATTCTTTAACCCTTTGATTGCTGTGATGATTTCTTCTTTTCGTGGGATGTCTGTATTAACATCTAGATATGTTCAGCCTCAGGAACATTCAATTGTGTCTCTGGTGGTTCCTTATTCAGAGTTTCTCTGAAATGCTCTGCCCATCTTGTTTCCTGTCCCTCTACTGTTGTGATGAGATTTCCGTGCTTATCTCTTACTAATGTAATATTGTTTGCACCTCGTTTTCCACTGATGATTTTAGTTATTTTGTATACTGTGCTTTTTCATTTCTCAGTGTAGCCTCTTCTGCCTGTCTTGCAAGGTCATCCAGAAATGTCCTTTTGTTAGCACGGGTTTGACGTTTACTTCCTTGTCCAGCTGACTGTACTGTTCACTATATATTGCCTTTAACCTGGGAGACTTAGTTTCTGTTTTCTTTCTTTTCATTTATAACTATCAAAATTCCACTAATCTTTCCATATTTATTTTAACCTGATAAAGACTATTTCGCTATTAAATTTGTTACCTGTTGTTTTAAAACTAAACAATAATAGTTGATTGAGTTATATGTATGAAAGCAAACGTATGAGCCAGAATAGTTATAAATATATATAAATACCTAGACACATATTTACACTAAACAGAGCTATACCTTATAAGAGGGATTTCGTTGGATTACACCAACTGGGGGCTTGAACAGGCTAAACCATTGCTTAAATCCTTCACAAAAGGCGACGGACCAGATATAATGCATTAACAATTGTTCCGCACAATGCAACATTGTTCGTGACTTCTGGGAATATCAGGTAGAAGTGTCAATCTTCTATCCACATTTCTGTGAAGAGTAATCTTGCGCGCAGGTAGATACCTTGGACGCCAATATTAAATACTCTTGAGTTTTGGTCACTGTTGGACCACTACTGCAAAGCAGGGGAGGCAATCCGTGACACGGGCGAGGTGGTGATAGTTATGAGGGGCAGCCGGGGGGTCGCCTCGGGTTTTGTTTAGGTTTTAAGGGCCGTCTTCATTGCACATGGATAACTCTATCAGTGCTCCGATCTCCTCCCTCAGAACACAAGGTGGATCTCATCACAGTGCACGAACTCCATAGCACCGGCGAGGATTCCAATATGTGTATACAGGAATCACAGATTCTATAAATATTTTTTGTTGTGGGTAGGTTTTCCTAATTTTTAAATTTTGCCAGGGCAGCGGCCGCATGACCTTCTCTTTACAATTTCCAACTGCCGAGGCATTTTTAACATGCGCAACTTGCACATGGGACCTCCTATTTTTCCACCTTATCCGAGAAGACTAGGCATCCGATGCTCACTACCCACGGAATCGGGGGGGGGGGGAGAGTGAATATGACATCATTAAGAACCGCTGGTTCTGAGAAAAACAATGTCCGTTAATTATATTCCCTGTACTGGGAGAAATATGGCACGGTACCTTTAGAATTTGGGTAGGACGCCATGCCTCTTAGCGACTCTGACTCCCGGGTGCCATCGGATACTATTATGACAGCACTTACTGTTGAAAATATACTTGCAAATGAGTTTATTGGGTTATTGGGAGTGGGGGTGCAAAAGTTTGGATTCGCACCGGGTGCCATAAACTATATAAAAACTCCTCCGATGCTTTATGGCGTGACAACCAGCGTGATGAAGGCGCTTTAACCTCTCCCTTCCCCACTGCCTTGTGGGTTAGAGTTTTGAGTGAAAGCTATCGGAGGCACCTGTACGTAGACCGACGGCAAGCAACAGGAAACTACCGTCGTATTGTCACTTTTAGCCATTAATTAAAATAATATCCAACTTGGACCTGTCATAGCTCATCTCCCCTTCTCTGTGGTTGTTTACATGTATCCTTTAAGTATTCATTTTCTTCTTCTACAGAATTCCACTGCTGAAGCCATGTGAGTGTGTGGCATGTGCACTTATGCGTCCTTCGCCCATTTAGGCTCATTTTTTATTTAAATAATTTCTTAAATGATAATGTTAATGCTGTAATTTCAATAGCAGATCTTTTCTGTTCCCATTGAAATGTAAATGATTTAAATAATTAGGTCAAAATGTCATCTTCTACATGTGCCAAACAACGGGCTCCAAATAGGATTTTTAAGGAGTATATGTCTTTCACGGTAACAGGAAATGATTGATACAATACTGACAAAGAAGTAAAAATAAAGGCCTTAGTCGTAACAGCAAAAAGCCGGACGTAATGGGCGTCTCGAAGAAAATGACTTTTAAATGCACAACGTAAATGAAACAGTTATGAAAAAAGTCAACAGATTCCAATAACTGGGCATGATAGTCACATCATGCGTATGATGCATCTCAGAAGTGAAGAGTTGAATAGCCCAGTCAAAAAAAGCATTCCATAAAATGAAAAGCATTTTATGCGACAAATCGCTTGTCAATGGAAGTAAGAAAGAGAGTTATTTTGAGCAAATAGAGGAACACCTGACACATGAAAGTGAGCCAAGGACAATTAGTAAACAAGCAAGAACAACCCTGAAGGTCATAGAGATGTGGTTTTACAGAAGAGTGCTAAAAATATATTGGACAGCTAAAAAAAGTCACCGGGATGTTCTGAAAGAAGCCACTGTGCGACGAAAACTTATTATTCATATCAGAAGGAAGCAAGCAACTATCTTTGGGCATGTTATGAGAAGAAGAAAGCTGGAATATACTGCGACAACAGGAAAGACGGAAGGAAAAAAGAGACTAATGATGACAGATAGATAGTTTAAGATCGTGGTATAGAAAGAAGTCAACAACATAACTGATCAACAGAGCAGGGGATATGAAGTTGTTGAGAGACTTAATCGCCTACACCAGCTGGCACGGTATTTGAAGAAGATGAAGGATACGATATTTTACTCTGACAACACGGTACAGAATTTATGATTGGTCAGTAAGGACATACAGACTTCTAACTGTTTTGGTACTTGCAATTATGGTACTAACAAATAACATGTCACCGTGTGCTTTTGCCAAACTGCTTTTAAAAATAAGAAAAGATGCAATAATGAATTTTGTTTTCTATTTTCTCACTGGAGACGTTGAAAAAAAATATATGAAGAACCTCTGTAGTATATAAAACCACACCTTAAATTGTGTGTTAAATGACCACATTTGTATATTCATGGCATGTCCAAGTCACATTTAGTTCTGGTGTCACTAGATAGACAGGCATTGCTCAGCCTGACTGTTCCTGGAACTCACAGTTGCCTCTAGGAGAAAAGTTCCGGACATAAACAAGGCCACAGATGTTCAATGTTGAAAATCTGAGGCATCATCGGTGACAATTGCATCCTTGTGTTGTCTGCCACAGAGCGATTCAGCAAGTGACTTTCCATAAAATGGATTAGGTATAGTTATGCATGTGAAAAGAAGTTCATCCAGTGCAAGATTTTGCATTTTAACTCCCTAGTAAATCTTGGTCATTTCTGACTTGAAGTTGTAAACAAAGCTTTCAGCTTATTCATTATACATTGGAGCTATTATCTAGTGTATGATTCCAAGTGTGAGACAAAACTTTTGAACTACTATGAAGTGAAGATGGGTATCTGGAATACCTATTTTTTGCAGAAAATTCTTACTGAGTGGATAGATGGTCACTACAGCCTTAATAGACTTCATCCCAAAAATTGCAAATAATGCTTAGTGATAAGCCTGGAGCTCAAATGAAAGTCCATTCATGGAACTTTTTGACTCCAAAAATGACTGACACTTTCTTTATCTATCAGACTGTACTTCATCATCATCATTACCTTTTATCTCCCCGTGGAGTACTGACCTTCAACAAATATACTCCAAGTCTAACTACCCTGTGCCATCTGTTCACGTTCACTTTGTTCTTTACGTCTGTCTCCAACTACCTTCTCCATGTGTTTTTCTTTTGGGTCTTGCTTTATTTCTCCTATCCTGGGGATTCCAGAACAGGAACTGCCTTGTAATGCTATCAACTTGTTTCTCAGTGTGCGTCTTATCCAATGCAAGTATCTTCTCCTCTAATCTTCCTCCAGTGGTATGTGTCTGGTTCTTGTCATCAGTTTCACATTGGTGACCTTGTCACACCATTTCAATCATTCTATTCTGCACAAGCACACATCTAGGAAAGTCTTTATCTTTCTGGTGTTCTCCATACTTTACAGCCATACAATAGGACTACCCTGAGTATTCTTATTTTTGTGCTAGACTTTGATGATTGTTTGTTTTGATTTCTATGTATACTGTTCAAAAAAAGAAACGCATAGCTATCCGAGAGCGCATTTTTATGAGTTTGTAAGTAAAATTTGGTGCTAGGGTATATAAAAACCAGCCTGAAATGTGTCAAATGCACGTGTTGACCTGAATTGCGTTCGTTTTTGTAATCGTTACAACGCAGTGGTCAATAGTGTTTATGACGCAATTTTTGACCACAGCTCATGTTGCGCGCACGTGAAAGCAACAAAATTTGGGGTGAACACTATTCACTGACTACGCAACTGAAACCCTATAAAAGGATAACGCTACACACAAAAAATTCAGTTCATTTTCAAGCAGACATTTATGGCATCTCTATCGATAAATTTAAGGAACATTGCTATTGGCCGACTGCATGCAGGCGAAAGTCAAAGTCAGGTTGCCAGGCATCTAAACGTGCATCAGAGTACCATCAGTCGACTTTGGCACCTGTTCCAAGCCACTGGCTCAGTTGAAGACCGGCATCGCAGTGGACGACCCAGAGTGACAACAGCAGCTGAGGATCGCTTTATTAGGCTTCATCCCCTCACAGACAGGTTTACAACAGCTTCCTCAACTGCCCAGTCATTGCCTGCAGGACGTCATGTGTCTGATCAAACTGTCCGAAATAGACTGCATGACGCTGGACTTTGGGCACAACGACCTCACCGAGGACCTGTCCTTACGCGCCACCATCGCCAAAATCGACTTCTTTGGGCCAACCAGCATCGTCCCTGGGCAGCTGACAATCAATGGAGACGTGTCTGGTTTAGTGATGAATCTTTCTTTTTGTTGCAGTGTCATGATAGACGGCGTAGGGTGTACCGTAGGCGAAATGAACGTTTTGCCCAAAATTGCGTTGATGAAGCTCCGCCGCACGGTGGTGGAGGTGCAATGGTGTGGGGAATGATCAGTTACAACGGAAGGAGTCAATTGGTGCACATTGAAGGAGGCTTGAATGCGCAACGATACGTCAATGAAATTCTTCGACCCCATGTCCTTCCACTTTTGGCTGCCCAAAGGTCTGTGTTTCAACAGAACAACGCCAGACCCCATTGTGCATGGTTGACCACACAGTTCCTGACTACCAACAACATTCTCACCCTTCCCTGGCCATCCCTGTCTCCAGACATGAGTCCGATTGAGCACCTGTGGGATGAGCTGCATAGACGTGTTTGTCGCCGAGACGTTGCTCCAGCCAATCGTCGTAATCTGTTCCAGGCACTCCAGGAAGAGTGGGCAGCCATCACACAGGCCCACATCAGACGTCTGATTGCATCCATGCCCAGGAGATGCCAGTCGCTGATCGATGCAAGAGGAGGCCACACACCATACTAACAGGAAAGCCCGTACGCCAAAAAACTCTCGTGACCCAGATGCAAAACAACTGTCAATTGATTGGTTGAACCCTAAGGTATTCTTTTGTGCAATTTGAACAATTAACTCATTAAATAAGTTATTGAATGTCAAAATTATGGCTATGTGTGTGCCTTCAGTAGCTATGCGTTTCTTTTTTTGAACAGTATATTTACCAATGCAGTAACAGCTCTTCTTGCCTTTTGATAGCTGACTTGAGAATGTTGAAAGGTTTCTCCAGATTAAGTAGATAGATATACACTCCGTTCCATAGGGATGTTGGACCGTAAGCTGACAACAGTTGAAAAATTGTATTTTGTAATAATTAATTTTCCCAAGAAACAACTGAATATGAGGCATGTTCTCTAGGCACAGCACACTGATTGATAGATGTGATTCTTGATTCTGAAGAAATCAGACCTTCAGCAGGATTTTTGCTGCCCAGTACTTCAGCCATGACAAACTCATACTTGGGCTGACTACAGCAATGCTCATGGTACTGCAAGTATTTAAATAGCTATTCTAGAATGTGATGATGCTTAATCTATTCTTCTTGTCATTGTGATGTCATCACGGTAAATAATGCAACCATCTAAACCTGCTGCGATTTAATCAATGAATCTCTGGAAGATTGTGGGTGTGCTTGCTATCCCAAAGGCTAACATCTGATATTGATCAATTTCTGCTGTGTGTTAATGGCAGCAAGATTCTTTGAGTTGTCATCAAACTCTCTCTGGCAATATGCACTGTCTCAAAAAATGCTTTCCATTCTACAGCTTCTGGAAAAAGCACTCATTTTAATATTCCAGTGGTTGCCAATCATTCATTTCTCATCTGACTGCTCCTTTCTGCATGAATGGTACTGAGCATGGCTAATGGAACCTAGGGCTGCATCCTGGCAAAGATGTAAATGTGATCTGAAATGTAATGCAAGTGCCTGGTTAATCAGCAGAAACTTAGGAAACCAACCTCACAGTTGTCTCAGCTGAGACAAAATGCCTCTCTCCACTCATACTGGTTCCAATACGACAATAACGAGTGAGACGCAGTTACTACCCGAGCAGTGGCGTACTAAAGAATACTAAGGGGGGTGGTCTGCCCCGGGTGACAGCCAGGAGGGGTGCATCACACATTATAATGACAGTACTGTTCTGTTAAAAAATATACTTGCAAGCATAATATATACTTTTCTGTGTGTTTAGTTGTGGGTGTCAAAGGAAGGATCAGCCCTGGGAGCTAAATACTTTAAGGACACCTATGCTTCTGAGATCTTGAGACTGAAGACATTAAACTAATGTGCTCTGTACCAGTTAGCACTGAAAGGTTGCAACAAGTAACCATAGTGAACATATCTTATCACCAAGTTTGATCTGCACGTCAGTCCAGCCTTTGATAGGTACGTGTATTTTGAAACTGCTATGCACAATTGACTTGATTTATGGAATAAAAATAAATTTCATCTCATGAAATATTTAAGATCATAGCTGGAAATACATTAGAACGCTTAAATAAAAAATAACCAAAGATTATAAACATGAACTACTCACCAAGTAGAGGAGGCAGGCGTACCAAACCAACCAGGTATCCACCACACCAGCAGGCTACAAACAGGACAAGGAGTGAAAAGAGATTCCCACCTGGCAACGCTTCTTGGTCTGTAATAGAATATAGGGCTGTCCATGCAGACGCAGCGATACAGATGACAAATATGACTGCCGCCATACGTGAGTGTGGAGGACACAGGAAATTGTCAAAGAATCTGCGGCACACTCCTGCATTTTGTGGAAGCGGGTGAGACTTTGCTAAGCAAGGTTCTGTACATGTCTGAATGCAGGACCCAAGCTGTGAACAAATGTTACTTTTGTTGTCATCCTGCACAGTTTCAATGATCTCAACATTTAAGAGTGAAGAATTAGCTCCATTAGCTACTGGAAAGTCATTTTCAGGTTCTGTCTTATCCGTGATATCCATGGCAGCAGGCAGGATAGAGATGCTAAGTGAAAAAAAAGAGAGGGCACATTTTATTATTCATTCAGTACACTTCAGTTCTGCAAGATGCATAGGCTTTCAATAAATTCATCCCTGTGCCATCTTAAGGTCTTACCAAATCTTTTTCATCCCAATTATTCAATTCTTCTGTTCGCTTCTCTCATCAGTATATTTTTTTCTTGTCTATTTCAATGTTTCTTTTTACCTCTTCATTCCCTTCTGTGTACACTTCATGAGCTTAGGCTTTGAAACTTCTGGTTTTGCTTTTGTTTAAATCTGTTTTCTTGTTTGTCTGATTTTTTAGTCCTTTACACAGCTTTAAGGACAAATATAGAGTAAATGACGAAAGGAACTGACACAATATATGACTTAATCTTGAGATCAAACAAAGAAAATGGATCAGTCACACGCTAAGCATGAGTAATGGATGGATACAAGAAGCAGTAGATTAGACGGATCTCCACAGGTGAGATGTAGACTTGGAGGTACATGGAGAGGAACACATTGAGGCTGAATGCCCAACATATAAGAAAAATGTCTATGACAGTCACTGCTACAGGTGCTAGACAGGCTCTGTTGAACTAGATATGAATAATATCAGTTGACTAATGATTTTTTCAAACACATTCAAATTGAAATCCAAGGGTACTTGCAATGGATTTGAAGTAGAATTCCAAACTTAAAGAAAGACAAAAGTGAAGACAGAGAGAATCACAGGAATGGCTAGGGTTTGGTTTGCCTCTGCCTTGTGCATTCTGAAGTGCGTCAAAAGCATGCAATACAAAGAACACTGATCAGTTCAGTGAGTGAAAATTTACACAGCAGTAAAGCTTCATGAACACTGAATTTTATGACTGTATGGAGAGCACTGGTTTCTGCCTTATGCGCCGTGTTTGGCGCTTAAAGAATCTATTATTATTATTATTAACATAAATATAAAATAAATAACAAGCGGTGGCAGGAAAAAAAGACATTTTTCTCATCAAACATTGGTGTTCATATACACAAATTACTACGAAAGTTTTTCTGCGCAATAAAAATATGAATTCAGTTTGAATTAGACAACAGTACCCAATAAAAACATTTTGTATTATTAATAAATACATACACTCGCACAAATCAGCACTAAATTCTTATTGCTGCAGAAATGCTAATATTTTATAACAAACAATTATTTGGTAACTCAGTGAAAAGCTTTCCTCATGAACAAAAAATTATGAGAGGTTGAAACAAAGTTGAAAATAAAAAAAAACCTTGAGAGATTCTAATGAACTTACTTACAAAAAAAAAAAAAAAAGAATAACTAAACTGGAAACTTCTATATGTCTTATCTAATATTTCAAAATGTATTGTTTATGATTTAAAACAGCATGTGAGAAAAAATGTGTCAACAACAGCAATGGGGCATTGAACCTAAGATGCTTTCCTAAAGCTTCCATCCCTTTCTTTGTGTGCACATTTTGTAATGAATGTTTATTTGTGTAATTCATATCTATCATAAACTTGCACTGTCAATGTTATATAAACATAAGAGACACATTTTACAGCTATCATTTGTAAAAAATAGTTTAAATAAATAAACAACATGCTAACAGTTGCGAGTTAAAAGCAGAACACTGGGAATTCAGTGGTCTTACCTTATGAGCTTGGCTACAAAAAAAATATGTCCTCACTGCAAGTAAGGAAGGAACTGTCATAGGTGCTCAGGAAACTTGACAGGGAAGGTAAGGATAAAAAAATAAAAAAACGGGAAACTTGATAGTATGGAGAAATGTGACAAAGTGTGTGTGTCTGCTGAAACGTGTGACCTGAATGTTTGATCCAGAAAAAGGTAGGCTGTATTAATGTGGCATACTGTCTCACCTTCTTCTGTTTTCTTTCTTTTCATTTCCTTTCTCAGTGTTATGGTGTTTAATGTTTCTGGTGTTATCCAGTCTTGCTTCTTCCTTTCCTGGAATCCCAAGCATGATTTGCTGCTTTCCTTATATATTGTTGAAATGGTGTTGAATTTCTGGTCTATATCATCAGTCAATGTATTTTCCTGACTTTTGGCAAATTGACTTCGTTTCTTTATGTCAGCCGCAAAAGCTTTTCTGGTAAGGGGGTCCTTCAATTTGCTGATGTCAAACCTTTTCTGTGTAGTTACAGTTGGTCCAGCCCTTCTTAGTTTCACTTTCAGTTTTGCTACTACTAAATGGTGATCACTTCCCACATCTGCACCTCTTCTTACCTTCACATCTTGTAATGCATGTCTCCATCTACCGTTAATCATGATGTGGTCTATCTGGTTTCTGTCCCGACCATTTGGTGATTCCCATGTTAATTTGTGAATTTCTTTATGTGGGAAAAGTGTTCCTCCAATGACCAGGTTGTTAATACTACAGAAACTTATTAATTTATCCCCATTTTCATTTGCTGTTCCGCTGCCGCATTTCCCCATTACTCTTTCATTATATGTATTGTGTGTACCAACTTTTGCATTGAGGTCTCCCATTACTATAAGATCATATCTAAGTGTGTCTTCCATTTCTTTCTGCAGTTGTTGATAGAATTCATCCTTGACCTCTTCATCGCTGCCAATAGTTGGTGCGTAGCATTGTATTATTGTAGTGTTGGTGAATCTACCTCTCAATCTTAATCTTATCAGTCTGTTGTTGATGGGTTTCCATTCCAGTAATGTCCTTTCTATTCCTTTCTGTAGAATAATGGCTACACCTTCATTGTGCTGTCCATCCTCTCTTCCAGAGTAAAGTACTGTTTCTCCTGTTGCTGTTTTAACTTTTCCTGCCCCTGTCCATCTGCTCTCGCTTATCCCTAGAATGTGTAACCTATAGTTTCTCATTTCTGCCGTGACCTGTTTTAGTTTACCTGTCTCGTTCATTGTCCTGAAGAGACCCCGATGCCATCACAAGAACAGCTACGCTTTGGTCCCCTGAAGGAAAACGAAAGAGAGGCCGACCAAAAACAACCTGGCGGAGGACTGTGGAGGCTGAGATGCAAAGAATGAACCAGAGTTGGAGCACTGTACGGAGGATGGCCACTGATCGAGCAAAGTGGAATCAATTTGTTGTTGCCCTACAAGACGCCACTAGGCATGATGGCCACTGACTGCTTTGACGGCCGGCGGCTAAGGATCAAAGAAGAAGAAGACCGTCACACCATATGGCTCCCCTGAAGACAGGTAGCTGACTATTCTATGCTGTTCATTTTTTTTTGGATGAGCTATCGCTATATGCCTTTATACACAATGACAATGTAGGTCACACTGTACTAACAATGGCACAGTTCAATGTAACTTGATTCAACAAAGTAAACCCGATGGCATGGAGGAAATTCAGCAGATTGTCAACGATGCGAACTTCCTTTTTCTTTACGAACATGCACGCAAACAAGCTGTTTAGTCTCCTCAGAAATGGGGGCAGGGGCCCTGAACTGTAAGAGGGATGCTTCTCAATAATGAACAGAGTCAGTGGGATCTTAATGGCACAGACCAGAGGACTGACAGGTGCATCACCTCTGCCATATGGTTATGTCTGATACAGGTGAGGTTTGCAAATCGCATTTCAAGGGAATACCTCACATTCTGGTGCTGTATGGCTCAATATTCAACCCAGTCGAATGTTACAGCAGAGATTCTCAACCTGTTTGGTCTAGGTACCACCTGGATGTTGGCCAGGTCCTCATGTACCCCCTAAGATTATCGTAGGCATAGAGCCTTAACAAAGGAAAGTTTCTGAGTTTGTTTTTGCACATATGTATGCTTTGTATTATAGTGGTAGAAAAACAAATCGCTACTTTTTAAAATTTCAAACTTTAAAAAAATGTGAGCATTCCTCAGAAAAATCTATTTTTTTTTTCTATATAATACTCTTACTAATAATATATCCATGACTGGATGGTGCGAAAATAAAAATAAAAAAATATTTACGCAGAAAAAATTACCATGTTGCTCTTTCACTTGGGATTTCCCCCACCCTCCTTGATGTGGCTGCAAAGTGCTCTACTGACACAGCATGAATACAGGCCCCACTGTTCTTCCCACTGCCACAGCTGTGTACAGATTTAGGTGAATATAGACTACGCTTTCCAATCATGCTGCCACATCCAATATAATCAGCCATATGTCCAAACTTCAACTACTTCCCTCTCTCCTCATAACAACAGAAATAGGAATATCATACAAATTAACATATTACAGTAGAACTCCATTTATCCGAACCCCATGGGACCAAGCATCGTTCGGATAATCAAATGTTCGGATAATTGGATTACATAATGTATCGAGTACATGTACACATATTTCTAAAAATAATTAACCATCACAAGGAAAATACACTATAAAACATATTTACTTGTACTGTAATAATAATACCCACACTGTATTAGATTACTGTATCACCAAAATCTGTCATTACACTGCAGTGCATGTACTACTTGTATTAATTTTTTTTTTTTAAGAAAGAGAAATGTTTTCAAAATAACATTACAAACGATTCAAAACCAGGCGCAACTTACGTATACATGTACTTGCACAGATGTAGCCCACTATTTAAAATAATGAGGAATCCTCTTTTGCACCAAACTGGATAGTCTCCTTTTGGTTCCTAAGTCCCGCATTCTCTTCAACAGCAGAAGCTGTGTAGGACAGCTGTCATCTTCTTGCTCGTACCAAGCCATCGCTGATTCTAGTGCTATAAAGGCCTCTTCAGGACTTGGTCGACGTTTTGGGTTTTCTTCATAATCTACAAGTACATCATGTACTTCTGAGGAGTCTTCGTCATCGGTCACTACATGTATTTGGTTTTCTTTTTGCACTAAAGACAAAATTTCTTCGTCATTCAAAAACTGAAAACCAGAATCATTATCATCTTCTAGCCACATGTGGGCATCATCTTTGTCACAGTCCGAAAATCCGAGCATTGAAACAGTTCCACAACTTCATTTATACAATCATCATTTGTGTCCACTGCAGTAGTTTCATTTCCTCCTTTTTTCCCAAGCAATCTATTCCAAGCCTTGTTGAGATTATCTTGTGACAGGGTGGTCCAAGCATCAGCTAACATATAGCAGCAGTCTTTGAGATTAAGCTTTTTGGAAAACGCCAACACACTTTCTTCATCTTCAGCCAACAATAAACGATGCAGGACTTCCTTCTTGTGCATCTTTTTAAGCTTTGCTATAACACCCTGATTCATTGGTTGAATCAGTGCTGTTACATTGGGAGGCAGAAAAATTACTTTAAAATTTGCATCAACTGCATTCAATGTATCCGTCTCTGGATGAGATGGTGCATTGTCCAGTAGAAGAATTACTTTTCCAGTTTTCTTTTCTTGTTCTCTCAACCTCTTCACATTTGGGATGAACTGATTTGCATACCAGTCAAGAAATATTTCACTATTCATCCAAGCACTCTTCTGTGCTTTGTAGCACAATGGGAGACATGTCACATTCTTTAAACAACGTGGTTTTTTGGCTTTGCCGATCATTAGCACCGGTAAACGATGACTTCCATTGGCATTCGCGGCTACCAAAATTGTTACTCTCTCTTTGCACTTTTTAAACCCAGGGGTAGCTGCTTCGCGCTGAGATGCAAGTGATTTTTGAGGCAATGATTTCCAGTATAAGCAAGTCTCATCGGCATTATACACATCATCGAGTGAATAACCTTCTTCTTCCAAAAAAGCCAAGAATGTTTCTTTAAAATTTTCAGCGGCAGTTGCATCGCTAGATAAAGATTCCCCTTGAATCTCCAGTTCTCGTATGCCACGACGAGATTTAAAGTCAGGAGGACCGTCAAGTTGATTGTTGAACTGAAGTGCCTTTTCACACTATAGAGAGCCAGAGATAGGTTCCGATTTGCTTCTTCTTTGCAGACACCATATATACAAAGCCTCTTCCAATTTCAAATATTTCGCATTTCTCATGGTTTTACGTTTCTTCGACCCATTTTCACTCTCCAATTTCGATGCAAAACTCATAATTTTATCCTTTTTACTTTTGATGTCAGAGACGGTAGCTTTCCCAACATTGAAAATCCTCGCAAGTGAAGACACAGTTTCACCTTTTCCTAGTCTCTTGATAATTTCTGTTTTCGTTTCAACTGACAAAACATTGCGGTTCCTTTTATATGCTTTAGGCCTACTGGAAGATGCCATATCACACAGAGAAATACTTGTACACCAAAATTATTCTGCTGTAGTAGCAGACACAATTATTTTAAGTTGAACTGTCTGTTTAGCCAGTGTTCTGCCTAGAACGCACACGTACACTGGATTGGTAAACCAGATATTAACTGACTTTATGATCTAACTGACTTCCTGTACGTAAGCGACTGACCATTAGCCCATCCCATCCTCTACAAATTGTTCGCACACATTTGAAGCTTGCCGCATGAAAAGATTCAGAAATGTAGTCTAACGTGACTGGTGGCGATTGATTTTTTTTTTTTTTTTCTGGAAAAAGTGTTCGGATAATTGGATGTTCGGATAATTGGGGTTCGGATAAATGGAGTTCTACTGTATCAAGAATCCAAATGATTTCACAATGAGGTGACAAATATTTTACACAAAAAAAACTAAGCAAATGAAAATCTACCATTTTGAATGTACTCTGTGCACATACCCCTAGTTGAAAAACAAGATATTACAGAAACTGTCACTGTGATAAATACTAGCCCAAGCCCACAAAAATCCTGAGGTAAAATAAATGGCATGGCTTGATGAATGCCAGACACTGTAAGTAAGGCCTCTGACTAATCTTCTGTTGCTCATGGCAAATCTAGAATAGCTACTGGAATGTAACAACCCGCAAACCATAAGTCAGAAGAGTTCAGGACCACCACTGGTGTAAGACAAGGTGATATCTTGTCACCTTATCTTTTTGTACTCCTCATGGACGATGTCATCAAGGCATGTAAGGAGAGAACAAGAAAGTATTCAGTGGGGTACTGGAAGATGAGACAGGTCTATATTTCGGAGCTGGCATTTGCTGATGATGTTGCCCTGATTGCTAAATCAGAGGCACATCTCCAATCCAACCTGCAAGTCTGGAAGGAAGAGCTGGAGAAGAAACTCATAAGCAGCTCTAAAACAAAATCCATGGTGATATCACGAGAAGAAAGAAAACATCAGATTAAGTTGGGAGAACAGGTCCTGGAGCAGGTCGACCACTTTAAATATCTCGGAGCTATTATAGACCGAAAGGGAGGCATCAAAGAAGAGTTGGCCACTCGAAAAGCAGCGGCTGGGAGACTTTTTCAGGCCATAAATCGTGGATTCCTCAGCAAGAAAGAGGTTGGTAAGAAAACGAAGATGGCTGTATACCGCTCCACCTATGTCCCAGTTTTGACATATGGATGCGAGTCGTGGGCAATGACTACAACCCACAAAAGCCAGATCCAAACCTCAGAAATGAGGTATCTGAGGAAAGTGGTTGAAGTAACAAGAAGAGACATGGTCCGCAACCAGACGATCCGTCAAGGCCTGAAATCCCATCCGCTGCAGACCCAAATAGAACAGTCCCAACTAAGATGGTTTGGCCATGTCTGCAGAATGGGAGAAGATCGGCTACCACGACAAGCATGGGAAACAAAGAGCCAGGGATCCAGACCTCCAGGACGACCCAGAGTCCGCTGGGAGGACAACATTAGACAATCTTTGAAGGACCGAGGACTAGAATGGAACCAGGCCAGGAAGAAGACAGCTGATAGAATGGTCTGGCGCTCTCTCTTCCAAACCTCTACACCTCACGGTAGAAGGGGAACGACTAAGTAAGTAAGTAAGTATGTAACAACCCTAAACAAAACAGGAAAACCGGAACAATTGGCCAAGGAGATGAAATGTTACAATACTAAACTCCAGGCAGTGACAAGATGGACTAAAAGCATATACAATAGTGAACACAGGAGAAAGCATAATATAGCCAGGACATGATAACGAAGTACATGCACACACAGTGGGATTTGTTTTTATGATGTCACTAAAAGTGGAAACGGCAATGATAGAATAAAAACTTGTATCGCCCAGGATCTTAACAGCAAGATCCCTGCAACAATGATTAACCAGAGCACAAGGTCTTTTATATTTGGACATGCGGCCTAATATAACCGACTGACCCTAAGTCTAGGTTGAACAGACGCCTTGCTAAAACAAAGCAAAAAAAAATATTTGTTTTTTAAAGCAAAAGAAAGAAGAAGCACCATAATCCAATGCTGTGCACCACAAAACACTGTAGCTAATACTAGCAAACAAGACTTCTGTAATCAACTACAGGAAGCATTAGACAAAGCACCAAGGGAAGACATCAAGAGTTTCTGTAACAGTTCATTTGACATGATGAGGTTGCCAACACCATAATGCCTATCCATCATCATTTATACTCTCCTCTTAAACAGCTCCTAGCTATTGAGTACACCAGGAAGCAAGACAGCCCAGAAGTGTGAAGTCTAGAAGAGGGAATAGAGAAGCACTGTTATAAGATGATGATAACCATCTCTGAAAGTTCAGTTAGAAACATCATTGCTGAACTCAAACAAGACCTGGACAGCTAACTCAAAAGAGAACTTGATGCACTCAGGCATGAGGTCAAGTTTCTCAGACAAGAAAACACAAGGCTGATAAATCGAATAGACCAAGTACAAGAAGCTTCAGAAAGTAAAACAAGAACGATGGTGTCCAAAACCCTCAAATATCAGGCCATCCAGTTACAGCACATATATCTCCTGCTCCTTTACCCACCCAACCTCAAACACCTGTTCCTGAAGACAAAATATGCCCACTACATCACAAGCATGAAAACAGCCAAAAGACAATCAAGAGCAAAGAAAGAAAAGAAAAATCATCAAAACCCGATTGAGGTAAAAATTAGTTATCGTACTGAAAACTTACCATGACCACCCATACAAGTAGATACCGAAGCAACAATCACAACAGGACATGAAAGAACACAACAACTGACTCAAACATCCGCTGAAGACCTCCAGCAAGAAGAACATCAATGGCACCAACAACGCCGTCGTGCACGACCTCAGCCACAGCACCATCGACACATACCTCACAACACACATCACATCATCCTTGGGGACTCACTGCTAAAAGGTATTCACAGTGACAGAATTTCAGCAACGCCAGAGGACATAGTCACAGTAATACCACTACCAGGAGCTGGAATAGTGAGAACAACCAATGAAATCAGCTATCTCAACACAAATACTAAACAGTACACGTAGGGATAAATGACAGCACAAACGGATACACTATTAACCCATTAGACATCTCCAGAATGATTGACAACATAAAACAAAAATTCCCAAACACCTCCATATTTATCTCGTCAATAATTCCACCCAGCTACGGTAAAGCACGCCAAACTGTAGATATCAACAACAAGGTGCTATATAATTTCTGCAATAAACATCACATTTCTTTCATAAACAACACACCTTTTTTCACATCAAAGTCAGGTGTGCAAAAAGATGCTATATATAGATCAAGTCTACACGTCTAAGCTAGGCACTAGCTACCTAGCCAAAAATTTAAAGTTCCCCAGAGGACACACATATTCATCCATCAGTGACACACATTACACATTAAACTCGGTGAATCCACGCAGAACCCCTTATAAACACTCATTGTCATCCTCAGCTGATACTCATTTATCTAGCATAGCTACACCTAATTCCCCCCCCCCCCAATCTTTATGACCAAATGTATCCCCCATTACCCACACTACAGACACCCCTGTCACTACCTGCTCGACAGACACAACTAGACAGATGGAAAGACTAACAAGCTGAGTCACAGCGTGGACCTTTAATTGTTACTAGAATAATTTTCTACCTTGACTGTGGCTGAAATAAAAATATTCCTTTGACTTCGGAACAGACTGTATTTGATGATAAAAACTGCACTTTTTTGCAACGATCAAGATACAGTAAACAGTGTCTACAGACTTTAGAGAAATCTATTGCAGTGTATATTTTATAATTTGTTTACCATTTTGTATTAACCAATGTGTACTAATTTTATTGTTTCTTACTACTATTCGTCTTAGTGCCCATCCTCTCATTCCTACTTCCCCATTATCTCTTTCCTACTGACTATTATCGTGTCCGAATGCAAAAACTGTAATCAAAATAAAGGCAATATCACTAATTTATGACTTAAAACTTTCAGGGCTTAAAATTGATCATTTAAACATTTACCTCCTGCTAGGTAAGCTTTCTGAAGTCTCTACCTCTCTCCAACAAAACTTCCACATATTCGGTTTTTCTGGAACCCGTCTCAATGACAAAGTTACAGATGAAGAAATTTGGATTAATGGATTCACCACCATTCGCAGGGATTCTAACAGACAACTTGAAACAGGGCTAGTTATATACATCTCAACATCTATTCAGTACAGAGGCCGTGATGATCTTGAACATAAAGGCATTGAATGCATATGGCTTGAAATAAAACTCCCAACATGATCCCTGTTTTAACTGGTTACCTGTACCGAAACCCTAGCACTTCTACTATATGGTTTGACACATTCTCACGAATGATGGACAATGCTTGGGCTTCTTCGAAGGAAATTATTCTACTAGGGGATTTCAATATTGACCTTCACAAACCGAACACGTGGAATAATATCACCATTTCATACAACCTCACACAGTTAGTCAACCAACCCACGAGAGTAACAGGATCATCATCTACACTAATTGATCATATCTATACAACCTGTCCAGAAAACATTATAGAATGCACAGTCACAAAGACAGCAATAAGTGACCACTATCCTATTTGCTGTACCTGGACGAGAAAGGGGTTCAAAGTACCTAAAACGGAACACATCACAGTCTATTACAGAAATTTCAAAAACTTTAACCTTCAGTTATTCCTACAAGACCTACAAATAGCCCCTCTCTCATACTTTCTACAACGTATTCGATAAACATGTTCCTATAAAGCAGATTCGTGTCAAAAACATCAGAAAGACCCCATGGATAACCAACGAAATATACTGTTCAAAAAAAGAAACGCAACTTTTTTGGTGTTACTTTTATAAAAGATATTCGCTGATTGGACATCAGTCAACCTATCGACTGTGTCCACCTGGTCATTAACTTCTCGTGGTTACCTGAATTGTACTCACCTCATGATTCGTGAGGATATGAAAGAGGTCAAGGTCAAAACAACATTTTTGACAATAACTCGTGACAGGTTCATGAGAATCCCATGAAACTTACTGAACACAAAACTCTCTGACCATATTCATCATCATCAGTTGCCATCTCCACAACGAAGGTTGGCTGTAATGGATCTCCAACGTCTTCTGTCTCTTGTCTTGGTGGTACACTCTGATAGACTCTTTCCCGTCCATCTCTTGATGTTATCTTCCCACTTATAGCGCTGTCTTCCCCTTGCACGTTTGCCTTCAACTCTCCCTTCTGTTATGGTCTTCTGCAAGGTGTTATGCCTTTTTATGTGGCCAAAGTATTTTAGCTGCCGAACTTTGACCTCTCTCATTAGTTCTCTTTTCATACCTAGATTTTCTAGGACCTCCTTATTTGTTTTCATCTCTTTCCATGAGATACGCCCCCATTCTTCTATATATCCACATTTCAAGAGCCTCAATTCTTTCTTCCAAATGCTTATTCATTGTCCATGTTTCTGCACCATACAGAAATGCAGAATATATATATAACACTTTATGATTCTTAGTTTTAATTTGTGAGATAACTGTTTGGATGTCAGTATATGTTTCATGTTGTTGAATGTAGCTTTGGCCATTCCTATTCTCTTCTTGATTTCTGTTTCACATCTGCCATCTTCTGTTATTATATGACCAAGATATACGTAGCTCTTGACTTGTTCCAGGATTTTCCCATTTACGCTTATCTTTAATGTGGGTTTATCGTCTGTTTTGCTAATTATCATAGTTTTAGTTTTCTCAATATTAATGTCGAGTCCATATTCATGACTTATACTGTTCACTTGCTTCACTAGTTCTTGTAACTCCTGTTCGCTTTCAGCTAACAACACGGTATCATCTGCATATCTAAGGTTGTTTATTGATCTTCCACTGATGTTCAGTCCTGGTATTTCCTGTATCTGTTTGAAAATTTTTTCAGTGTATAAATTAAATAGGCAGGGGGACAGACATATTATTGAATGCCTATAAAAGATTGTCGCTCCTCGAATAAATTCAGTTGAAAATTCAATGCGCAAGTATGGCTCATCTCACTACAGAACAACGACTCATCATCATTGGACGTTTACAGACTGGACAGTCACAAAGTGTAGTGGCCAGACAATTTAATGTGGTTAGAAGCACCATTAGTCGCCTTTGGAGGCGATTTCAAGAAACTGGCTCAGTAGCAGACCGGCCGCGCAGTGGAAGACCCAGAGTCACAACTCCTGCCGAAGACCGCTTCATACAGCTGCGTCACCTCAGGAATCGACTTGCATTGCATCCTCCACAGTCCAGTTAATGTCAGCAGCTCGTCGAATTTCAGATCAAACGGTCAGGAACCGGCTGCACGACTCTGGTCTTTGGGCTAGAAGACCCTACAGAGGTCCTGTTCTTACGGACCGGCATCGCCAGAACTGACTGCAGTGGGCAAACCAGCATCGTCAATGGACCGTTGGGAATGACTGGAGACGGGTTTGGTTTAGTGATGAATCATTTTTTGTGCTCCAACGACACGATAGACGGAGAAGAGTTTACCGCAGAGTCCATGAGCGCTACACCCAGAACAGCGTTGATGAGGCTCCTCCACATGGTGGTGGAGGTGTACTGATGTGGGGGGCGATCAACTTCATGGGAAGAAGTGACCTGGTACAAATTGAAGGATGCCTGAATGCCCAACGATACGTCGCTGAAATTCTTCGTCCTCACGTCCTTCCACTTCTGGCTGCACGAGGGTCGATTTTTCAGCAGGATAACGCTCGACCTCATGTTGCACAACGCACCACCCAGTTCTTCGCTGACAACAACGTCCAGACCATTCCGTGGCCAGCCATGTCATCAGACATAAACCCCATAGAACACTTATGGGATGAACTCGACAGACGATTCCGCCAGCGAGATGTGGCTCCAGCCAATCTCCGACAGTTGTCTCTTGCACTGCGGGAAGAGTGAGCAGCCATCCCACAACAACAGATCCAACGGCTAATCAGATCCATGTCAAGGAGATGTCGTTCTCTGATAGAGGCCAGAGGAGGCATACACCTTACTGAAACGGAGGCCTCAGTCGCAAAGAATAAAAGTCCAAACCAAATTTAATGAACATCATTTCATTGTTAAAGTCTGAAAGTTTCTTCATGCCAAGATTGAAACATTAATTCTGTAAAATAAAATTTTGGTACAAGTTTGAAATTTGGTGTCCATTACCACTGCAATAATGTTGCGTTTCTTTTTTTGAACAGTATATTATCAACAATGAGAGAGCGGGACGAAGCTCACAAGCTCAAAGATTTCAACAGGTATCGGATGCTTAGAATACAATACCTCATTTGGCAGGAAAAGAAACTACATTTCAGAAAGATGATTCAAGACAAAGCAACGAGCAAAGAAGTCTGGGCAGCCATTAGAACACTGTTGAGGATTGTTGCATGGTTTGCGAGTCTATCTTAATTTGGATGGTCGTACCCTGCAGAACATCAACTAGTTAGACTTCAAACGGTATGCATAAAGAGTTTGATGACGCGTTAAGCCTAGTAACAAGTAAATCTTGGTGTAGTCTTGGTGTAGCCTTCGGGCCTATGGCAGCGTTTATATATTGTGTGGCATAGTCCACTAATCTAAGTGTAGAGTCTTAACTCAATTGTATAACCGTCAATTGTAAGCTTCATAGCTGATAGAATAAGAAGTGAATAAGGACTTTCAAGTCCCAAAGATATATTTAGGCGTTATTATTAAATAACGCAGATATACACGCGAGATTCTAAATTAGAGCGGTGTAAGATGGAATGCTAATGAAAGCGGTACTGATATTATGGCGTGTGCAGCCGAAACTAGAATTATTCAGCCAGAGATTTGGAAATGGACAGTATGTCTTGAAATTAATGGCATGCTGAAGATTTAGCATAGTTGTGACGTGATGCTGCATAAACAGTTTGAATAGGACAGTGTCTAGCTGATATTTATGAATATAGATGATTAGAATAATTTCGACGGTTGAGATGACCGCTTGTGAGGAGTTACTGTGATTTGATTTGCAACAGGCCCCATGTCTCTTCTTGCATTATTTACGTTTTTTTCTAGGAGGGATTACATGTAATCCACCCCAGGTTTCTTCTCCTTGTAGTATGTTCCGTTTTTTTTCAGAAGGAGGGGATTACGGTGGGATTTGTATCTTATCCGTTTTTTTTTCCCTTCACTGTGAATAATAATGGTGTTTGGTCTTTTTCTGTAGATAATTTTTAAGTTTTCAAGAGGGACGGTAGGTTTTAGATTCTAGACTCGCACCAGTTTTCTTTCCCATGAAGAAATCGCGTTCATGTAGGAATTTCTAGTGTAACAATGGCGGGGCATTTTATTTCTGTAGCAGTGAGTGCGTCCATAATTATTAGGAGGGGTAAATCTAAGACGGGGAAAAGTTCACGAAACCCTCATCTACGCAACGCAATAGTTGGGGGTGGGTGTGATTTAAGCATGTAGCTCAGTAAGTAATGGAATTATTCCGGTTACTCTTTCATTCTAAATTTAGCTTATGACCGCAGGCTATTTTTAGATTTCACGACATGATGATTGGATTAGAGAGTGACCCAATAAAGAAAGAAGCCACGCAATGACTCACGTTTGGCGTGGGTCGGCCTCAATTTCTGTAATAAATACGCACGTCTAATAATGCAGAACGCTCTCTGATTTAAAAAAAAAAAACTTCTTGCCGTGAAAATCAACGCCTGTATTCAATATACAGAGTTCGTCTGCTCTACGGAGATATTCGACTTTGGTAAATATATAAGTTAATTAAGCTAAGATAGTCTGTAAGATTTCAGAAAATTGTAGTATAGGTTTCTTCAGGAAGTTTTAATTATATTTTCGTAACAGAAGTGCCATCTTATCGAAATAATAATATTGTAAGGGGGCATTAATTCTTTCTATGATAGAAAGAGAAATTTTTAGGAGTGTGTAAAGATTTGAGATATTTAAAGTGTCACAATCGTGAGGTACGATGCATGTAACTTCACTGTGATTTTTAAGGATTTGGAGGGGTGTACGTGAGTGCTAGTTGTGTATTTTTCTAGCGGGGCTACTTTGATCACGTAGTGGCAGGAACAGGGGAGATAGGGGTAGGTATTTTGTGAGATAGGATTTCAGTTCCTTAAGAGATATATATAACTTTATATGAATCGGGTGTAAATAATATTACCGGTATGGGGATGAAGATTTCCCAATATTTGATTTATGACGTTAGCAGATTAAACACGCTAGGTATTTGTGTGAGTTATTTAAGTGTTCTTTATGTGTGTGTAGATTACCTGCGGGCTATTTTGTGTAACGCTGTTGAATAAGAGAAAGTGTACTTAACAGTTCTGATAGAGTTTAGAGAATTGTGTATTTACTACGTGTGGGTAAATCATACATTTTGAAGTCAGCAGTTACGGGTCTAGATGGGATTTAATTAGTCATTTAATAGAGATATATATTTATAGTGGTGAAATTCATGGAGACGGGAGGTTATTCTCTCTAGAGAGTATAGTTTATTTTGGTTTAGCGAGGACTCACCTCGATCACTGTTAAATAAGTAGAGCCAGGAATTTTACCGGCGATAGGTTTCGTTCAGTGGTTGAAATGATATGACGGCTGACTGGGCAGCCGGCATGTAATAAATTAAGTCAGCTGAGTCTGCAGATAGGGGTTTTCCGATAGGACAGTATTTGAGGGCAAGTAGGGGTAGCCATATTTATGTATCGCTGTGCGATGATAGAGAAGGGGAGAGGTGTTCAATTATGGGAGTTAAGTGTTAAAGATATGTAAATTTGATGTGTGGTATATCTGTTGTTATTGTTTGTTCCACAGCAAATATTTTCATGACTGGCAGCTAGGGGCAGCAGTTTTTGTCCTACCGCTTGCAATAAGTCGTCTGCCTTCTCAGGAGAAGAAGAGTCAAGGCAGAGCCAGAAGAGAAAGAGGAGTGGTGACGCGGTGGTCACCGGGGCAAATTCTGTTTTGTACCAGAGAGAGAAAGCACAGGTCGCTGGAAGCGAAGCCTTCTCCAGAAAGAACGGATTTTCTTAACAAATCCTGAGCGCAACGCTCATATACACACACAATGAACCTAGGCACAGGGCCTAGAGGTGTCGTGAAATTCGGCCATAATAAAACCAACGGCCCTAAACCCAAAGAGGGGTAACCAGGCCTACGAATTAAGATTCGTCATTTTTGTGAAGCAGAGATAGTCCAAGTCACGTATCCAGTCTACCAACCCAAGTCATCAGCTACAACAGGCGGTTAGAGGAAAAAGGGTCAAAATACCTCTTAACTGCACTAGAGAGAGAGAGAAGGAGAGTAGTGGAGGAGACTCTTAGTAGAAACCAGGAGTGTCTTAAAGACACTGAACATAGATAGAATTCAGCAATTCATCGGTTAGTTTGTGTAGGAGGTGATAACACCAGTTCTTTTTCGGTGGACATAGTGTCAGCTAGTGAAGGGTAATTTGCCTAAAGCGGAGAAGCTGTGTAGGCCCTTCAAGTTTAGTGACATCTGCAGACAGACAGACAGTAGGATTTAGATTGTGGTTACATAATATCAGGTGATTTAGAGTAAGGTGGATCTGATGTTAGAGATCCCACTTAACAGGTTGTTGTATTTCTTACCTTTCTTCCTTACAGGTGGAGGGGAGGGCGACATTGTGGGGTTTCCTTACGTAATCACTGTAATTGATTGTTATGTTCTTTCCAGGTGTGCTAACTCGCACTTTATTTGATTTTGTATGTTATCTGAATTTTGTTGTGTAAATAAAACTATTTAAACTTTAGTCTGGATCAGTCACTTTCGTTAAACTATATGTTATCTATATGTTGTCTGTATAGTGGTGCCTGTGGTATTTAGTTAAACCTTATCCCGTCTTGGTAGTTAGAGGTGTTGAGGTTATAGCAACACAATACGTCGCAAGTGGCAAGGGAGAGTCAATCTAGGTTCTCGCCCCTTGACGCCAATAGCCTCATCTTCCACAGCCACTGTCATTTTCTTCTAAAATCTATCTTCTTAGACTTTCTTCTCACTAGTGTCCTGTCACTATATGTAGGCAGCTTCTAGTCAAAAATCCACTTCGTGACACCGCTCTAGGTCAAGTACATGATAAATCTAGATAATGTGATGTTCGGTACTTCCTATGAATGGGATCCACGTATTGCGTATATATATATATATATATTCCATACTGTGATGTGCTCTACAGATTAATAAAATGATTGAGTCGTCCCAGAGTACGTTGTTCGATTAACAAGTTTTTATGAATTTATCTTGATGGAGTTTACAGTTGGGTGAGTTAACAGTCAAAGCATTACTGTTCCAACTGTTGATCAAGCATAACATTTTAACACATCAGTATGAATGCCAAGATGAACTAAAAAACGTTACAACAATTGAATACACAAGAAAGTATTATTAACACTCAATCAATCTAATATGTGAAAAATGATAATAAACCCGCGGTTGCGGCGAAGTTGAACAGATACAACATAAGCCAGAAGAAAGAACTAAAATAATAATATAATATTTATAAAAGTCTGCAACTGTCGTGAAGTCTGATTCATAACATGTCATTCTGACCAAACGGTACGCCATACATTATAAAAACTGTCTGATAGACGAACCAATGGAATCGCACCTTCATGTATAGTGTTTACAAACGTACTAGCCTAACAATGGCGAGCTCAAATCTGTGTAACCTTGTTTCAATTGGAGGTAAGCTACAGACTTATGAGCGAAGTACAGCATGGCAGAGGTCAAGAATTCACTAATAGGAATGTTCATTTAATAGTGTGTGCAAAGATTTCCACGGGAAGTAGTATAGGAATGGAGAAATCTCGAGTGGACTGCATTGAGACATCAAGCAAGTCAAAAATTTTGCTGTTTAGGCTACGCCTAGGAAAAGATGGTAGTATGATAATAAAAGACAATTATCTAGAAAAGAAAGAATAATCCAGGGCGTAATTTAAGCCTAAGATGAAGGAAATCGGTCCAGGAATAAGGAGGATATGTAGATTACTAGTTTTTCATATCTGAACAGCTGGACAAATGTATGCCTGCATTTCGGAACGCAAACACACTTTAGCAGTAAGCTCCCTCTGTCGTTCGGCCGTGGCCTATATAAAGGACGTGCCCCAAATGGAAATCAGGCCATAAAATTTTTTTTTAATACAGCAAGAAGCGCAAGTTTTGTCAGAGAGAGACTTCTTTGCCTTTTGCATCTGAGAGAAGACTGTGTGACCATTAACAGCTTGACTGTATGTACTTGAGGGTAAGAAAGAATGTATAAATATATATATATATATATATATATATATATATATATATATATATATATATATATATATATATATATATATATATATATATATATATATTTCTATATATATATATATATATATAATTCTAGTTAATTAACTTGGGCGTTAGGAAGTATGTAGATGTGTTTCAAACTACTGTGTAATTTCTGGAGGCTAAACCAAGCCTGTGTATATTCAAATAAATTAAGAATGGAAGCAGAAAGGGTGTCCATGGTTTTAGAAAAGCATTTAAAGAATTATTTCTTGATGGAATGGGACACACACCAGGAACAAAGGAAAGGATGAAAGGAATTACTTTACTGTATTGTTTAAGATATCACTTAGTATTTTTTTCACAAAACCTAATAACTTTATGGAGGCGAATCATGGACAAATGGCTCTAACTAAGGATTTTGAGAAAATTGTATTCACAGTGAACGGGATTGTGTCATTACTGATATATTATGCCCTGTGCGTCTACTGGCACACTGTCTGAAACTGTCTCTCATCCCCTACCTCTGTACTAGAGGGATAGTGATAGACAATATAGTGGTTAATCAAATATGTTTCAGGTTATATCCTGTCATCCAAGTACACTTTAAAGAGTCAGCCACTACTGAAAAAAACTAGTGGTGCGAGCACCCTTTGACTTCAGAGGGACAGTCACCCAGTGCCTACTGCCTGGAGGAATTTCATTTGACCTTTCCTTCCATGTCAGGAGTGGGACAGGCTTCAATTCACCAGATAAGTGGCCAAACAAGGCCACTGTTCTGAGTACCCAGTAAAACCACGATTCTAAAATAGACATATCTAATGATGACACCTTGTTGGGCATAGTTATAGCCAGTGATAGCCTAAAATTCAATGACAGTGAAATAAAAGTGTTATTAAAATATAGATATTCTACAACCAGAGTGAGTTCAACCATGAGAGAAGAACTTTCCTAAAATTTTAAAGACTTTAGATACTTTTGACTATTTTACAAGTGATTTTATTTATTTAATGGTGTAATTAAATTTTGAGTTTCTTGAAAGATTTTCAAACAGAAAAAAAAACTTGTAAAAATAAATTGTAAATATTTACCAGCAGACTTACTTAAATTATTTAAGTTAAGTTACTGTTCTTGTTGGTAGATAGTTTAGTTAATACCCCTAGCAGAGCTAATAATATAAACAGAGGAGGATCTTGAGAGGAGCATTTAGGAACTTAGAGTAATACATTACCATCTTCTCTAGGAACTTATACAGCTTGATCCTACCTTTGATGTCCATACACCCTTACTCTTTTCAGAGGAGGGGGTATTACTTATAAGACCAGTATCTTATCTGGCTCTATCCTGGTATCACCTGATACAACTTTGTGTCCAGGATACTTTATAATTTCTATAACAATCAACCCTCTCGTGACAGCAACAAACACTAAAACACAAATCAAAGTCACTAAACTCTTTACCAAAAAGCTGCTCCCTCACAGCAACTCATTTTAGTAACCACTTCAAAACATAAATTAGCCATCTCAAGTGGACACTAAAGCCTATGGACTGCGACATTAGTAAATAAGCAGCCTTCTGCAACACTGAACACACCATAACAGATCTAAGAGATATTCCTTTTCTAACATTACACAAAGTTCACAAATATATCTGTTACGGTGTTATTTTAAATGACGGCGTCTGCTGGGGTTTAGCCGTGCGCAACGTTTAGGGGTCAATAATATTAATAGAATATGTCGATATTTTACGGTATACTGAACGCGAAATATATGCTAAGATTATGACGCATTCGCGTTGGGAAGGTCACGCTGGGTGACTTGGTTACATTGCCCTTGTTACGCTATCCGTCAAGCAGAGAAGTCGTGTCTGGTATTTCTTCCAAGGAGAGGCCTAGTATATAGCCTAAATATGAATCAATGTAGAACTCAGGGTCAGTTCGGATATTAATCTAAGTATGAGATTATTAAGTAAATTAAATGATGGAAGGAGAATCGTATTATGATTCAATTTGTAGCTGTCAAGAACTCATGCGCTCATTTCTGGCTGTTGACTACAGCAGCTTCATGTACATAGCCATGATGTTCATCTGACATATTGTTTTGACACGGACGGATACTTACTGGTATTATTTGGAATTCATTGTTATGCTGAACTGTACATGAAGTTTTGTGAATGTCGGATATCGTTTATATGAACGTCAATACATGTGGACTCAGAACAGAAGGCTTGATCTTTTACTTACGTTTTCGGGTTCGGTTCCACAGCTGTTAATGTTTACGTTTTTCAACACGATAACTCTCCCACATGGGAAATCAACTAATATACAATATGCAAATCAGAACGTCGAAGGGATGTTCTGGTGGTCAGAGCTAACCATCAATAACAAACATTAACTATGTCAAGAGAGTGACTTTAATATTCAATAAATAATATAAGAACGAGGAACCGCAACACCCGTCACAACTGGTGGCCATTAGTGGTCTTGAAACTTTTCAAAAGAGCGAACCTCAAAGAAATAAAACATTTTTCCTTTCGAGCCGAAATGGACATTTTTATTCGAAAACACCGGTGACGTCATGCCCTTGACAACAGTATGAACGGTTGCAAAAGCCAGGAACAATCAATTCGCTTCAAAAAATTGTTTGCAGCTCTCAAACAGCAAATGAAACGTATTGCTAACGTCTTCATTGTTTCAAACAAGCTTGCGAGTCTGTTGGCGAAGCAGATAATGTACTGAATTACTGCCAAAAAAAGATAAGTAACTGATTTTAAACGTCACAATATTTCGTCCTTTTTGTCCGACAACGCCATGTTCTTTTTTTTTTAGCCATGTTATATATTGTTTCTGTCTTTTTACATGTAGTGGGTATGGATGGGCGGCGGATTGAAATCAATTCCATGGCTCCTTGGATGCTACGAACTGATTTTAATTGTTCTTAGGGCCGTGAATTAATCGCATTTCGCGAAGAACGCGTCGAAGACATTACCGGTGACTGTTTCGTTCGGACCTGCATTAATTCACCTTGTATGTTAGGTGTCTAGTTCTGTTAAATAACCATTGTATTTTACCATATTCAGTTTGATTTTTATTCAGTTACAGTCATATGTTCGTAATCTATCCTGTTTATTCTAATCTGGCTATCTTTAATTTTATTTAAATGTCTTGTATGATCGTCAAATGAGTCCTGTGACGTCATTATTCGTAGTGCCAAATATGTTCATTTACTTCAGTTAACCTTCACCCTTCTACATTTCCGGTTAGTAGACTTGGTTTTATAATATTACTTATTTTTGTGAAAATGTCACTTTTGTATTGTGCTACTGTACTGTAAAGCCTTGGTTAATCATTTGTATTGTCTTCATTAATGTTATGTAATAATAATATTTCTATGCATTGATTTTAATAATATATTTAATTAATTTAATTAATTATTGGGAACTTTGATGATAAATCAAGAACATTGCAACAATTTGCAGTGGTGGTTCTAGAAACTAGCAAAGCACTTTATACAAGATGAGTAAGGCATAAAATCAAAACTTTATAATTGCAAGTAAAATTTTATATTAAAATAATTTATTGAATTATTTTTTGGTATTCACACCATGGATAGGTGTTGAATTAAAAAACTATATATATAACATAGTAATTGGTACATTTTCATAGTACTATATTGTTGACTTCTCACATTTCTTTAATTAAATAAAATAGTTTATGGAGGAATAATGCCCATAATTATTTAACAATTATATTAGGTGCAGGATATAAACACAGCATTTGATATAAATAAATATCATAACTATTTATGATATATATTATTGATTACATATAATTTTATTATAAAATATTGAATAGTTGTTGAACTTACAACTATTATTAAGAGGATATTACAGTTAGGTATACTGAGTATTCATACTTGAGCTGTTACAAATAAGTACATAGATTCTATTGGTGACTATTATAGATCTGTAATTTCTTACACTATTAACTTCAAGATGCTTGGGTTGGACCATTTTGTTAAAATTGGGAAAGATTTTGGTAAAAAGGGAGAATCTTTAGAAGCATACTCATTGGCTGAATTTGCTAAATATGAAGCAAAAGAAGCAGAACGGATAGCAATCTTAAAAAAAAGAAGAAAGCAGAACGTGAGAGAAAAGAAGCAGAACGGATAGCAATCTTAAAAAAAGAAGAGGCAGACCGTGAAATGAAAGAAATAGAAAAAGAAAATAGACAAAGAGAAATTGCTAGACAGGAAAGGGAGGAACGTCGACAAGAAGAAGAAAAAAAAAAAGGAGAGACGAATTGGAAATAGCCCGTCTTCAGAATGAAACAGCAAGATTTCAGGCACAAAGTGCTGCTGCAACCCAGAATGATAACGCACAAAATGGGTCTTCATCCAACCAAAACAAACATTTTTACAACTTTAAATTACCCCATTTTAAATTAAATTTTGATGATTTATCATCATTTTTATCAAGATTTGAACAGACATGCAAATCAAATCACTTGCCTAAGGATACATGGGTACTTAAGTTAAATGAATTTTTAGATGGGGAACCATTGACGGCATCTCTGAATGCTGACCCAACAATAGCTAATAATTATGATGCTATTAAAACCTTACTTTTACGAAGGTTTCATTTGGACGAAGAAAATTGTAGGTTAAAATTTAAAAATATCTTACCTGACTCTCCTAAAGACTTTGCAGGGTTTATTGCGAACATTCGCAATACATTTAATAGATGGCTTGAACTGGCAGATGTCAACAAATCATATGATAAATTAGTTGATTTGTTGTTACGTGATAAGGTATTATCCTCTGTCAGCCCACCATTCTTCGCATATTTGCAAGAACGAAAGCCAGTTACCATTGACGAGTTAGAAAAAAATTTCTTTGAACTACTGCAATGCGCATCCGAATGCGAACATTTCTAACTCTTTGATAAGGGAACCTCTACCTGTGGCTTCCAATATGGCATACTATAACAATAACAAACCGAGACCTCATAGCGTAGACAGAAGTAGGTTCAAGGGAAATTACAATGTCAATTTTCATAAAGGACATAATAATAATAATAATTTCAACAATAAAAATGATTTGAACAGAGGAAGATCACGAAATAGGAATTATTCACAGCAATCAACCTACAACAACAGTCAACAGAACGCTAATTATAATAGATCAAATAACTACAATAATAACAGCAATTGGAATGCTAATAATCGTGGCTCGAGACATCGAGATAACAGTTACTACAGGGGACAACGAGATAATTCTAACGATTATTCCCGTAATCGATCTCATTCTCGTGGATCATCTCATTTTCACCATAATACTGGTGCAGCAGTTACAAATGATACAACCCCTAGTGTTCAGGTTCCACCTAACGATAATGCAATACAATCTTCTGCTGCATGTTTTGCTATAAATTATAACGTGGCGAATAGTTGCCCACAATGCAATCTTATTTTTCAGAAGGCAAAGGAGACAGTGCTAAACTGCGGACACATTCCACCAGAAGTAGGTCTTGCAGCCAATGATGGAACAGGCTCTCTGATTTTTAACAGAGGGATAGTTAATGGTTCCATAGTTTCTGTATTGAGAGATTCGGGGTCCACAACAATTGGAGTGCGACAGTCGCTGGTACATCCTAGCTGTGCAACTGGGGAATATGTCCGTTGCATGACTTTTGGGGGAACTATTGAGTTTTACCCCACAGCTATTATCCATGTTAAAACACCTTTTTTTCACAGGGAACGTGAAGGTATGCATGCTGAAAAAGCCGATTGCAGATCTTATGGTGGGTCGCATACACGGCAGCAAGGATTGTTCACCAGAAGATATTATTGAATGGGAGAAACACAATCTATGCACTGGAAACGCCGTGACGACTAGAGCTCAGACTCAGCTCATGGAGAGTGTCAATGATAAGAAGATGGATGCAGAGAAACAGGAGGATATTGAGGTCAATTCACCTATTGACAGGGAATCATTTGCAAACAAACAAAAAAAAATGACAAATCTTTAAACAAATTTTTTAACCTAGTTAATAAGGTTGATAATCTAACTTCATGTAATAAGACCAAACATTGGTTTATTATTAAAAATGATATACTGATTAGATGTTTTAGTGATAAATCACAGGTAAAACAACAAGTGATGGTACCGGGTGCTTTTAGACGGTACATTCTTCAACACGCGCATGATTCGCAGTGTGCAGGACATATGGGATATACTCGAACACGATCTCGAGTATTGTCTTCATTCTTTTGGCCAGGAGTGTCACGGGATATTTCGCAGTATGTACGTTCCTGTACTACATGCCAGGAAGTGAAAGCACGTGGAGCTTTTCACACGGCGCCTATTCAGGCTTGCGATATCTCAGTACGACCTTTTGACAAGATGGCCATAGATATAATTGGTCCACTTCTACCATCTGCGAGAGGACATAGATTTGTTCTCACGTTGTGCATTGATTTATGCACACGATGGCCAGAAGCCATTCCATTGAAGACCACCACTACCACAGATGTAGCTGATGCACTACATCTAATTTTTTCTAGAATAGGGTTTCCTAGAAAATTATTATCTGACCATGGGTCGCAGTTTATATCCGATACCATGAAGGAAGTAATGAAAACCTGGAACATTGATAGGAATTTGAGTAGCATTTATCATCCCATGAGTAACGGTGCAGTTGAAAGACTTAACCGTACGCTTAAACAACTTTTACATAAGGTTACTGTTAAACACCCTCAGGACTGGGACAGAGCACTCCCAGCTGTCCTGTTTGCTTACCGAGAGGTGCCACATGAACAAACTGGCTTCTCTCCCTTTGAGTTAGTTTTTGGTGCCCCTCCGAGAGGTCCTATGGGACTGATAAAAGATTTATTAATTGATGCAGAGATGACTCAGGACACTCAGTCATCTTATGAGTATGTGATTAATCTTCGGAATAATATTATTGAGTCTTGCCAATTGGCAACAGCTTCTTCTGAGGCTGCAAAAGCTAAGGCTCGATCTATACAAAATCGATCTAGACGATTACGCCAATTATTCCCAGGCGATGAGGCTTATGTATTACTTCCTCACAATAACAATAAGTTATTGATCTCATGGACTGGTCCTTATAAGGTTACTGATAAAATTTCCGACGTTGATTACGTCTTAGATATCAAGGGACACAGAAAGATATTCCATATTAATATGCTCAAGCAATTTCATACACGTCCTATACACTTACAGTCAATTTTTCATGAACTAGATGACGATACGGTATCTACTTGTCATTATTCTAATTTGTCTGTTATACAGGAGGAAGAATCTTCTTTTCCTGAAGTGCAGATGCCTTTACCTGTACTTATTGTCCAATCTACTGAATCTTGGCGTGATGTGACCATTTCTTCTACGGTTACACCGCAACAGCATCAACGCATTGCTGATCTTCTACAATCATTCCCAGATGTGTTAACGGATGTACCGGGTTGCACATCTGTAATTAGTCACGATATTATTCTGAACGATGATACACCAATTCGTGTTCATCCTTATTCTGTACCTCTACATTTTCTGAGTAAGACATCTCAGGAACTCGAACAGATGATATCATTAGGTATTATTGAGACTAGTACATCTCCATTTTCTTCTCCTTTAGTCATTGTCCGGAAAAAGGACAACAACATACGTTTATGTGTTGACTATAGGAAACTTAATGCGCAGACAGTACCTGATAGCAAACCACATCCTATCCTTGACGATTTGCTTCCTCGTCTATCCAATGCTACACTTTTCACTAAGATTGACTTAACCAAAGGTTATTGGCAGATTCCACTAACCGAAAGAGCCAAATACTACACAGCATTCTCAACTCCACAAGGTCTTTACCAGTGGAACGTGATGCCTTTTGGGCTAATGAATGCTCCAGCTACCTTTATTCGCATGATGCGAAAAATTTTATCAGGTAGATCCGATATAATTACCTACATTGACGACATATGTTTGTTTAGTTCATCATTTGAGGAACATTTTTTGGGTCTTAAATCGGTTTTGGAAATATTGCGGGATAACCATTTAACCGCTAAACCAACTAAAATTCAAATAGCGTGTAATGAGATAACATTCCTGGGGCATATTATTGGATCAGGACGTATCCAAACAATTCCCAGTACGGTTTCCAAAATATTAAATTTATCTGTTCCTCAAACGAAGAAACAGGTTAGGAGTCTGTTAGGGTTAATCCAATACTATAGCAGATTTGTACCTCACTTGTCATCCATCACGGCTGTCTTGTCATCTTTATTAAAGAAGAACATGCCATTAAGGATAAATTGGACAGACGAATGTGACAAAACTTTTCGCACTATCTTGAACATTTTTTCATGCCCACCTGTTTTAAGATTATCAGATGCCTCTAAAAAGTTTGTTCTACGTACAGATGCGAGTAATTACGGACTCGGGGCTTGTCTACTCCAATATCATGATGATATCCTTCATCCTGTACTATATATCTCACGCAAGCTGAAACCTCCGGAGACTAAATATTCGACTGTAGACCGAGAACTGCTCGCCGTGATCTGGGCAATTACCAAACTTGAAAAATTTTTGCTGGGATCACCATTTCTGATCCAGACTGATCAGAAATCTGTGGCAGCATTACGTCGTTCAAACCATAAAAGTCCAAAGCTTGCACGATTTGCTATTGCGCTGCAACCATATGATTTCGAAATACAGTTGATACCAGGAACTGAGAACGTTATGGCCGACACGTTGTCCAGACATCCTACGGATTCTGAATGAATATTACTATTTCAAGAAAATTTTCTGACTAATCAAGCATTACATTTGCAATGAACGGTATTAATGCCACGTCAGAATATACAACACTTCAGTTGGACTTCCTACTTAAATGAGGACATTTCGAAATAAACTATTGTGATCAAAATATCAAGTTTTACGGATCGGTTGAAAATTTGGACTTCACTTGGACTTTGCGTATCACTCATTTCGATTGCAAAGTAGTAAAAAGGAACAATCTCTGATATAGACTGGACAAATACGGTGATGACTTATTCAAATTATGTTCAAAATTTCAATAAAGTAACTAACTACGATTGGATAATCATATCATAATTCGATAATATGAACTTTGTGTCTTAATGAACTTTCATACAAGTCATTAGGATGTAACAACGATTGGATCTTCATGTCCGATATTGTTAAATTTGCTAGCTATTAAATTAATATATAATAAAATAAAGTTGAAGTGTGATGAAATAAAAAAAATAAAATATACTAAGAAAAGATGAAACAAAAAAAATCACACCAATTAATATTTTAATTATTAAGGTGATAGATATTAGATTATGATATTTCATATGAATAGTTAAAATGTATGAATTTTTTGTTGTTGTTCTTTTCTTTCTGATTGCTTTAATTTAATTAGGTATCTATCCTTATACTTCATTTTCACACTCATTACTATTTTAATGTATACTTTAATATTTAGTTTTAAGTGTCCGTACTTCTCAATTTTTATTTCTTTTTCTCTCTGATACTATTTCTCATTTTCTTTAATTAGATATTAATTAGTTAGTACCATACGTACATATTATAATTAATTATTTTAATTTTAATTAGTTAGAATAATTTTAATAACACCTCACATTAGTTAGTCAATACATACATCAAATTAATTAGTTAATTAATTAGTGACAGTGACATTTCTTTATTTAATATAAGTTATATGTATGATATGACGTTGATTTATTATAAGATATTACTGACATGACCGCGACACTGTTCTAGATAGAACATCGTAGGCCATACGTCGGGTTTTGTTAAATTTTTGATAATTTGATTAATATTGTTCAAAGAAAATCTATCTAATAGATTTTTTTCCCCCCGTCTGACAGGAAATCTGTTACGGTGTTATTTTAAATGACGGCGTCTGCTGGGGTTTAGCCGTGCGCAACGTTTAGGGGTCAATAATATTAATAGAATATGTCGATATTTTACGGTATACTGAACGCGAAATATATGCTAAGATTATGACGCATTCGCGTTGGGAAGGTCACGCTGGGTGACTTGGTTACATTGCCCTTGTTACGCTATCCGTCAAGCAGAGAAGTCGTGTCTGGTATTTCTTCCAAGGAGAGGCCTAGTATATAGCCTAAATATGAATCAATGTAGAACTCAGGGTCAGTTCGAATATTAATCTAAGTATGAGATTATTAAGTAAATTAAATGATGGAAGGAGAATCGTATTATGATTCAATTTGTAGCTGTCAAGAACTCATGCGCTCATTTCTGGCTGTTGACTACAGCAGCTTCATGTACATAGCCATGATGTTCATCTGACATATTGTTTTGACACAGACGGATACTTACTGGTATTATTTGGAATTCATTGTTATGCTGAACTGTACATGAAGTTTTGTGAATGTCGGATATCGTTTATATGAACGTCAATACATGTGGACTCAGAACAGAAGGCTTGATCTTTTACTTACGTTTTCGGGTTCGGTTCCACAGCTGTTAATGTTTACGTTTTTCAGCACGATAACTCTCCCACAGGGGAAATCAACTAATATACAATATGCAAATCAGAACGTCGAAGGGATGTTCTGGTGGTCAGAGCTAACCATCAATAACAAACATTAACTATGTCAAGAGAGTGACTAATATTCAATAAATAATATAAGAACGAGGAACCGCAACACCCGTCACAATATCTTGGCATTAAAAAAACAAGTCATCTGGACTTGATGGTATCAGAAATAAGATTCTATGTTATGCTGCACCCGTCATTTGCTGCTCCCAAACCTATATATACAACCAATGTATTGCACTTCCCAACAGCATTTAAATCTGCCAAAGTGTATCCTCTCTATAAATCTGGTTCACTTAGCGATCCCAACAGTTACAGACCAATATCCATTCTATCATCTATATCAGTGGTGGCCAAGCTAAGGTTGGCCGAGGGCCAGATTATGGTAAAGGGTAACACCCGAGGGCCAGACCTATAAAATCCTTAAAAAATAACGTTCCGATATTTAGTTTTACATATATAATGAACCACGTACAGAAAGCAACGGCAAACTACTGTACTGCACATCTGCCAAGACATGTATACCAGTCTTCGAACTGAAATTACTGTAAAAAAAATAATAATGAATCTGTTGTTTTAATTTGTTTTGTAATTTGTAATATGTCATGTAATTATTTATTTCAAACATACATTTGTGTGTTATTTCATTGTGAAGAGTGTGGCTTCAATCAACAATAAGAGGCCGGCCAAAACAGGTTGGCGGGCCGGCCAAAACTGGTTGGCGGGCCGGATCTGGCCCGCGGGCCGTAGTTTGGCCACCACTGATCTATATCAAAGCCACTAGAGAAACACATTTACAACACCACACTTCAACATTTAACAACAAATAAACTGCTCATTGAGAGCCAGTCAGGTTTCAGACCCAGACATTCCTGTCACACAGTTCTCACCAAAATGGCACACAACTGGCTGTCAAACGTAAATGATGGAAAATTTTGTGGTGCTGTTTTTGTTGACTTCAAAAAAGCATTTGGCATGATTGACCACACTATCTTGGTTCAAAAGTTGGAAACCTTCAGAATATGCCCTAATCCACTAAACATCATCAAATCTTTCCTGGCAGATTGACAACAGTTAGTGCTCCACAACAACTCAATATCAGATTTTTTGAAGATGGATACAGGAATACTGCAGGGTTCTATTCTTGGGCCCCTACTCTTTGCAATGTTCATCAACGACCTCCTGCTATATCTAAAATTTCAACATGTGACCTCTTCGCAGATGATTGTACTATCTACACGAGAGACAATGACTGCGTGACACTTGAAATGACTCTTCAAAGTGATGTAGACAATCTAACCAAATGGAGTAATATGAATCGTATGCCAGTAAACACAGCAAAAATGAAATCTCTATGTTGATTACCACCAGACAGAAACTCCTAAACTTGACCAAAATACCGCTACAGCTACACGCGGAATCAGTACAAATTGAATATGTAACAGAACACATAGTTCTAAGGTTGATGATTGACCAGCACTTAACGTGGAACTCCCATGTTCGGAATTTAACCAAACACTTAGCTCAAAAGACATACCAGCTGGCCAAAATAAAACACTTCTTAGACGCAGACACTAGGATATTGTTCTACACCTCACATATACAGACATATCTAGATTACTGGTCTACAATATGGGATGGTTGCCCTGCTTCCACCTCCAAGAGACTGCACTCCCTGCATAAGAGGGCAGTACAACCGATCACTGATAATCACACGATACCGCACGCAGGGATACAAAAAGAACCCAAAATACTGTCCCTAAAAAAAGTCTCCTCTACAACAAAGCCAAGCTGACTCACGCAATTTTAATTTTATCAAACAATGCCCCGCCGTACCTACGATCATTATTTCAAACCAGTAGAAGAGAGGGACTACAATTACATCAGCCCAAACCTAGGATCGATCTGTTCAAAAAGTCTAGCCTACTCTGGAGTGTACTTGTGGAACAGCCTTCCAAACCACCTTAAAAGCTTACCTACAATACTCATTCAACAAAGCACTTTTCAAACACTTCATCAACACTGATTATCTACCACCATAGAAGCAGCCTTTGCCTGTCCACGTCTCATCCATGTCAACCTTTCTTTTCCTCTTTCGCTCGTTATTTATATATGTGAATAATTTGTTTTATATCCATGTAGTATTATTATATAATGTGATGTATGCGAGAATGTTGAAGAACTGGTGTGGATCTACTGTCCTGGTCATCCAGTGGTACGTGGCAATGAGAAAGCTGACAGACTGGCCTCAAGAGCACCCATAGCGGGGACACTGGACATGGATAAGGGAACGAACGAACGAACGAACTTTATTTTCGAAGGGTAAAGAATTGGGCGCGCAGGCCCGTCTAACATTCTGCCCTTCCACTCTCATTAATCTTGCATACTATATCCTTTCATTCCCACATGATGCTTTAAGCATTAATTTAAAGGCATGCAACATTATAAAGTTACCATAACAGCATTCATTTACATTATGCAATCATAATTATTTTTTTTAAATGAGTAGGTTTTCTTTTTTTTGAAACAAACAAGCTAGTAATTGGGGGAAAAAAGTAATAATAAAATAAAATAAATAAAACAATAAATAAAAATAAATAAATTCTGTATACCGACACTCACTCATGCAGTCAATCCGTCTACAATTAATCTGTATTTTTGAATGTGTCATCAATCATCAATACAAACATTACATAAACACATTCTCGCTTATGTCCATACATTCTTGGTGGAAAATGAAATAATAATAATAACGCTTTCTTTAAAGGAGAGATACTAAGGGCAATTAATGATCGCCTGCTGGATAATGACACTGCAATGGATGAATCAACAAGGCTGAGACTGTTGGAGTTTGGCATCAAATATGGGACTAGCAGAAATGGACGTGAGAGAGGATGTATCCGTCGTATGTACAACCAGCATGCTACAGGTACAATTAGCATTCATACTCTTCGACATTTGCTGTGGGAGACTAAGCTCCTATGGGTTTGCCCGGAGTGCAGTGGGGTCGATTCTGATTAACAATAACAATGTGAGAATGTACCTGCATACCACTGTACTCTTGAAATATGTAATGTTTTTGTTTGCTTAAATGTGATAATGTGTATAAGAATGAGCAGACATACTTTTTTTTTTAATAAACTGCTCAAAGATTTTTCCTACTACAAAAGTGCGTTCTTCTTATTCTTCTTTGATCCTTAGCCGCCGACCGTCAAAGCAGTCAGTGGCCATTACGCCTGGTGGCGTCTTGTAGGGCAACAACAAATTGATTCCACTTTGCTCGGTCGGCGGCCATCCTTCGTACAGTGCCCCAACTCTGGTTCATTCTTTGCATCTCAGCCTCCACAGTCCTCCGCCAGGTTGTTTTTGGTCGGCCTCTCTTTCGTTTTCCTTCAGGGGTCCAAAGCATAGCTGTTCTTGTGATGGCATCGGGGTCTCTTCTGAGGACATGGCCAACCCAGCTCCAGCATCTGCCAGCTATGATGGTGTGCATGTCCTCTTGCTTGCTCCGAAGCAAGCAGATCTTGGTTGGTGATGGTATTCGGCCAAAAGATTCGGTGGATTTTTCTTAGGCATGTTGTGTGAAAAGAGGACAATTTCGACATTTCCTTATCTGTAACTCTCCAGCATTCTGCACCATAGAGAAGCACAGAAAGCACACAGCTCTGATATAATCTTAATTTTGTGCTTGTGCTGTATTGAGAGGACTTCCAGATGTTGTTTAGGCTAAAAAAAAGGCTGTTCTTGCCTTATTCATTCTGATGTTGATGTCTTTGCCTGCCCCGCCGTCTGGTGTTACTATGCATCCTAGGTATGTGAAGGTATCTGTCTGTACCAGTTGCTGATTCCTTACTGATATGGGCTCAGGGTTGCTCACATTGAGCGTCATGACCTCTGACTTCTTCAAATTGATGTTCAAGCCCACCTGCTGGCTAAACTTATTAAGTCTATCCGTTTTTTCCTGGATGTGTTAATGTGCTAGTAGTGCAGTTTGTTTGTTGTTAAGTGTTGAAATGCTTGTAGTGCAATGTCACCTGCATATTCCAGATCTTCCAATGTAGAAAATGTAGTCCATCTTATTCCTCTTGGGCAGCCCTCTGTTGTCTGGCGCATCACCCAGTCTATGGCTGTTAAAAATAGAGTGGTTGATAAGGGGCATCCCTGTCGTACTCCTGTCTTCACCTCAAAGGTTAGGTTGCTCTGCCCAACACTACACGTAAAGTTGGCATAGAGGCTTTTTATGATTGACACTATGCAGCTTGGTATTCCATAAGCCCTCAGTATTTTCCATAAACTGTCCCTATGTATGCTGTCAAAAGCCTTTTCAAAATCAACGAAGTTAATGTACAGCTGTCTTTGCCATTCTGAGCACTGCTCTATAATGTTCCTGAGAGTGAATATATGATCTACACATCTTCTGTTCTTTCTAAATCCTGCTTGTTCTTTCCTCAGTTTGTGGTCTACTGCTTTTGAAATTCTCTGTATAATTATCCTGCCTAGTATTTTGCTGGGAACTGAGAGGAGTGATTCCTCTCCAATTATTGCAGTCTGCAAGATCTCCCTTCTTGGGCAATTTGACAATTATTCCTTTGTTCCACTCTGATGGTGTTGTCCCCATTTTCCACACTTGTGCAAATGGTGGTTCTAATAGTTCTGCTGCTAGCTTAGGGTCTGTCTTAAATAGCTCTGCATTTAAGTTATCATGGCCAGGAGCTTTTCCGTTCTTTAACCCTTTGATTGCTGTGATGATTTCTTCTTTTCGTGGAATGTCTGTATTTACATCTAGTTCGTTTTCAGCCTCAGGAACATTCAATTGTGTCTCTGGTGGTTCCCTGTTCAGAGTTTCTCTGAAGTGCTCTGCCCATCTTGTTTCCTGTCCCTCTGCTGTCGTGAGATTTCCTTGTTTGTCTCTTACTAATGTAATATTGTTTGCACCTCGTTTTCCGCTGATGAATTTAGTTATTTTGTATACTGTGCTTTGTTCATTTCTCAGTGCTGCCTCTTCTGCCTGTCCTGCAAGATCGTCTAGGAAATTCCTTTTGTTGGCTCGGGTTTGGCGTTTAATTTCCTTGTCCAGCTGACTGTACTGTTCGCTATATAGTTGCTTTAACCTGGGGGACTTCGCTTCTGTTTTCTTTCTTTTCATTTCCTTTCTCAGTGTTATGGTGTTTAATGTTTCTGGTGTTATCCAGTCTTGCTTCTTCCTTTCCTGGAATCCCAAGCATGATTTGCTGCTTTCCTTATATATTGTTGAAATGGTGTTGAATTTCTGGTCTATATCATCAGTCAATGTCTTTTCCTGACTTTTGGCAAATTGATATCGTTTCTTTATGTCAGCCGCAAAAGCTTTTCTGGAAAGGGGGTCCTTCAATTTGCTGATGTCAAACCTTTTCTGTGTAGTTACAATTGGTCCAGCCCTTCTTAGTTTCACTTTCAGTTTTGCTACTACTAAATGGTGATCACTTCCCACATCTGCACCTCTTCTTACCTTCACATCTTGTAATGCATGTCTCCATCTACCATTAATCATGATGTGGTCTATCTGGTTTCTGTCCCGACCATATGGTGATTCCCATGTTAATTTGTGAATTTCTTTATGTGGGAAAAGTGTTCCTCCAATGACCAGGTTGTTAATACTCTTTCATTATATGTATTGTGTGTACCAACTTTCGCATTGAGGTCTCCCATTACTATAATAAGATCATATCTAGGTGTATCTTCCATTTCTTTCTGCAGTTGTTGATAGAATTCATCCTTGACCTCTTCATCGCTGTCATTTGTTGGTGCGTAGCATTGTATTATTGGTAAATCTACCTCTCAATCTTAATCTTATCAGTCTGTTGTTGATGGGTTTCCATTCCAGTAATGTCCTTTCTATTCCTTTCTGTAAAATAATGGCTACGCCTTCGTTGTGCTGTCCATCCTCTCTTCCAGAGTAAAGTACTGTTTCTCCTGTTGCTGTTTTAACTTTTCCTGCCCCTGTCCATCTGCTCTCGCTTATCCCTAGAATGTGTAACCTATAGTTTCTCATTTCTGCCGTGACCTGTTTTAGTTTACCCGTCTCATTCATTGTCCTGACATTCCAAAATCCTATCCTTGTATCATGTTTTGCGGTCAGGACGTCCATTCTCATGTCAGTGGTTTCCTTTCGGCTTTCACCACTGACAGTCATATGAGCCTCAGACTCCGGATGTCCGTCCCGCAGCAAAGTTTGTTTATTTGTTATCGTTTCCGTAACTTCAATTTTTTTTTACATAGACAGGGGTGTCAGCCCTATGCTAAAACCCCCAACCTGGAGGATCAGGGTGTCTGCTTTCGTCTGATCCCTACCCACGCAAACCTGTCCAGCTTGGTAGAACCTTCCAGGAGTAAAACTCCCGCTGGCATAGCTCTGGGGGTAATCAGGGTACGCAAGCCACCATACCTCGACAAGGTATTGACACCGGTGATACAAAAGTGCATAAGAAAGTATTATTATTATTATTTCACTTTCCCTTACAAATGTATGGATATAAGCGAGAATGTGTTTATGTAATTTTTGGATTAATGATTGATGACACATCCAAAAATGCAGATTAATTGTTGACAGTTTAACCGCATGATTCAGTGTCAGTATACATAATGAAAGACAATGGGCTAGACGGACCTGCATACCCAATTCTCAACCCTTTTAAAATAAAGTTATATCTATCTATCTATCTCTCTTACTGATTCTGCTCTAAGTTAAGGAGGGTGAAGAAGCACACACCAAGTCTCACCTCATTCAATGGCAGACTGTTCAAATACTTCTTGAATTCTGATCCGATTCCATACCATCCTAATCTGATAATGTTCGAATTATTGATTTACTGTACGAATATTTTGGATTTTTTTTTCTTCCTGTTGTTTGTTTTTCTTCATTACTTTCTTGTTTGTTTAAAAAAAAAAAAACCGGATTAATTTTGATTATGATTGCATACTGTAAATGTATGCTGTTATATTACCTTTATAATGTTGCATGCCTTTAAATTAATGCTAAAAGTAACATGTGGGAATGAAAGGATACAGTATGCATGATTGGTGAGAGTGGAAGGGCAGAATGTTAGACGGGCCTGCGCGCCCAATTCTTAACCCTTCGAAAATAAAGTTTGTTCGTTCGTTTGTCTCATAAGAGACTCCCTGGAGCTACACTAGGCATGAATTTATTACAGGGAAACAAATGAAAACTGAGAAATCTTTGTCAACCTCTGTGATTTTAAGGAACTGGTTATCTCAGGAATCATCCTTCCATACAAGAACGTGCACTAGGTCATAGCTAATCAGATGGGCATAAAGAAAGCCAAACTGACCATTTCATCACAGGCAGGAAATGATGACACTGTCTACATTATGTATGGGTGAAAAGAGGAACAGATTGAAGACTGAATCACTACCCTCTCCTAAGGACTACAATAATAAAACTGAATGCTGTTGAGGTACAGCAGGACAAACACAAGTCAAAATGACAATACAAAAACTAAACACAACCAAGACAAAAGAGGTAAGTTTAAATCTAAACTAAGAAATACAGATTTGAAGCACTGTAGAACCTCAAGCAGGAAACTATCGATAACCAATGGAGAAGTTCTTGGCAAAAGAAATAAACAACACAAAAAATCTCTCACAAAGATCACATGGAAGCTCATAAATGAAAGAAATAATATCAAACAAAGAGTCATCTGTGGAGAACAGGAAGAATAACCATAACTGCATTTACTATGCTGGCAGCTGAATAACAAAGTGACGTTGCTCAAAAGTGAGGAATGCAGTAGGCGAACCATAGCTTGACTGCCTGCGTCAGGGTCAGCGAACCAGAGCTGACCAAGACCCTACTCCACCTCCACGTGGTGGTCCTGGAAACAGGCTGCATCACTGCAGTCTGGCTGAGGAGTAGGGATCGAAGAGAGAAAGCAAACCCGGTCCCAAGAAATGCCGTGCGGAAGTCGGATGTGTCGGCCGAAAGGCGCAAATACCGCAGCTTCGCTGTAAACGGACACAACGCAACCAACGTCCTTTTCTGGACGAATGAGGAAGAAGAATAACAAAGTGAAAAAATAGTGTTTCACAAGATAAAAGGAAATAAATTGAAAATCAATATAGACTAGGCATCTAGTATACAGCCCTGGGTGTCTCTGAAGAGACAAAGAACAAACAGGACTACTGCACCCTCGGGCATGTCATACAAGGTGGCTAATCTGAGTGTGTGTGCACAGGGCTGGCAACCTCATCATGTAAAACTAATTGCCAGAGAAACCACCGCTGCTAGAGCGTGATTACTTGGTGCAGACTTCCTGCAGGGGGACCAGCTGCAATGGTGGCTCCATGCTCTAAAGGGAGCACAAAGCAAACTGATGATTAAGTATATAAAGAGAATATGGCTATTTCTGAGAATGGAGCCCAATCAACACGGCCAGCTACACAGATGAGCCAATGGGGTCACTGGCTCAGAGGTGCCAAAACTGTCCCAAAGAAAACAAAATTAAACACAATGAATCAATCATAGATAAGAACTGTCTTTCCCCCCCCCCTTTTTTGCCACCTTGAATTTGAATTTTGGTCATGTTTATTTTTGTTCTGCTATTCTGGTTTTTTTCTTCTTTATTAACAAAATAAAATTAAAATCATAAACAGATTTGCCAGAGATCAAACGAATGTAACAGAAAATACTGGGAAAAAAAAGACCAGAAGGTGATAGTCTATTACATTAAATAGAATTCTGAAACATTTCTTTGCTATCTAATTTTTTGATATGATGTTCTAAGCCAAAAAAGACCACTAGTGGAACTCCTCAAGATAAAAATTTGAACGCGTAACACACCCCTTCATTCCTGTCAAAGACAATCAAATACCTTTAAATTACAGAACAGACGACAAATTCATGTGTGAATCAGATGAGGCGAAGAAGTTGGCAACTGAACTAGAAATTGACCCAGAATTTCCAGATATCTGTGGCATACCGTATGTAGCAACTAATATCAGGTTATGCATGGGACTGACAACCTCATCATGTAAAACTAATTGCTACAGAAACAACCATTGCAAGATCATGTGAATGCTTGGTGCAGGCTTCCTGTAAGTAGAACTGTTGCAGTGGTGGCTTCATACTCCATAAGGAGCGAAAAGAAAAAATGGTGATGATGATGTATGTGGCAACAGCAGAAAAGAGCTTCTCCAAGTAAAAATGTGTAAAATCTTATCTGTATACAACAATAACACAAGATAGTCTGGATGGAATGATGTTATCAACTGAGCATTTTATCACCAAGCAGTTGGATCAAGCATAAATTATCCAGCAACTGGCAATTGTTAAAGCTCAAAGGCATGTAAAAGATAAATGTTACTATTTATTACATTTAAAATGATCACTATCATTTTTTAATTCACATTTTTAAAATAGTATAAAATATATTCATTATATTAATGAATTTTGCTATCTCTTTAAATATTCATTTGTAAATAGCAAAATACCATGCGGGAAAATGTTAGTCTTTCAATCTAGACAGAAGTTCACAGGTTATATCAGAATGCAACTGCCATTAAAAAAATAACTGAACTTTGGCAACTCAAGCATAGCATTCTTCTTCTTCTTCTTTGATCCTTAGCCGCCGACCGTCAAAGCAGTCAGTGGCCATCACGCCTAGTGGCGTCTTGTAGGGCAACAACAAATTGATTCCACTTTGCTCGGTCGGCGGCTATCCTTCGTACAGTGCCCCAACTCTGGTTCATTCTTTGCATCTCAGCCTCCACAGTCCTCCGCCAGGTTGTTTTTGGTCGGCCTCTCTTTCGTTTTCCTTCAGGGGTCCAAAGCATAGCTGTTCTTGTGATGGCATCGAGGTCTCTTCTGAGGACATGGCCAACCCAGTTCCAGCGTCTGCCAGCTATGATGGTGTGCATGTCCTCTTGCTTGCTCCGAGTAAGCAGATCTTGGTTGGTGATGGTATTCAGCCAAAAGATTCGGTGAATTTTTCTTAGGCATGTTGTGTGAAAAGAGGACAATTTCGACATTTCCTTCTCTGTAACTCTCCAGCATTCTGCACCATAGAGAAGCACAGAAAGCACACAGCTCTGATATAATCTTAATTTTGTGCTTGTGCTGTACTGAGGACTTCCAGATGTTGTTTAGGCTAAAAAAGGCTGTTCTTGCCTTATTCATTCTGATGTTGATGTCTTTGCCTGCCCAGCCGTCTGGTGTTACTATGCATCCTAGGTATGTGAAGGTGTCTGTCTGTACCAGTTGCTGATTCCTTACTGATATGGGCTCAGGGTTGCTCACATTGAGCGTCATGACCTCTGACTTCTTTAAATTGATGTTCAAGCCCACCTGCTGGCTAAACTTATTAAGTCTATCTGTTTTTTCCTGGATGTGTTGATGTGAATGTGCTAGTAGTGCAATATCATCTGCATATTCCAGATCTTCCAATGTAGAAAATGTAGTCCATCTTATTCCTCTTCGACTGCCCTCTGTTGTCTATGACTGTTAAAAATAGAGTGGTTGATAAGGGGCATCCCTGTCATACTCCTGTTTTCACCTCAAAGGTTAGGTTGCTCTGCCCAACACTACACGTAAAGTTGGCATAGAGGCTTTTTATGATTGACACTATGCAACTTGGAATTCCATAAGCCCTCAGTATTTTCAATAAACTGTACCTATGTATGCTGTCAAAAGCCTTTTCAAAATCAACAAAGTTAATGTACAGCTGTCTTTGCCATTCTGAGCACTGCTCTATAATGTTCCTGAGAGTGATCTACACATCTGTTCTTTCTAAATCCTGCTTGTTCTTTCCTCAGTTTGTGGTCTGCTTTTGAAATTCTCTGTATAATTATCCTGCCTAGTATTTTGCTGGGAACTGAGAGAAGAGTGATTCCTCTCCAATTATTGTAGTCTGCAAGATCTCCCTTTTTGACAATTATTCCTTTGTTCCACTCCGATGGTGTTGTCCCCGTTTTATACACTTGTGCAAATAGTGGTTCTAATAATTCTGCTGCTAGCTCTGGGTCTGTCTTAAATAGCTCTGCATTTAAGTTATCATGGCCAGGAGCTTTTCCGTTCTTTAACCCTTTGATTGCTGTGATGATTTCTTCTTTTCGTGGAATGTCTGCATTTACATCTAGATCGTTTTCAGCCTCAGAACATTCAATTGTGTCTCTGGTGGTTCCCTGTTCAGAGTTTCTCTGAAGTGCTCTGCCCATCTTGTTTCCTGTCCCTCTGCTGTCGTGATGAGATTTCCTTGCTTATCTCTTACTAATGTAATATTGTTTGCACCTCGTTTTCCGCTGATGAATTTAGTTATTTTGTATACTGTGCTTTGTTCATTTCTCAGTGCTGCCTCTTCTGCCTGTCTTGCAAGATTGTCTAGGAAATTCCTTTTGTTGGCTCGGGTTTGGCGTTTAACTTCCTTGTCCAGCTGACTGTACTGTTCGCTATATAGTTGCTTTAACCTGGGGGACTTCGCTTCTGTTTTCTTTCTTTTCATTTCCTTTCTCAGTGTTATGGTGTTTAATGTTTCTGGTGTTATCCAGTCTTGCTTCTTCCTTTCCTGGAATCCCAAGCATGATTTGCTGCTTTCCTTATATATTGTTGAAATGGTGTTGAATTTCTGGTCTATATCATCAGTCAATGTCTTTTCCTGACTTTTAGCAAATTGATATCGTTTCTTTATGTCAGCCGCAAAAGCTTTTCTGGTAAGGGGGTCCTTCAATTTGCTGATGTCAAACTTTTTCTGTGTAGTTACAATTGGTCCAGCCCTTCTTAGTTTCACTTTCAGTTTTGCTACTACTAAATGGTGATCACTTCCCACATCTGCACCTCTTCTTATCTTCACATCTTGTAATGCATGTCTCCATCTACCGTTAATCATGATGTGGTCTATCTGGTTTCTGTCCCGACCATTTGGTGATTCCCATGTTAATTTGTGAATTTCTTTATGTGGGAAAAGTGTTCCTCCAATGACCAGGTTGTTAATACTACAGAAACTTATTAATTTATCCCCATTTTCGTTTGCTGTTCCGCTGCCGCATTTCCCCATTACTCTTTCATTATATGTATTGTGTGTACCAACTTTCGCATTGAGGTCTCCCATTACTATAATAAGATCGTATCTAGGTGTGTCTTCCATTTCTTTCTGCAGTTGTTGATAGAATTCATCCTTGACCTCTTCATCACTGTCATTCGTTGGTGCGTAGCATTGTATTATTGTAGTATTGGTGAATCTACCTCTCAATCTTAATCTTATCAGTTTGTTGTTGATGGGTTTCCATTCCAGTAATGTCCTTTCTATTCCTTTCTGTAAAATAATGGCTACGCCTTCGTTGTGCTGTCCATCCTCTCTTCCAGAGTAAAGTACTGTTTCTCCTGTTGCTGTTTTAACTTTTCCTGCCCCTGTCCATCTGCTCTCGCTTATCCCTAGAATGTGTAACCTATAGTTTCTCATTTCTGCCGTGACCTGTTTTAGTTTACCCGTCTCATTCATTGTCCTGACATTCCAAAATCCTATTCTTGTATCATGTTTTGCGGTCAGGACGTCCGTTCTCATGTCAGTGGCTTCCTTTCAGCTTTCACCACTGACAGTCATGCGAGCCTCAGACTCCGGATGTCCGTCCCGCAGCAAAGTTTGTTTATTTGTTATCGTTTCCGTAACTTCAATTTCTTTTACATAGACAGGGGTGTCAGCCCTATGCTAAAACCCCCAACCTGGAGGACCAGGGTGTCTGCTTTCGTCTGACCCCTGCCCGCGCAAACCTGTCCAGCTTGGTAGAACCTTCCAGGAGTAAAACTCCCGCTGGCATAGCTCTGGGGGTAATCAGGGTACGCAAGCCGCCATACCTCGACAAGGTATTGACACCAGTGATGGCAGAAGCATAGCATTGATAAGACCCAAAAATTACTTCTAGTTTTTATCAGCTAGCACGACCGAATTTTGGTTAAGCTGCCTCAGAAGGGAGATTTACAAGAGTGCACAAATTACAAAGGAATAATGTTATTATCAGTGCCAGGAAAAGTATTAAACAGAATTATTCTTAAGAGATTAAATGAGTTCATAGGCAGACTAATATTTGAGAGATGAACAAGCAGGTTTTATGCAAAAAAGATAGAGACACTGAGAATAATAGCGGAACTAAGTCTGAAATGGAACTCGCCTCGTTACCTTGGATTTGTAGACTATGAAAAGGCAATGTAGAGTGTAGATTAAGAATCACTTTTGGAAATTTATGAGGCATTATGGAGTCCCTCGGAAGATCATTAAAAGACAACTTAAGAAGACATGACATGCAGTGTTCTTCATGAAAAACAACTTACAGAATCGTTTGGGATAAGAACTGGAGTGTGACGGAATGCTTCTTGTCTCCATTTCTTTTCGTACTAGCCAAAGATTAGGTTATGGAAACATCAGCTTCAAACAACAGAAATGGAATCCAGTACCTTACAACAAAATGATATAGAGACAACTTACGCAACGGCAAAGACTACTATAAAGGCTACATTCAAGTCCAAATGGGAAAGAGAGCACCCGGGACATTTGAAAAATGATGCATATCATCAACTATCCAGAAAAGAACAGGTCATCATTTTTCGGCTACGCACTGGTCACAACAGATTGAGATACCATCTGTACCACAAATACAAAATTGGTGCAACAGATCTCTGCACCTGCGGTACCAGCCCAATGACAGTCGAACACCTGCTGCAATACTGCCCAACCTACAGTAATGAACGGAGTAGCATACGGCAACAACCCACTTCCGTCAACGAAAAACTGTTTGGAGATGTTGGGAACCTTGGGTTGACTACTGCCTTTATTAGAGTCATAAATGTGGAAGTCTGAGGGCGAACGAAGAAGAAGAAGAAGAAGAATCCAGTGGACTTTGACTAGACAGCTTGACATCTAGATTTTGCAGAAGACCTGGCACTTCTGTCCCATAATGGTAATCAGACGCAAGCCAAAATAAAAATTCTTGATAAGAGACACACAAAGGACACACACTGAGGAAACCTGCTGATAACATTACCAAGCAGTCCTTGTTCTGGAATCCCCAAGGTAAAAGAGGTTGAGGGAGATCGAAGAGCATATAGAGAAGAGAACTAGAGACATGAATAGGATGATGAAAACATGGAAAGACCTTGAGCTGATAGCATGGGACAAGAAGACTTGGCATAAGTTTGTTGAAGGCCTATGCTCCTTGGGGGAGTTGAAGGGTGATGATGACATGGCCAGATTTCACGTTTTTCAGAAGCATAAAGGCTTATATACTTGGGGCGGTAAATAGCTGTTTGTCTTGGGCGGCAAATTCCATAGAGCCGGCCCTGCCTTAAACTTCAGAAAGTTCACACTGTTCACACAGAGTCAGTGGAAGATTCTGAAGTTTTTCTTAATTGTGTGAAGTCTAGCAAAGCTTGTACATCTGCACAACTCTAGTAGGAAACAAGATAAACATCGAGATGAGATATATACACATCAACACCTACACATAAACCTAACCCTAATGAAATGGACTTATTTTTTTTTTTTTTTAATTTAATGATGAAAAATATCCTGTTCAACCTGATGGGTTATAATTAGGAAATATTTTGTTTTTAATTCCAAATAATATGAATAACTGCCGATATGGGAAAGTGGCGTCACACCTGTCAAATCATTGTAATAGGGCAAATCACACTTACCAATTATGCTTGTAGGCCTATGTTTAAAAAAACCCAAACAAACAAACACGAGATAAAACCTAATAAAACCAAATAAAAATGATATTAAGGGGGAAGGGTGTAAAGGCCTGGTGTTTCCAGTTATACGCCTTCATTTCAACAGATTCTTTTTATATTTGTCTTTACAATTTTGTTATGAAAAAAGAGGGGGTGGGTGAATGTTGCGAGCTAGTTAATGTATAATTTACTCTTAATTTGATGTTAATATGTAGGACACTAGGACCTACTAGGCCTATATCTCAATTAGACATTTACATTCTTATACTTTTACGTACTTTACCTATTTTCGTTCACCGATAAAATTCGATAACAACCAATAAACTGTATTCACAAACAATGCATCTGGTTACAGCGAAACATACATTAATATCACTCAAAGCTAAATGTTACTTAACAACAAATCTGGCGCGCCAGAAAGATAAATACAATCTCGTTATTCAAAACTAGGCCTAAAGTATCTGCGAAACTGTATGGAATATCGGTTAGCCTACTGTTATCTCTAATAAATACTTACCTTGCCGTTTTGGATCGCCAATGTAATAGTAATATTTAAAACATCAGAACGAACACGCACCTTTACCGAACCTAGTCACCAAGCAGGTATCTTTCAACTCCAGTTGCTATTGCAACACTAAATGAAATATTTTGTACCAAAAGTAACCGGGTGTAAGGTCAAAGGTCAACTGTCATAGCCAGGCTTTGGTTCATTGACTTTTAGTGAACTATAAAACATTGGATATCTCAGCTGATAGGTCTGTGGAACAAGTAGTCATGGATTCCAAATTCTGATTGTGGGAAGAGCGGGCTGGATTATCCATTAGACTAAGTAGGCTGAAGCCTAGGGGTCCTGAGCTCTTGGGGGCCTGTGTATGTGTTTAAAAAAAAAATTTTTAATGCATTTTTTAAAAACCATAATAAAAATAATACAAATAAACATAATAACTAATAAAAGAGGTAAGCAATTCTAACAAACTAACATACCAGTCTATTAGTAATACTAGTATGTACCATCATCATACTAAGGGGTTTGAAAAAAATATTCTTCTTTCTTCTTCTTCGTACACTCTCAGACGTCTACTTGAATGTTCTCAAAGAAAGCAGTAGTCAGTTTGAGGCTATTTGAATCCCCGTAAAGCTTTTCCACGAAAGGAACTGTCGTCGGCCATATACGCTTTCTCTGTACCGCATATAAGGGGCAACTTTGAAGCAGATGTTCAGCAGTCATTTTATCAGTGCCACAGTTACACTGATCGGTAGTTCCTATCTTTAGCTTGTTGAATAGGTGGTAATTAAATCTGTTGTGGCTTGCGCGGGGTCTGAAGATTACCACTTGTTCTCTTCTGTTGAGCTCGTATTAAGCATCATTCTGTGTGTGACCTGGATTTTCTACATTTCATTTGTTTCTGTATCTGATTCTAATAAAACTCTTTGTCTCCTCTGTCACAGATTGCCTCCCCTGCTAGGCAGTAGTGGTCCAACAGTGGCCAAAACTCAAGAGTACCTGAAGTGGGTCTTCAAAGGTGTCTACATTTACACAAGATTACTCTTGGCAGAGTTGTAGATAGAGGAATAAAGATGCTTCTATCTCATAGGAGTCTTCAAAAGATATTCAGAAAAGCGAGAACAATGCTGCATTGGCTGAGCACGTTAACTCTAGGATCTGCCGACAACTTTTGTGAAGGATTAAGCAATTATTAATTTTAGCTCGTCAAGCCCCTACCCTGATTTACTCAGTGGAATTCTTATTAATAAGGTATAGCTCTGTTTAGAGTGTATTTAGTAAATTGACTGAGACAAACATGCAGTACATTTAAAATGATAAAATTGAAGTTAAATTTGCATCTGAGTATTGCGTTTTCCAACCCATAGGTATGGGTCCCCTTCGCTCTATTCCACCATCCCATCTATCTCAGAATTTACCCTCGATGAGAATTAAACTTAATTCATCGAGAGAAAACTTTCTTTACATTTAAATTGAATAGCTTTATCTTTATTTTACATTTAAATGAAAAGGTTAATAGTACAGATAGAATATGTTTTCATTTACATCTCCACTGATTGAAAAGTGTTCACGATATAAATTGAACATGTTTTCATTTATATCTATACTTGTTGAACAATTTGAAACTTTCATTAATTTTATACTGAATATGTTTACATAGACACTTACACTGGTTTGAAAATGTAAAACTTATACTTAGAATGTACATCATTTCTTTCATCTTTCCCTCCCTGCTCCATATGGAACTTGGGACTACCTATACTTTTAGTTCTCTTCAAGAAACTAGCGATAAAGCAGTCATCAGCCCTTGCAGTGGTGGTTCATGAAATCATCATTCTATATGATGAGGTTGCCAGCCTCAAATGACTTGGACATCCACTAGCGATTTTCACATATTAATTTTCACATGGTAATATATATGTATTCTTCTTCTTCCTTCTTCTTCTTCCTCGTTCGTCCTGAAAAGGACGTTGGTTGCGTTGTGTCTGTTTACACCGGAGCTGCGATATCTGCGCCTTTCGGCCGACACATCCGACTTCAGCAGGGCATTTTTTGGGACTCGTAATGAAAAAATGTAGAATGTAAAATGACAACTTACGCCAATCCTGGCTTACAGACTTTTTGTTCAGATGAATAAAGGCACTTGAATCGGCCTCTTACACGTGTTCCTGGGGGTCGTTATTTTAATAATAGATTCCCTCTATGACTCCGTGTTTCAGTTTCCTCAGATTCTGGTTTCTTATTAAGTCCTTCCAAAATACTCCAAGAAAAGTCCGGCCTGATAAATGGAATTCTGAATTCTAACTTCTGGCAAGGTCTGGTTGTATCTTCTTGGCAAGCGATTTCTCACAGTGAACTAGACTTGCAAAAATTGTCAGATTATGTTCACTGTCTTCCCCCGCATGTGCTTGTAAGAGATAGTCGGACAGGAAACGATTATGTCATTTATGTTTGATTAATATCGTTATTTGTCGCTTGAGCACACAACTCTACGCGGAAACTAAGCAGGCCAATATGGGTTTACTTGCGCCTAGCTCAGCAAAGCTGTGCCGCGCCTAGCAAATGTGATGTATTATCGCCAAAAAGGAGTGTCAAATGTTTTGACAATATAAAACATCTGCTACATAACAGAGACAGAAAAAAGCGATGACCGTGGAAAAGCACGCAATTAGTGAGTACAACAATTTAAAATGAGTACTGCCGGAGTGAAAGAGAGATCGCCCCAAATCCATCTCGTCACATCCTCGAAAGTTATGCTTGCATCAGGCTGAGGTTGATGTTAACCTTCTGTGACGGTGCGAAGACGATGTGTGAAGGAGAATAAGGATTTGTGTGTAATGTTGTCGTCACTCTCTCTGGCCTACTTTCACACACGTTCCGCAGTCACAGAAAAACTCTTGATGACAGGGGTCCCACTTTTATTAATGAAACCCTATCAGGTAGCACAAGAATTATACAGAAACAATGTTGTCCGCAAGTTTACTTTGAAGACAATTCCTAAGCAACACCATATAACCAAGCTATTTAGGTAACACTATCTAATAACCCAGCACAGACTGCTGGACTCTCTCTATGTCGTTAGTTCTCCTAGCACAGACGCAACTATCTAAAAGCCCAAGGCCTCAGTTGGTTATCGTACGAGGGCGCATTTTGCACAAGAACGATCTGGCTACTTCTCAGCTCTCTCACTGAAGCCTCTCACTGTTTCAGTTTTAAATCTGCATCTCCAACCATGCACCACATGATAGCCGCCACGTCAAAATGTCAGGGAAAACTCCACCCATCCCTCTAGGGAGCAAATCAGGAGTCCTATGCTCAGTATGGATGACATGAGATCACATCTTAGTCAAGAGTATCTTCCTAGACGTCCACAATAGGTCCGCCCACTAATGATTACATTCCCACGATATCACTTGCCTGGAGTCACACCTCACGGTTTTAGTGCTCAACAAGATGTGTTATCAGACCGCGCCAGGATGTCTAACAACCGATGTCTGTCTCCTGTTACATCTGCGTCTCACACGTTTGTCTACTTCATGGATGGCAAAGGTGTGTTTCGTTTAAATCGCCCCTTCTCGTGGGAGAATGCCAACATGAGCACAAATATACACCGTAGACGAGATCGACAACTATTACTCAGTCAAAAATTACACCTTTCTGGCCACACGGTCACACTTCTTTTGCCATTTTGTCAGACTCTTCATTGCCGGTGATGCTACAATAAGATGGGATCCATTGGATCATAACACTTTTGAATCGTTGACAAAGTTTGTGGAGCATTATTCTGAGGTCACCCAAGTCTATATTATTTTAGCTTTTCAACGTTGCAATTACTGACTATGCATCAGTAAAGAAAGCAACTTGTCACTCTATGCTTTCTTCTGTCAATATAATCTCTGCTGCAGTTTTCAAGACCTCTGCCTCTGCTCTGAAGTTATTTGAGAATTGTCCAGTTGCCACTGACAGCCTTTTTTCTGCACCAGTGCTTAAGGTCAGAAAGACACCCCCACCTCCATTTTCTGTTGCATTTGTTGCTGATCCATCTGTGTATGCATGGGTCCAGGTGTTGCGTGGGTATTGTTTCTCTATGTATTTTGTCGCTATGGATTTTCTATCTGTTGCAGTTTGTCTCTCATTTCTTTCAATTCCAGGAATGTTTTATATCATTTCAGGAAAACGATTCTGTATCCAAACTGGAAGCTTGTGTGCATTGTAGATGGTTAATAGTGAATATTTCATTTATGGAAACTGCTCTCATCTGTGCTTTGGTTGATTCTACAAAGTTGCTTCGTTTGAGTCATTGCCTTCTAAGAGCATTCGTTCTATGGCACATTGGATGATCTGTTAGTCTTTTGAATTTTTCGGCCTGTTGCTGAGCCCTGCAGTCTCTTCTATTCTCCATTGGCTGGAGGCATGTAATCTTTTCGAGTTCTTTTATAGGTATTGACTTCATGCCTCCCGTTATAATTCTCATTAAATAAATAAACAAACAACACACAAAGGTATGTTATCAGGCACTCAGTGAGAAATAAAGAAGTAGAAGACCAGACAGCAGAAAACAACAGAAGTGATAGGCTTACCGGGAATCGAACCAGGACCTTCCGAACGGCACCCACCGCCTAGCCACGGGAGCGAATCGCCACTATCCACTCTGCCAGCTAAGCATTTCTAAAATAATGCCTCATCGACAGAGGTTTAGCACGACCACCCACGTGACCCGGATATGTACCATAGGACGACCCAAACTAATTATAGACGCAATCACTTCTGCAGTTTCACTATTAAACAGTATAGGCCAGATTACACAAGACAAAGACCTTAAATACCGTGTCTAGTAAATGATAGAAGAATGAGAATAAGTAAAGGACAGAATGTAGGTTTTTGGTATTTTATAAACGTATAAACATATAATGTGGCAACGCCATCTTGTCATCGCCATTTTGTCTGTCGTTCTCTACCTTTTTACTACAACATAGCGATTTGGCAGCCATTTTAGTGTTACTCAGTCCGGATCTAAAAATAGAACATTAGTCATATCGCTTACGGATAGCAGCCAATCAGAATAGATGAGCGCCGAAGCTGCCCGGCGATTGAAATCCTCTGTGATTTCCACGCTAGACGCTAGGGCAAGTCTCTGTTAAAGTCTAGTTCAAGAACATGCCTAGGACTTATTAGCAATTGAGCACTGGCTGGGTGTTTTGTTTTGTTTGCTTTGTTTTATTTGTTTAATGTTTGCTTGAAGATAAGGTAGACGTTATCTGGAATAACGTTACACCAGTTGTATCTAGAGAATTACGGATACGTGGCGGAGCCAAGGCCAGCCCTGAGATGTTACTCGAAATAGTGGAAGAAGCCTACAGTGAGCGACAACTAGTCAATGAGATGACTAGGAATTTCCAGGCCGTGAGTCAGGGGCCTAAGGAATGTGCTGTTTTCTTGGAAGGCAAAAAGTCTGATACACTAGTGCAGGTAGCCAGTGTAGAAGTTCACACTGAAAAGGACGCACTCGAGGCAGAAGTATCTCTCCTAAAGTTCCAGCTAGCAAAGCTATCACAGACCAGTTCGCCAGCACAAGAGGAGGTGCAGAGAAAGAAAGCACCATGCCAACCGCGGAAACAGCCAAAGCACGACGAGGGGGTGTGTGAGCAGTAAACTCAACTAGACCTTCTTGTATGTGAGAGTCAGGCTGTTGACAAGGAAAGCTGTGATCTGACAGTAACAACAAGCGCAGTTGCGCCGACAAGGCGACAAGGGGTTTGCAAGTGGTATAGTGTCGACAGGGGATGGGGGTTTATTACGCCAGATGAATGAGAATAAGATGTTACTCGAAATAGTGGAAGAAACCTAAAAACCTGGGCCAAGAAAGACACAAATCTGATGGTAGTAACGGCTGAAGGATCGACAAGACCCGAGAGACTGACGCTCCAGTCAACAACAAAAAAGACAGAACCATATATCCCTCCGGTCATGCAGTGCTCTAACTGCCAGCAGTTTTCACACACCAAGAAAACATGCAGGAGAGATACAGTCTGCCGGTATTGCGCGGGAAATCACCAATATGGCGACTGCCCTAGGGCGAAGGAGGACCACAATTACAAAGCGATAAACACAAACCGTATCTGTGCAAACTGCCTCGGAAATCATGGGGCAAGGTACCGAGGCTGCCCGATGTTCCAAGAAACTAAGAACATACTGAAGGAAGCGGTATTTAAAAACATCCCCTTCAGAGAGACAAAACATAGAGTGGCTGCGGATGTCGGGAACAGACAGCAAACAACAGATAGAAGACTGCTGCATCAGCTGACTGCAGAAGTCATAGAAATAAAACTAAAACTCCAGGTAGAAAACAGAAGCAGGCAGACTCCCGAAGATCAAACCGACAGTGGTGAAGACGTGATAGACCTACAGAGCGTTAGAAAGATGATGGAAGACATGAAAACAATTCAGCGACAAATAGAAACAGACGTCAAAAAGCTGACAGAGCTGAAAAAAGAAAACTCAGAAATACTAAAAAGAATCGAAGCAGAACGAAGAGCCGTAGAGGAAATTACATCAAACGCAAGAGCGACCAAAACGAACGACCAATCAGACGAAGAAGTCATCGAGGAAACACTAGAAAAACTACTACCAGCAATAATAGAAACAGCTCTATTCCAAATACAGGAGAAAAGGAAGACACAAGATTCAGAAACGAGAAGGGCAAAAACAAACAAAACCACACAAGCCAGATAGTGAGGCAGGAAACGAAAAACAATATGAAACACCACAGCAACACGAACAGACAAACGACGAAGAGGAATCCAGAAGTCAGCTAGTGGTCCTTTTTCTTCTTCTTCTTCTTCGTACACTCTCAGACGTCCACTTGAATGTTCTCAAAGAAAGCAGTAGTCAGTTTGAGGCTATTTGAATCCTCGTAAAGCTTTTCCACGAAAGGAGCTGGCGTCGGCCATATGCACTTTCTCTGTACCACATATAAGGGGCAACTTTGAAGCAGATGTTCAGCAGTCATTTTATCAGTGCCACAGTTACACTGATTGGTAGTTCCTATCTTTAGCTTGTTGAATAGATGGTATCTCAATCTGTTGTGGCCAATGCGGAGTCTGAAGATTACCACTTGTTCTCTTCTGTGGAGCTGGTAGTAAGCATCATTCTGTGTGTGCCCTGGATGCTCTACATTCCATTTGTTTCTGTAACTGATTCTGATAAAACTCTTTGCCTCCTCAAAAGTTATGCTTGCATCAGGCTGAGGTAGATGTGAACCTTCTTTTGCCATTCTGTCAGCCTCTTCATTGCCGGCGATGTTACAATGAGATGGGATCCACTGGATCACAACACTTTTGAATCGTTGACAAAGTTTGTGGAACATTATTCTGTGGTCACCCAAGTCTATATTATTTTGGCTTTTCAACGTTGCAATTACTGACTGTGCATCAGTAAAGAAAGCAACTTGTCACTCTATGCTTTCTTCTGTCAATATAATCTCTGCTGCAGTTTTCAAGACCTCTGCCTCTGATCTGAATGTCGTAGATTTTTCGATAGGAGTATTAACACTTGGGTTGGTCCCTTCTGAATAGGTTGGAATGAGTGATAGTCACAGTGAGAGATGGAAATAAAAAAACATAGACTTCCACGAGTGAGGTGGTAGAATAGTGATAGATGCTGTCTCTGAGAGCGGAAAATCTTCTCTCTCTCTCACCTATCTTCTACGACAGATCTAAAGTAGTCAGACAGTCTAAACACAGATATATATATTACATATATTTCTATCTAATCACGGGCACGCACATACACGTGACGACAGTTAAACACACACAGACGTGGGAAATCTATAACAATGGATATATATATTAGAACGAGCTGACCAACGCACTGATTTAGTTCAAGAGAGATTTTTATTATTATCATCTAAAAAAATCTTCTCACAACACCAAAAAAAATACATCAAGGAAAAACATATATACAAATAGTCATAAAATTCAAGAAAAATGCTATGAGGATGATAGCCCGTTAGAATCTTACTCTAGGTTTAGCCCACAGCCCCGTTAAGAGAACAGATGATGGCCCAAAGAGTTATAGATACATAGGGTTTAGTCTAAGAGGTTTCTTTCTTTCTCGTAAATGTATGAACAGAGTTGGATAATCTGATTTAGCCTAAGAAAAAGAAACTCTAGCATTTGTAACAAATTCTGCAGATTTAAAAATTTAAGATAGCAAATGGGTGACAACAATACACCGGTAAAATAACACTCAGACCTGTGTACTCTCATTCATTCAGCCATGGCCTTGCTCACACATATATACTCACAACTTTGCTCGCTGCCTCTGGGAACATAATAATTCTAGGACCTTCGCACAGACCCGAAAAATGCAGTCATCGACCAAGAAACCCCCAGTTCCAAAAGACGTACTGAACTCTCTGTCTCAGGGAACGATTCCTTGGGTGTTCTAATTTCTTCCGAATGTCTGATTAAGTCACATAAAATTTGTCCAGGCACGAAAGTTAGCAGAGCACAATGTCATTAGCTTTGGATTCTAGGATTTAAGGAATGTCAGATCGGTGTCTTCTTTCAGGCAGGTACTATATTTGGTCACCACAATACTAGTCACAATCTCTGTCGGAATGTTAATGTTATTCTTGTAATATTCTCGCCGCCAGGCAGCATGTACATTTAAATTTGTGGAGCAATATGAACTGGCTCAAAAGCCCAATATATATTTCTAGTCTTTAGAAACCGTTAGTGGGATTGCTATTACTGTCTCTCTCTGATGGCATATGCACTGTCAGACCAGTGTTACTTGAAACAAAAAAACAACCCACGTGGTTAAAGATAGGAACTGTCTATGCTTCACACAAATATGTCTCTTTACTAAATGCCGGTAAAGTTCGGGTCACCCCAGTATTTCACTGTATAAAAGGAAAAGCACATATAAATCATTTACATATTATGTACTCAATATAACTTACATTTTAAATAGCAAGCCGACCGCTTGACTTATAATTTAAAACTTCCCGAGAAATAAGTTATATAAAAATCAATCATCAGGAATTAGGAATATCTTCGTATTCCGTCAATATTCATTGATGTCGCATCTAGCATTTATAAGTTAGTTATTAAAACAGTTTCGACTGAGTATTCAACAGTTAAATTAAACTCATTTCAGCTACTTGTTTAGTAAGCTAAAAATATAATTTATTTTGTATTTCCACTGCAACTCGTCGATTAAAGAAATAACCAACTATCAAAATATTCACTCTGCACACAGAACTAGTTTAAAATGAAATCGGCGATTTAACACTTAATCACTTCACAAAATACTAGAGATCTATTATATATAATATTTACCTCAAACACAGAAGTACTAAGAACTTAAACCACTTCGACCAAACTAAAGGCCATCTCTATTAACAGAGATTATTTAGAAATCGAACGAAGGCTAGTTCTGTCTTTACTGCGAAGTTACTGAGTGAGAATGAAAATAAAGTTTCAAACTCGGGCCAATATCTTAAAATCAGACAAAGGATGAACTATCCCCCCCCCCCCCCCGCCCCGATCTCTCCCCCTTCTCATAACAGCTACGTTTAACTCCTAACATGTCGTAACTGCCACCTACTGACCAAGATGTACGCGTGTCAGTTGCAAATCTCAGACAACCGTCTGCAGTGCATGGGCGATTTTCACACTTCGCCGGAGCTATTTCGACGAAACTCTGAACTGACACTTATACTACTTCGCACCTCACGCTGACCGGGCCAACAGTGAGCCGTGTCAGCTAGGATTTCCAGACAGATGTCTGAAACTGCGACTATAAGGTGTAAATATTCGCTCCTGCTTAATCGTTCGGCCGATGCAACTAGTTGTTGACCGGTGAAAATGCAGACGGATGTCGGCTCTCTCCTAGCATTCTCACGCGTTTACGTCGAGAATCTAACTCAGGAGTGTCGTGTCATCTGAAGGTGCAGACCCAAGTCGGCTCGATGTCTGAGATGGACTGCAACTAAATCGCACTTCACGTCTGATTGACATCTATGTAATAAAATTTCGTATCACAGTATGAGAAAAAACACAAGGTAAAGTTTGAGGATACTGAAGAAAATATTATTCGCAAAACAAGTGATGCGAAAAATACAGGAAAAAAACAAGTAAGGAAAGATAATAAAATAAAGGATGCGGGTGAGAGAATAGGAAGAAGATGTAGGCAATTTAATGATATAAAGACCTACGTGACACTGAAGTTACTTGAGAATTGTCCAGTTGCCACTGACAGCCTTTTTTCTGCACCAGTGCTTAAGGTCAGAAAGACACCCCCACCTCCATTTTCTGTTGCATTTGTTGCTGATCCATCTGTGTATGCATGGGTCCAGGTGTTGCGTGGGTATTGTTTCTCTATGTATTTTGTCGCTATGGATTTTCTATCTGTTGCAGTTTGTCTCTCATTTCTTTCAATTCCAGGAATGTTTTATATCATTTCAGGAAAACGATTCTGTATCCAAACTGGAAGCTTGTGTGCATTGTAGATGGTTAATAATGAATATTTCATTTATGGATACTGCTCTCATTTGTGGTTTGGTTGATTCTACAAAATTACTTCGTTTGAGTCTTTGCCTTCTAAGAGCATTTATTCTATGGCACATTGGGTGGTCTGTTAGTCTTTTGAATTTTTCGGCCTGTTGTTGAGCCCTGCAGTCTCTTCTATCTGTCATTGGCTGGAGGCATGTAATCTTTTCGAGTTCTTTTATAGGTGTTGACTTCATGCCTCCCGTTATAATTCTCATTGCTTGATTTTGGAGTCTGCTAATTTTATCGAAGTTTGTCTTAGCTGCTGTTGCCCATGCTGCCATGCCATATTCAAGAACTGGCCTCACTCGCCCTGTGTACAACGTTAGGCCGCTTACACACGAGCGTTTCTTGACGCGCGTTTCTCACGCGTGACGAATGAAGGAGTAAGGGATTTACAGGCTGCTCAGCCGAGCGAGACTGTCTGTAAATCCGTACTCTTTCATTCGTCACGCGAGAGAAACGCGCGTCAAGAAACGCTCGTGTGTAAGCGGCCTTAAGCACTTTCTCATCTGCACCCCAAGTTGTTCCAGCAAGTTTTTTCATAATTGCCATTCTTTGTCTTGCTCTCATTCGATTTCTGTCAACCTGTTTTTTCCAAGTCAGACGGCGATCAAAAATAAGGCCTAGGTAGTTCGGATTTTCATTTAAATGAAGATTTACTCCGTTTAGTGCTAGTTTGAAGCTCTGAGGTCTAGTTGAGAGGGAAAATACAGTGTACGTTGTTTTCTCTTCATTAATCTTCATGAGCCATGTTTTGGCCCACTCTTCCAGTGATGTTAGTGCTTGCTGCATCAGAATGTTTGCAGTAGTGATACGTTCTTCAGAGATCCACAACGCTAAGTCATCTGCAAAGGAAGCATTGTGTGCTATTTGTTGAATATTGTCAGTTATGTCATTTATGCATGCAAGGAACAGTGTAGGTGACAGAACTCCCCCTTGTGGGACACCCTGCTCTAATATAAACTTTTTACTAGTCTGTCCTTGCAGCTGTACTCTGGCGGTTCTATTTTCCAGGTAGTGACCAATCCATTTGTACATTCGCCCACATACACCACTTCTCTGCAGTTTGACTTTCAATCCCTCTTTCCATACTGTATCGAAAGCTTTTTCTAAATTTGCCCAAACCACTAGCGTGTGTTTTTTTTCGTGAAAGGCATCTTCGATTTCCTGAGCTATATATGTGATTTGATCCTCAGTGGATCTGTGTTGTCTGAATCCTGCTTGTTTAGGACCAGTCCTTTTCAGGACTAACAATCGGCTAGCACCGAAGAAACTAAACGCACAATATACCCCAATTATAACCAACTCTCAGGTTGAACAGGTGTAGCAAATGTAATTTTGCTGGGGAGGTTAAGATGTTATACCTAACAAGAAAGATAGTTGTGTCTGTGTTAACTGTGTGAGGTCAAGCACATGTAGGCCCCTGACTCTAAAAAGAATGATGATGATGATGATGATATATTGATCAGGGAACCTAACGCTACCTCCCTAGATCTCACACAGTCCGTATTTTGATTCTAGTGGCTGGTGTATGATGTCTCTAGTGTCTAGGGGTGAAATGAAGATGATGGTACATCAACACAATACACTTTAACTCACTAAAAGAAAATGAATAAGACGGTGGTTAAAGTTTTCTTTTAAAATTTGAATGTTTTTTCTTTATACAATTTAATCTGCCTGTCCCGCCAACTCTTTTGGACAGGTCTTTGAAAATGAGGAAATATATTTACATACAATGCTTTAACTAAAAATATGGACTCTTGGTCCCATGAATATATGTTAATATAGAGTTCCTGTAGGTGTATTCACAGACTAATACTTTAATAGTTGCTAGTGATTGTCATTTGTTATGAGGAGCTGTTGTTTTCATCATGCCCCATATAATTCAATGTTATTTTGATAGGAACTAGTTTCTTAGGATGAAATGTCAGATGTCCCAGCTGATAACATGTCACCTGGGATTCTTGGTAGATCGAATATATGTCAGTATATCAATGTAGAGACAATGTAGATCAGCACCCACACGTAAGCTCCTTCAGGCTATCAGCTGACAGCTTAAACTTTATAATGGAGACTTTACACCCACTCATCAGGTTTCCTGTCACCGGATGGTAACAGGAAATAAAAACTCTGCAATAAAAAGACACCCTGGCCTTTTCAACCTGATCACAACTTCTTATCCCTATATATACATGACGGTATGGGGTCAGCCTCTTGTGCATTCATGTGCATCAGCCCCTTAATTTATGACTCACACTCTTCTGTGACCACACCACAGGTCCCTATGGCAGATACGCCACTGTACTTTTACATAGTTTGCTTCAATGCAATAACGTGGAGTAACCACATCTCCTTTTATATGATTTTTTTTCTAACTTATAAACGCTCTAGGCATGTTGAAAAGTGTTCATAGAACACAGAGGCTTCCTAACATTTCCAATACAAAATATTAATACAAAATCATAATAATATGCAACAGTCAAATACAGTTCAATGTGAGGACTCAATAATGTTTTCTTCCGGCATGTCCTTCACTTTTCCACAGCAGTATCTGACTTTTCTCAGTTTTAATCAAGCATGTAAATACATAAAGCATTCTTACCACTAGTTCAAAGAAATATGTCACAAATAACGTTGACTGGCAAAGGATATGGCCTCAGTCTCGCTCTGCCCCGTCCAGATAGTGAATTTAGTAGTTAATTTTACAAGTTATCACATCTGATCTCAACGTAGTTGTTTGAATAAAATTTTCTAGTCAAATGGCCACGAGATCACTATGCCTATTGCCAATATCTATTACAGCCGACCAATGAAAGCAGGCACTACTAAATAATTTTTAATTTAGTTTGAAAAAACAAAACAATTCCAAACAAACTATGTGCCTCGTAGTCCATTGGTCAGTCTGCGTTAGTTATGCCAATAGAAAAAGATGTTTCGTTTTAGTTAACATTTTTCCTATCTCTCCCCTTTTACTCCTATACTCTTATACCAACTAATAGAATTTGAATTACTACAATGCCTCTTTTTTTTAACTAGCGTACCCAATAACGTTATGTGTAACGAGCAAGAACAACAGTCTGTCCGGTCAAGCGTTCGTAGACATTTAGTATTTTCTCAGTAACTTGGCTAATACTTGGACTACCATATTTTTTAAAACATATTTTTGCTCAGGGGACTCTAAGCTATACTACCATATGATTTTTATGGTCAGTTTCAGTATGGTTTAGATTTTCAATTTTGTCACTGTCAATCGTCAAAATTAACTTTTTACACAAGTCTTCCCCCCGTCTCTAACATTTTCCTCCCTATTCAAATAAACCAACTAGTTTGAGTGACGTCAGAATATTACCGCTAGGAGGAAATGAAAAATTGTCTGTGTGTTTGCCTCTGCTGGCTTTGCCCACAGCGTGTATATATTAAAGAGACCGCGTGCAGAGCGAAGAGGGGTTTTTCAAAACTTTGGTAGTGTTTTGCGTTAATTATTACAATCGTCTCGTTCTTACTACTGAGAACTGTCCGAATTATTACAAATGTTAGTGTTAAAGTTAACATATTACGTTAATTCAAACGCCAGTTTGGTCTCACAGTTCTGGCAAGTCGTTAATTACAAGCTTTTCCCCCGTTTCGTGCAGCAGATCGGCGAGATGTTAAAATGTTTATTGTACGTTTTCGAAACCGAAACTAAAGCGTGTTAGATTTTTAAGGCGGGTCATTTTCTTAGCATTCCCACTGCACAAAAGGCATCGCCCTACTGGCGTTGAAGATGAAACCAGTCAGACACCTGAGGGCTGGGGTATTTATTCATCATAGGACTAAAATCTTACTGAAATAAGCGATTATCTCATAGATTTTGCTACAACAGGGTATAACAGCAATATAGTCGACAAACTAACGAACGAACGAAACAGATGGTAAAAGAACAGTTGGACCCACTGCAGCTGAGATTCAAAGATGTGTGCAAGAGAGACATAAGGGCACTGGACATAAATCTAGCAACCTGTGAGGATGAAGCTGCCGATCGGCACCACCTTAGACTGGGCGAAAAGAAGCTCTCACAACAGGCAGAAGAGAGGAGAAAACGTCGAAAGGAACACCAGGAAAATTAGCAGCTGAAAGCTGTCACCTCAGGCGCATTCCCATAGTCAGTTATGACTGAAGGGGCTATTATTATAACAAGAACTAAATTTGATATATAAGGATCAAGGGTTTTCCCACCCTTTTTCTCCTTGTTAACAACATGGCAGTTACGAAAGACTTTATTTTTTTCCAATTATTATTACGAGTATTATTATTTTTTTAATGGGGAGGGTATACACACACACATACATCCACACACGTTTGCAGTTTTGATTTACTGTATTTGGAGTGAGCGGAATGGGAAAGGGGGGGGGGGGAGATACTATATTTAGATATCGGAAATCGGATTTTATTATCTTAACTTTGCAACATTATATATCCTAATTATAACTCATCAACTGTTGAACGGGATACTCTGTCTTTAAAAAAAAATCATTAGGGATACGGTTTAGGCTTTACTAAACCTAACCCGCACCCCTTATTATTGCATGTATGAATTTTTGTTTTTTGTTTTTTAGTTCGCTCTCTTCATTTCAACCCTTTTCAGCTCCCCACTGAGCATAGACCTTCAACAAATGTTTGCCGTTTTTATTTTTTTAAATTTATGCAGAAAATATCATGTTCTGACGGGTTGTAACTAGTTTATTTAGTGTCTGTACTTTATAAAATTGTGTTTCCAAACCTAGTTCCTGTAACAAAGTAGCAAGTAATGGTCCTTGGGACATGCATCAACCGATGCAGTACAATACAGCGACATGTGAGCTGGGAAAACATCTCGTGACGACGCCTTTCGAAGACAGGCTATGAATCAAAAATCGCTCACGACCAAAAAAATCGATAGAGTTAATGAAAAGTTAATTTACCTTGCCTTCAGGAAATACACAGAAATATTACGCCTCCCGGCATGTGGAAATACACTAGAGGTATTATCTCGAATAAACGAAATATCCATTAAGAGGACTTCACATTCCTGACAGAACAAAAAAATAGCGGAGATCCCCTCTCAGCGAGGCATCTTCCTAGCTATTCAAAATCGCTCACTGACTGGTGGGCGGAAATCGATCGACCAAGAAGCAAGACCAGTCAGGCGCAGTCCAGCGCAAAATGACCACAGCTCAGAACTTAAGACGCAAGGACCTTTACTACGAACCAGCGTAAGAATGATTACCTTAAAAGGATAACCCAACAGGTTGCCAACCGTTTTCTGAGAAAACGGCCTAGCATAGCAAACTTAACTGCATTCAATACCAACGCGAGGAAACAACTGCTTACCGAGAAAAGTGACTATAAATTTCAAGCAGTTGTTGCCCTTGCGTTACAAAATATATATTGTAATAAAACGATGTTGCGAGAATTACATGTATTACATTGCTGCTTCTTCTATAATCTCGCTTGCTCGCTGTGAATGACGCTATCGTCTCTTCCTTTTAGCCATCTTATCATTTTGATCCATAATAATAAGTCTGCAATACTTTAAATTAAATTTTTTTCTTGAATAAACAATAAAAAAAAACTTACATTCTTAAGAAAAATGATGAGTTAAATCCGTTTCCCGAATGAAACTGGACAGAAGATTATCTTGATTTTCTGTTGATTTAATGCACACCGTCACACTTTTCTATTTTCGCGAGAGTACATATAAGGGGAAACAATACAATTATTGTCTAACTTTCAACCACAGTTGCACCCCCTTAGCTAGTCTTGAAAGCATAACTTTTGAGGAGGCAAAGAGTTTTATCAGAATCAGATACAGAAACAAATGGAATGTAGAAAATCCAGGGCACACACAGAATGATGCTTACTACCAGCTCAACAGAAGAGAACAAGTGGTAATCTTCAGACTCCGCACTGGCCACAACAGATTGAGATACCATCTATTCAACAAGCTAAAGATAGGAACTACCGATCAGTGTAACTGTGGCACTGATAAAATGACTGCTGAACATCTGCTTCAAAGTTGCCCCTTATATGTGGTACAGAGAAAGTGCATATGGCCGACGCCAGCTCCTTTCGAGGAAAAGCTTTACGGCGATTCAAATAGCCTCAAACTGACTACTGCTTTCTTTGAGAACATTCAAGTGGACGTCTGAGAGTGTACGAAGAAGAAGAAGAAGAATGTACTCTCTCGAAAATAGTAAAAAAAAGTGCGCAAATGACGGTGTGCAAAGTGTGACAGACCGACCGACCTAAGTAATTATGGCGGGAATTATGGTATTGGAATTCTTCCTGACCAATTGCTGAATACAGGGTAAATAACAATTTTTTATCCGCAATGCCTAACTTTTATCCGCAATAGTTAACAACTCCCTTGTGGAAGACTTATATCTCCTCTGAAATATCGGATAATTGTTACAATCTTTAATTGGTTTAAATTGTTTTAATTATATTTATCTTTTTTTAAAATAATGTAATGCACACTGTTGCTGCTAAAAACTTGTAGCAACTTATTCTGACCATGCATTCTGACTAGATTCATTTTTTAATGCATGGGAAGGAACTCATGAAATTGTAGTCACTTTTATTTCTACAGTCGTCTAATCTTGATAGCTATCGTTAAGAAGTTGTCTTATCTTGATAGCTAGGGTTGCCGATAGCTGTGTGAACGATTTTGAGTCACGACCATATATGGAGCGCTCAGATCGTCAGTTCTTTGAAAACAGTTGGCAATCGCAATGTTTCAAGATTCATTTCCTTTTAAGGTAATAGGTCTTAAGTCGAACATCGTAGAACATTCTTCGTTTCGTAAATTGGCCTGAGTTGTATTCGATTCGCGTGTTCTGCGCATGTCCCTTTTTGTGGCGTTGTTTAAACGATTTCCGCCCAGGTCAGTCTGTGCTGAGAAGCTGTGAAGGCGAGACGTAGCTATGTGCTAGTCTTCGCTTGTGTTTCTTTTTGGACATTTGTGTGTGCTTTCCTGGACATTTGTTGTTTTTTTCGTGTGGTTAGTCTTAGCTTTAGCTAGGCTAACTTTGTGTTTCTGTATCTATTTGGTTTAATAGCCAAGAAGATATATATATAAAACAAAAAATGCCAGCGCCAGTTGTTCCAACCTTTGTTGTAAACATGGAGGAAGATTTAGAGGGAGGAGTGTTACATAAGCAAGGAACTTTAGTCATTACCATAACCGGACCACAGGCAAATAGGGCCTCATACTCGCTAATCGCGAGCATTCTAGCCGGACCAGCCGGAGTAGGAATGAATGGAGTTGCTACTCTATATAGGTTCGCGGGACCTTTCAAATGGTACGCGACTTTGACAACAGCGGCCCACATGAAACATTATGCTGGGTTACATGGGAAAAAGCTTGAATGGACCAATCCCCAAATGTCCATTTATATTGAGCATCAGGACAAAGAGAAGTCCAAGGGGACCCTTAACTGGTTGCCCCCCACAATGAAACCCGAAGCGGTGCAAAGAATTGCGGCGACAGTATCCGGGGACAGAGAAGCAGAGGTGTCCAGAATTAAAACTGCCCACGACAAGTGGATTTTCCTATACAAGCCATCCGAACACCAGATACCCCATTTTATCAATTTAAAAATGGAAGGATCAGGCGAAAAATTCCAACGGGTGGGGGTAACCCTACCGGGGAGGAAAATTCAATGTGCCATCTGTGGGGGTGATGACCATTGGGTCAGTCAATGCCCAAAAAAAGAGAGCGGCCCCCAACCAGGTCAAGAAAACGAGGGAGGAGCAAGCAGTCGCCGAGAAAACTCCTGCAGAACAAAGCAGGGAAACAGAGGCAGAACAGGACAGGGCAAGTGAACTCCCAGCCCCAGATAGCCCAGAAGCCAGTGAGGGTGATGGCTATGAAAAAGTCGTAAACAAGAAGGACAAGAAAGAAATCAACAGAAAAAGATTCCTGCTCCAGGCAACAGAGCCTGTGAAATCCAAAGAAGTCAAACGGAGTGACAGCAGGTCGCCAAACAAGTGCTCCCCTAGTCGAAGGGAATTGCCACCATCACCCAGGGTATCTACGCCAGAGCCCTCTCCGAGATGGCCCCCGTTGACACCTGTAGTCGATGAGAGGCCAGTGTCTACGCCTAGCAGCCCTACAAGAGGGTCACCAACAACACCCGAGGTTCCGGTGAACACGCAAGTTTCCTCGAATTGGGCAGCAGCAACAGAGGAAGAGAATATGGAGGCCATATTGTCAGATGCAAGCCTATTTATAGACGGCCAATTTTTTGAAGACGTGAGTGACGGATGAGTCTACCCCTACAAGCCTTACTTCCCTGCACTGGGGCCCAGTGCAAGATGTTAGTTGCAAGCTTCAGGCAGATGAGACAAGTACTGATGACGAACGGTGCAGGTGTGGGCACGCCCAAGCTGCACCCCGATGTTGTCCTTCCCTGTGAGCCTGTCGGAAGTTTGGACTGTAAACAACCAGTGCGTGGGAAGATGTGCCCCCTCAAGTGGACCCAAGTGAAACTGTCCATAAAAATAAAAATAAAAATGTATCTTATTACAGTAAAGTGTGCCAACACCCATAGTTTAGGAGTGGTGTTAAAATGTATTATTAAGAGTTGTGTTTATGTAAATAGTGTTTATGTAAATAGTTTTTTAATAGTTAGCTTGTCCACAATACACACACTTTAACATGCGCACAGTTTCATTTAAGCAGTCAACTCCCCCCCCCCCTACGGGGGTGGGTGTGTTAGGCGATGCAGTCTTATCTGCGCCCAGCCTAAATTATCAGTGCGGAACGGATAGTCAGCCCCAGGTCACTATTCCGTCAATCAGTCATGTAACTAGGTCAACAGGTCAGCCCCTACGCACCCCCTCGACAAGAAATGCAAACATGAAGGAGTCGAGTGGCCTAGTTATGACAGAGAGCGGTCAGCCCACAGTCACCGCTCTATTGTGTAAGCCATGTGCAACAAGTATCACTTTGCCTAGTACATTCATTAAAACACATAATAAACCATCAACTAGTGCTTTGTTGAGTATTTCACCTGTAGCGGGTAGCCAGCCCCAGACCACTACTCCGCTTTGTAATTCAAGGGAAACGGACGGTTTGCACTTAGTCCCCGGTTTGTCAGATAGTTTAGATAGGGCAAGTGACCTTTCTGCCACTTTGCCAGGTAGACAGTTTATAGCGAGTGGCCAACTTCTGCTTACCACTCCGACATGCAGTCTAGTGATAATATCTCTCAATATCAATGGTTTGAGAAATAAGCTGGACCATGTAATTAAACTTATTAAAAAAGAGAAACCCGATTTTTTGCTTTTACAGCAAACCGGTGTCACTACAAACTATCACGCGGGTCAAATAACAACTAGATTAGGACTGAAGCATGGTTGGTTCGCCCGGGGCACCTGCCATACTGGTGTTGCCATTCTTCAAATTAATGAAGATTGGGATGCAGTGCATCACAGAACTGACAATGATGGCAGAATTGTCATTATACAAATACAAAACAAACACAACAAGCATGACACACACACACTTATAAATATATACGCCCCTGCGACGAAAATTGACAGGCCTAAGTTTTATGACGGATTACACGACATACTAACGGAACACTACAAGGGGGAAAAAAAATTTTAGGGGGGGATTTTAATTGTATTCTATCCGACCTTGACCGGTCTGGAGGCTTCACGAGAGCGCAGACACGAGAAAAGTCTTTACTTGTACGACAAGTTCAGGCTATGTTAGACGAACATGACCTTTCAGACGCATACAGAAAAATAGAACCCAATAAACAAACCTTTACATATTACGACAAGACGAACCCATTTTTTAGACTGGCTTCAAGATTAGATAGAATTTACACCACTAGTGACTATAATATACACAAAATATACCATATAAAAAATACTCTTAAATTCACAGATCATCACGCAGTTTACACATCTTTAAGTACGGGACACACGCACAAACAAGTAAAGAGATCCCCGCATTGGAAATTTAACAACAGCCTACTTAAAAACACTTACTATACAGAACAAATAACACAACTGATACAAGGTTACGCACAAGACATTCCAAATAATAACATTGCTCAATATTGGGATATGCTAAAGAACACAATTAGAGATAGAACGCAGATTTTGGCTACACTTATTCACAAAAAGTTTAAAAAAGAAGAGGGGATTTTAGAAGAAGCAATTAGTTTAACCAAAAGTTTAGACAACACGAACCCTCACTTACACACCTTAGAACAGCAGTTAGATCAATATAGACAGTATACCTATCAGGGAGCATTACTTAGGACAAAATTACACACTATAACGCAGGAAATCCCTAGTAGGCAATATTTAGCAGTAGAGCAAAACATTCAGCGCAGTAGACAGATTCATGAAATAATTGACATGAAAGGAAAACATCATACAGACAATACCAATATTAGTCACGCTTTCTTCGAATACTACAAGCAGCTATATACTAAAGAAGAAAATGATGCAAACATACAAGACAAATTTCTAAAATACACAAAGTGTCTAAGTGATGAGGAAAGTGAAAGGCTAGACCAACCCCTAACTTTAGAAAATTTGCAAGGGGCACTTAGTACTTTTCAAAAAGATAAAGCACCCGGACCTGATGGGTTAACTGCAGAATTCTACAGGGCTTTCTTCCCCTGTTTAGGGCCCATTCTAATTAAAATGCTGGAAGAGGCATTTCAAAAAGGGGAACTCCCGGAAAGTTTGAACCAATCTTATATTACGTTAATCCCCAAGGACAGTAATGATAAAAAGTCAATTAAGAATTTTCGGCCCATTTCTCTTTTAAATGTTGATTATAAAATTCTAGCCAAGGCATTAACTCTGAAGCTTAAGCCACACATGCACGCAATAATACATGAAAATCAACAGTGTAGTGTGCATGGTAGGAACATTAGCAGACACACACATTTCATTAGAGACCTAATTACATACACACATGATAGGCAGTGCCAAAGTGCCATATTATCTTTAGACCAGGAAAAGGCATTTGATAGAGTATCACATGCCTTCCTACATAAGAGTCTTAAAGCTAATAATATAGGGAAATACTTTAGATCATGGATAAAAATCCTATATAAAAAACCTGAAAGTAAAATATTGATTAATCATAGTCTAACCAAAACATTTAAATTAACGAGAAGTGTTAGGCAAGGATGCCCTCTGTCGCCCTTGTTATATGTAATAACGTTAGAACCTGTGTTGGAAAGAATAAGACAGGACACAAATATCACGGGGACTTTCGTCCCCGGTGCAGGGGAAAGAAAATTGTTGGCCTACGCCGATGATACGATATTCTTTCCAACAACAAAGGATTCTATAAAAAATATCTTAGAGGTTTTCACAGAGTTTGGACGCGCTAGCGAATCCAAACTAAATATTCAAAAAATCTAGCATAATGGGAATAGGTAAATGGGGCAATAGGTCAGATTTCCCTTTTCAATTAACGGTAGTGAATAAAATTAAAATTTACGGAATTAACTTCTCTTTTAATCCTCAAGACCCCAATAAAGAAACATGGACAAAATTGATAGAGAAAATCCAAAATATGCTAGAAAGTTACAAATATAAAACGGCTACCATTTTCGGAAGAAGTATTATAGTTAATTGTTTTATTATGCCAAAAATAATTTATACAGCAAATATACAAATAGTACCTAAAAAGATTATAACAGAAATAAATAAACTAATTAGGGCCTTTATTTTTAGGAATACCTGGCACAGTATCAAACACGCTACTTTAATGCAACCAAAAAATAAAGGGGGGATAGCCTTACAAGATATCAACACTAAAATTAAAGCTTTGAGAATTAAATATATAGGGGAAGTTATAAAGAGCCCGGGTCTATACCCGCTGGCACACTATTATATGGGGTTAAGATTATCTAATCTTTGTAAATTAAACAATAACCAACCTCACTTTTTTGGTACACCACCACCCTTCTACACAATATGTTTACAAAACTTAGAAGGAAATAAACATTTAGTAAGACAAGACACTAAACTTATATACAAACTTCTAGTTGCCGCACAGGAAACACCTTTAAACACACGAAGGGGGTACAACCTTTTCATAACTGATTACACACAGAGTTTCACAAACATTCACGCAATAGACATCAAACCACAAGCAAAAGAAGTCACCTTCAGACTACTACACAGTTTAACGCCTATTGCGGGCAGGCAGTCAGCAAAAAAAGCAGGCAAAGCGCCACCAAAATGTAAACTGTGTAGTGATAACATTACAGAGACAGAAGACCACTTGTTTTACACATGTAGGACAGTGGCCCCCACTTTAAACAAATTAAGGACATTAATAGCCCCACACTCACAACAGACACTTAATTTATATAGAGCAGTCACGATGAACACGTTACCACGAATGACGAGACGAACAGAACTTAAGTTACTGACTTTGTTAGCTGACTTTAGGTATCTTGTATGGACATGTAGGAACAGAGCTGTATACGACAATGGACATTATGACAGTAAAATATTTACACAAATATACGAACAGATAACACAAGACATAACAACACAGTTCTAAAGCATTCCTTTTGTGTTAAATTATAACTTAGACCCTTGTTGGTGATACAAAACAAGTAGCTTTGAGTATTAATACTATTTCTGTAATATCGTGCAATGTAAATACCATTTATCGCATATCATCTCATGTTAGGGTGTCATTGTCAGTCGTTGTACCATTAATCATCTAGTAACTCCCATGCCCTCATCAACAGTTGATAATTTGTATCCTTTTTTTTTTTTTTTTTTTAGTATATCCTTATATATTGAAATAATTTGATTTGTACCTGGACTTTTTGTAATGCGTTTATGCAATAGTTTTGATTTGTGCTTAGCTTTTTAATTTTAAAATTTTTGTAATATTTTTTACAGTGTTCTTTTTTAGATTGTAATATTTAAAGTTATTTTTCTTAAATAATATTGATTTGTTTGCAATTAGGTTTATCTTATATAATGTAATAATTTTAATTTGTACCCGGTTTATTTAACTTTAGAATTTGTGCATTTGCTCTTTTTTGGTCTTGTAATATTAACTAAATAATATTGTTTTTGTGTTTCGCAATATTTAGTTTGTACCGGGTTTATTAACTTTAAATTATGTCTTTATAATGACTATTTTAAATTTCAATTGTTGTAAATACTATCAATGTTGTAAATATATTGACCAAATAAAGGTTTTAAAAAAAAAAAAAAAAAGCTATGTGCTAGTCTTCGCTTAGTTTATTCAGGAAGGAGTCCTCATGATTGTTGTTCCTATCTTGAGATGATATATCTCTGTGTTATTCCTAATGCCTGGAGGCATATGTGATTATTCATTTAATTCCTTATGAACAGGTAATTAAATCCCTTTTTTGGCTGAGTAACTTTATCGCCATCTTGTGATGTTGACTTTTGCTTAGCCTGCCTTATTTTAAAGTCTACGATATGACTAGTTTGCTCAGCTCACGATCCACTTAGATTGTCACGCATCGATTGATGCCTGTCCTACGGACTATTTGCTTCCTGAACTTTGTTGATGGATCTAGGTTTGATACCTTTGCTGTTTGCTGGACAATAGAGGACGATAATGTGGCGCTCAAAAGACATGCCTGTCTTGTTGAGGTCAAATCGAGGAGACCATCTTTAATCTCCTAGTTGATATCTTCTAGCTCTTATGGAAAGGGGAAGTTTACTACCTGACTACATGTACAGCGGGTTTACGATATCCTAAAAGGCAGATGATGCACATTATTTTGATGCTGTCTGCTGTGCCAGTTGAATTGTCTACATATGTAATAATGACTGTTTGATCGTACCTATGATGTACCTGCTTGTTTATGTCTACACACTTCGTCATTGTGGCGTTTATAATAAATTATACAAAACCGTCACTAGCTGTTGCAAGCATCATTGACTTTTCACATCGTGAGTTAACGTGACGTCATTGTGTGGATTGCCTTGTTTGTAATGCTCACTGTCTGTATACACATCTACATCACACTTAAACCAGACTACAGACACCAAGTTACTACGCCTCATCATCCCTGGTGTCTGAGGGTGGCACACTACTCCGCAAAGGCCAGGACTATCATACCTTGAGAGGAGCAGATGAATTACAACACCCTCAACGTTGTGTGGCAAATGCGACATCCTCCACAGAACATTTATCAACACATATAATACTTACGCAACATTTGCTACGCTACATTTGGTGGCCATAAGCTGGTTTGATCTGGTACCAGCATACTCGGGGTCCCTTACCCGCTTCATTCAGCACTCTACAACAGTCTACAGACAACATCTACAAGACAACAACAGAAGTGCAGAGTTACGAAATTACTCGGCGTTGCCCAGGAACTTTTTTGGAATTTTCAACAATTGCTGTTCCAAGTCAAGAAAGTGACATTTCCAGTTGTGTTACATACGGGAGAATCGATTTGTTGCTGTTCTGCTTCGGAGAAGGCCAAGTTCCATCGCTGACGAGTTCTACACTTCTTGTACACTGCATGTACCGTTTGAAAACTCAAGTCTCAACCATCGTCGTAGCTGTTTTGATGCAAGTACAGATAGCAGTCAACGTTGGATCTTTGATCTCAGAATGCTGATTACATCCTGTTTGCTGTACTGACGATTGGAGTTCCATAAGTTAAGTGGCCTGTTTGTTTGTGAACTGTGCCCTTATACTTCTACTGAGTCTTCTGTGTTTCATCTCATTCTTTTGTTTACATGTTATATGTTTATATGTTATTTGTATATTTATATTTATATGTTTATGTTTCTGCGGGTTTTTCGGTTGGGCGGAGTCTCCTTTAGATCATACCACGTGATAGAGGTCGTCTATCGTGAGCGTTTTCTATAGGGTGTGCAAATTTCCGATACTGGAATTTGCAAAGCGACTGCTGTTGCTATTTTTTGTTAGTTGTGATGACATGTGTTAGTATTGTTTTCGTTATTTTTCTGCATTCTTTAGTTTTGTTTTGATTTGTTCGTATTTGCTAGCCTCCTCTTTACTATAGTTTAGTTTCATACAACATTTTTGTTTATACACTGTGGTGTCTTGTATTTGTGTTATCTTCTCGTAGATATCATCACATTTTTTGTGATATTTCTTTAATTTTCGCTTTATTTTTTGTTGATTTCTACGAATGTATTCGTATTGTTGCTAAATCTTTGTTATTGTTTACATTGTTATTGTTTACATTGTGATTGTGTTTACATAGTCATTGGTTACACTTATAGTAGTTAATTCACATTTAATAGTGGGTTATGCTTATGCATTACTACTACACTGATGATTAATAAATGATGAATAGTATTGTGCACTATTGAATGGGAAGTGCACCTATGATCAAGAGTTGATTGATGATATTTCAAAAAAGGTCTATACACAAGTTCTTTGATATAAGACTTGTTTCCCACAGAGATTGGGATAATAATATGGTGTTGTGAGTAAACAAGTGCTTCATTTAAGACTTGTTATAATTAAATTTGAAATAAGATAATTAATTATTTCAGGTTGTGGACTCATATTATTACTCATCATGGCTACATTTGAGCACTTTATTGAGCAGGGTAAATTCCTTGGGAAGACTGGTGATAAGTTAGAAGAATTTGCAACTACTCAATATGATAAAGCAATGGAAGCTGAACAAAAGAAACTGCAAATGCAGGTGGATGAAAAAAGATTCCAAATGGAAATGGAAAAACAAAAAAGAGAAGCAGAAGCAAAAGCTGAAGAGAAAAGACTTGAGGCTGAAAATAAAAGACTTGAAATAGAGGCTGAAAATAAAAGGTTAGAAAAGCAAGCTGAAGTTGAAGAAAGGAAGTTACAAAGAGAGTCTGAAGAGAGAAAAGCAAAAATGGAGCATGAAGAAAAACTCTTAGCTTTGGAAGTTGAGAAATTAAGGGTGATGAACATAGGTAATGCTAATGATGCAAATGAGGTCTCAGATAAGACTAATGCAAGCACTTTCAAACTTAACCTACCACCATTCAATGCTTCCATCGACGATATAACATTCTATTTGGACAGATTTGAAACTTCATGTAAAGTACATAACATAGATAAATCATTGCAGGTTTATCATTTGTCCAAAATACTTAGAGGTGATGCTTTGAGTATGTTAAGCATGGTAGATGAGCCTGACAAGAACAACTATGATGTTGTCAGGGCCATATTGTTAAAAAAATACCAACTTGACGAAGACGGCTATCGTCTTCAATTTAAAAATATGTTACCAGAAACTGGTGTGCAATTCTCTGAATTCATTTCAAAGACACGTCTCACTTTTTTACGTTGGGTGGAGCTGTCTAAGACAGAAAAAACTTATGAAGGACTTATGGACTTAATACTTAGAGACAAAGTCATGTCTTCTGTTAATGAGTCTTTCCTTGCTTTCCTTCATGAACGTAAACCTAAAACAATAAAAGAAATGGAAGATTTCTGTAGCCAATACATAACTGCTCATCCTCACGCAACCATTGGTAACTCTAAAGTAAAAGAAGGTCTGCCAGTTGCTTCGGCAGCACCTTATAGTCAAAACACTAGTAATAGATTCCAACAAAATTTTGTTAAGAAAAGTAACCGTAGTTACGGTCAAAACTATGGAAATCAATTTCAGGGTGATTCTTCGTCGAAGAATTGGAGACGAGCTGACAGTCCTCGTTACTTCCAACATAATAATTTTAGGCATTTCAGAAGAGGATATGGTAACAGAGGTTTTTCCTCACGTAAACCTCAAAACCAAACAAATAGATGTTCACATCAATGTGGACATGATAATAATCATGGAAACTGTGGTTCGAAACATGATAACAGTTATAATAGAGACAATAACAACAGTAATAACTTCAGAGGTAATAGTAGTCGCGGTAGATCTCAATACAAAAAAAAGAGATATCAGCAGGCTAACTCGGTTCAACAAGAATCTCAGGGAGCCTGTAATCAGGTTTCTGATAATAAAAACTCTGACGCTGTCACTTGTTCTTCATTTGACTTTGGGAGAGCAAACAAGTGCCCCCAATGCAGTACTTTGTTCGAACCGACTACAATATCGACTTTGAGTTGTGGTCACCCTCTCCCCGCTCTTCCTGCTTCGGTTGCACATGACGGGAGAGGTTCTCTAATCCTACATAAGGGTCTTGTTAATAATACTCCGGTCTCACTACTTTTCGATTCCGATGCACCACTATTGGTGTTAGACAATCGCTTGTAGATCCATCCTGTGCGACAGGAAGGGTTATCAAATGTGTCACATTTGGCGGCACTCTAGAGAAATATCCTACTGCTATAATTCACATTGCCACTCCTTTCTTTACGGGAGATGTGCATGCCTGTCTCTTACCTAATCCTATTGCGGACCTTATTATTGGTCGTATACACGGAGTTAGGGAATGTACCCCACAGCAGATTACTGCTTGGGAAGATGATAATATGCAAGCTACCAATGCAGTGGTTACAAGAGCACAAGCTCTACAAACACCGCAAACTTCGTTGAATAATGATAATGAAGTTCATAGCCAAGATAGTACCTTGGTTATTTCTCGTGACTCGTTCATAAAATTACAAGAAGAAGATCCTACGCTAAAGAAATTCTTCATTCTTGCGAAGAAAGGTGATCCAAATAAGGATACACAAAGAAAATCTTGGATAGAAATGAAAAACGGCGTACTGGTACGTATGGTACAAGACTCGGCTACGTCAGCACATTCGCAAATTCTTGTTCCCAAGAGTATGAGAGTGCAAATATTGCAGTATGCTCATGACTCGCAATGTGCTGGACACATGGGATTTTCCCGTACAAAGTCGAGAGTCCTTGCTGCTTTCTTTTGGCCCTTTGTTAACAAGGACATCCGTATATACTGCCGATCATGTCAGGTATGTCAGGAGGTCAAATCTAGAGGACCACGACATGCTGCGCCTATCCAGGCTGCTGACATCCCTATTCGGCCATTCCAGAAAATGGCCATAGATATTATTGGCCCTTTTAAGATAAAGTCGGCCAGAGGACATCAGTTTATTCTTACATGTGTCGATATGTGCACACGTTGGCCAGAGGCTATCCCTCTAAAGAGCATATCTACTACAGATATCGCAGATGCTCTTTGGCTGATATTTTCTCGCTTGGGGTTCCCCAGAGAAATACTGTCAGACCATGGAACTCAACTCATATCTGATACTATGTCTCAAGTAATGTCTACCTTACACATTAAAAGATCTCTCAGTAGCATCTATCATCCTATGTCTAATGGGTTAGTTGAGCGTCTGAATAGAACGCTCAAGACTTTACTTGGTAAGATAACTGAAGACCATCCTGAAGATTGGGACAGGGTTTTACCTGCGGCTCTCTTTGCCTATAGAGAGGTCCCAAATGAGCACACAGGATTTTCTCCCTTTGAACTTGTCTTTGGCGCGCGTCCGCGCGGCCCTATGTCTTTATTACACGATCTCATCACTGCCGATGATATTAGTGATGACACTCAATCTTCATATGAGTATGTCATTGCTCTGAGGCAAAAGATCATTGAGGCATGCAAACTAGCGACTGCTTCGTCAGAAATTGCTAAAGAAAAAGCAAGGCAGTTTGCTAACAAGAACAGATGTCTACGACAACTTTGTCCAGGTGACAAAGCATTCGTCCTACTCCCCAGTAGGGAAAATAGACTTCTGATTGCATGGAAAGGTCCATATGCAATAGTCTCTCGGATTTCCGATGTTGACTATGTGGTCGATATAGATGGAAAGCATAAGACTTTCCATATCAACATGCTGACGGAATTTCATGAGCGTCCAGACTATTTGCTGCCTATTTTTCAGGCAACGGACGAATCTTCGGTACCTCATGGTCATTACTCATCCCTGTCTGTCATACAGGATGAGGAATATGTTTTTTCTGATGTCGATCTTCCTCTTCCAGTGGTTCCACTACATTCTATGGAATCTTGGAAAGATGTGTCCATTTCTCCTAATCTTTCTGTTGATGAACATCGTCAAGTCTCGTCGATGTTACAAACATTTCAGGATGTTCTCACTGACATTCCTGGACACACAGATGTCATAGAACATGACATAATTCTTACCGACAGTAATCCTATTAGGGTTAGGCCGTATCCTATCCCTATACACTTTCAGTCACAAGTGGAAAAGGAATTGGATGAAATGATCCAGTTAAACATAATTGAACCATCAACTTCTCCATATTCTTCTTCCATGGTTATTGTTCGGAAGAAAGATAAGAACATACGAATTTGCGTTGATTATCGCAAATTAAATCAAGTCACAAAGTTCGATGCTGAACCTATGCCTTTACTAGAGGATCTACTTAGTAGACTTTCTAATTCTAGATTCTTCACTAAACTTGACTTGTCAAAAAGTTATTGGCAAGTGCCTTTAGCAGATCATGCCAAACCTCTGACTGCTTTCTCTACACCTAGGGGTTTATTTCAATGGAATGTAATACCTTTCGGTCTTATGAACGCCCCTGCTACTTTCGTTCGCATGATGCGTCGAATACTTTCTCATCGTTCGGATGTCATCGCTTACTTAGATGATATCTGTCTCTTCAGTGATTCTTGGGAAGATCACTATCTGGGTTTATATGACCTACTGTCTACTCTACGTGAGTATAATCTGACAGCAAAACCTTCTAAAGCTTATATTGGTTTTGGTGAAATTTCTTTCTTGGGTCATCGTGTTGGTCATGGTCTCTTGAAGACAGAAGACCACAATACTTCGAAAATATTGAACATCTCTGTACCTAAAACGAAGAAACAAGTCCGGAGTCTCTTGGGGTTAATCCAATTCTATGGGAGATTTATTCCGAATCTATCTTCGATAATGGCACCTCTGTCAACGTTGTTGAAGAAAGGGTCACCTAATCTGATTCGTTGGTCTCAGGAATGTCAATCTTCCTTAGACCAGATTAAAAGTATATTTTCTTCTCCTCCCATCCTAAGATTACCTACTCTTGATAGAACTTTTGTTCTTCGAAGTGATGCTTCATCCACTGGGATCGGAGCAGCACTTATGCAGGAATATGCTGAAACTCTGCATCCTGTCATGTACATTTCTAGAAAACTAAATGCGGCAGAGAGGAACTACTCGGTTTTAGACCGTGAATTGTTAGCTATGGTTTGGTCTATTCTCAACTACAAAGATTCCTCCTGGGCGCACATTTCATTCTAGAAACTGATCAGAAAGCTCTTACAGCTATTCAGACTAAGAACTTGAAGAGTTCGAGATCCACTCGATATGCTATTGCTCTTCAACCTTTTCACTTCACGGTACGAGCTATCCGTGGGTCGGATAATGTGATGGCTGACATTCTGTCTAGATGCCCACATGATTCCAACTAATACTTCTGTTCTATTTCTAGATATACGACAGAGCCATAACACACCTATATTACTACAATACATTAGCACATCTGTCCTCACTTTAGGTGAACACATACTATTGTGCTTTGTTATCATCTTCTTCTGTTCCCATCTTTAATATAAGAAGAAGACTGAGTAGTTAATATAAGGGCCGAAAGTTCCAAAGGCCACAATTATTAATAATAATGTATTGTATAGTATGAAACTTAATGGCTATTAAATAGAATTATATTGTTTGTTTTTTCTCAGCACGTTATTGTTGATCTGAGAAGCTACCTTTCTATTGTCAAACATGGAGAGTTCCACATTGTACAGTTTCTTTGGAACGACAGGAGGTGTCCTCGATCTTCATTTATATTTAATTTCATTGTGTAATGGTAATATTAAACATTTAGATAATGTAATATTTAACATTCAATATCAGATGTGTACATCCATTCTAAGCGGTATTAGATTATGTCACTGCTATTTGATTATAATGATATGAACTTGCATATTTATATTGTATTTTCATGCAAGCGTAGTGTGTGTTGGTGGCACCTCCCCGATATATTTTTTAAATCAGATTTTTTATCTGTTGAGAAATATTCTCACCAGACACTTTAGGTGTCAATTTAGCCTCATATTAGGCAGTGCAATTACTTATCCCCGCATAATTCGTGCGTTGTTAAACCGTTTTTTGGTTTTACTCTTGGATATTTTAAAAAAAAAAAAATGTTGCACATTTTTTTTTATCGGGAGGTGGCGGTAATGTTGCTGCTAAAAACTTGTAGCAACTTATTCTGACCATGCATTCTGACTAGATTCATTTTTTAATGCATGGGAAGGAACTCATGAAATTGTAGTCACTTTTATTTCTACAGTCGTCTAATCTTGATAGCTATCGTTAAGAAGTTGTCTTATCTTGATAGCTAGGGTTGCCGATAGCTGTGTGAACGATTTTGAGTCACGACCATATATGGAGCGCTCAGATCGTCAGTTCTTTGAAAACAGTTGGCAATCGCAATGTTTCAAGATTCATTTCCTTTTAAGGTAATAGGTCTTAAGTCGAACATCGTAGAACATTCTTCGTTTCGTAAATTGGCCTGAGTTGTATTCGATTCGCGTGTTCTGCGCATGTCCCTTTTTGTGGCGTTGTTTAAACGATTTCCGCCCAGGTCAGTCTGTGCTGAGAAGCTGTGAAGGCGAGACGTAGCTATGTGCTAGTCTTCGCTTGTGTTTCTTCTTGGACATTTGTGTGTACTTTCCTGGACATTTGTTTTTTTTTTTGTGTGTGGTTAGTCTTAGCTTTAGCTAGGCTAACTTTGTGTTTCTGTATCTATTTGGTTTAACAGCCAAGAAGATATATATATAAAACAAAAAATGCCAGCGCCAGTTGTTCCAACCTTTGTTGTAAACATGGAGGAAGATTTAGAGGGAGGAGTGTTACATAAGCAAGGAACTTTAGTCATTACCATAACCGGACCACAGGCAAATAGGGCCTCATACTCGCTAATCGCGAGCATTCTAGCCGGACCAGCCGGAGTAGTAATGAATGGAGTTGCTACTCTATATAGGTTCGCGGGGTCTTTCAAATGGTACGCGACTTTGACAACAGCGGCCCACATGAAACATTATGCTGGGTTACATGGGAAAAAGCTTGAATGGACCAATCCCCAAATGTCCATTTATATTGAGCATCAGGACAAAGAGAAGTCCAAGGGGACCCTTAACTGGTTGCCCCCCCACAATGAAACCCGAAGTGGTGCAAAGAATTGCGGCGACAGTATCCGGGGACAGAGAAGCAGAGGTGTCCAGAATTAAAACTGCCCACGACAAGTGGATTTTCCTATACAAGCCATCCGAACACCAGATACCCCATTTTATCAATTTAAAAATGGAAGGATCAGGCGAAAAATTCCAACGGGTGGGGGTAACCCTACCGGGGAGGAAAATTCAATGTGCCATCTGTGGGGGTGATGACCATTGGGTCAGTCAATGCCCAAAAAAGAGAGCGGCCCCCAACCAGGTCAAGAAAACGAGGGAAGAGCAAGCAGTCGCCGAGAAAACTCCTGCAGAACAAAGCAGGGAAACAGAGGCAGAACAGGACAGGGCAAGTGAACTCCCAGCCCCAGATAGCCCAGAAGCCAGTGAGGGTGATGGCTATGAAAAAGTCGTAAACAAGAAGGACAAGAAAGAAATCAACAGAAAAAGATTCCTGCTCCAGGCAACAGAGCCTGTGAAATCCAAAGAAGTCAAACGGAGTGACAGCAGGTCGCCAAACAAGTGCTCCCCTAGTCGAAGGGAATTGCCACCATCACCCAGGGTATCTACGCCAGAGCCCTCTCCGAGATGGCCCCCGTTGACACCTGTAGTCGATGAGAGGCCAGTGTCTACGCCTAGCAGCCCTACAAGAGGGTCACCAACAACACCCGAGGTTCCGGTGAACACGCAAGTTTCCTCGAATTGGGCAGCAGCAACAGAGGAAGAGAATATGGAGGCCATATTGTCAGATGCAAGCCTATTTATAGACGGCCAATTTTTTGAAGACGTGAGTGACGGATGAGTCTACCCCTACAAGCCTTACTTCCCTGCACTGGGGCCCAGTGCAAGATGTTAGTTGCAAGCTTCAGGCAGATGAGACAAGTACTGATGACGAACGGTGCAGGTGTGGGCATGCCCAAGCTGCACCCCGATGTTGTCCTTCCCTGTGAGCCTGTCGGAAGTTTGGACTGTAAACAACCAGTGCGTGGGAAGATGTGCCCCCTCAAGTGGACCCAAGTGAAACTGTCCATAAAAATAAAAATAAAAATGTATCTTATTACAGTAAAGTGTGCCAACACCCATAGTTTAGGAGTGGTGTTAAAATGTATTATTAAGAGTTGTGTTTATGTAAATAGTGTTTATGTAAATAGTTTTTTGTTAGTTAGCTTGTCCACAATACACACACTTTAACATGCGCACAGTTTCATTTAAGCAGTCAACTCCCCCCCCCCCCTACGGGGGTGGGTGTGTTAGGCGATGCAGTCTTATCTGCGCCCAGCCTAAATTATCAGTGCGGAACGGATAGTCAGCCCCAGGTCACTATTCCGTCAATCAGTCATGTAACTAGGTCAACAGGTCAGCCCCTACGCACCCCCTCGACAAGAAATGCAAACATGAACGTATCGAGTGGCCTAGTTATGACAGAGAGCGGTCAGCAGACAGTCACCGCTCTGTTGTGTAAGCCATGTGCAACAAGTATCACTTTGCCTAGTACATTCATTAAAACACATAATAAACCATCAACTAGTGCTTTGTTGAGTATTTCACCTGTAGCGGGTAGCCAGCCCCAGACCACTACTCCGCTTTGTAATTCAAGGGAAACGGACGGTTTGCACTTAGTCCCCGTTCCGTCAGATAGTTTAGATAGGGCAAGTGACCTTTCTGCCACTTTGCCAGGTAGACAGTTTATAGCGAGTGGCCAACTTCTGCTTACCACTCCGACATGCAGTCTAGTGATAATATCTCTCAATATCAATGGTTTGAGAAATAAGCTGGACCATGTAATTAAACTTATTAAAAAAGAGAAACCCGATTTTTTGCTTTTACAGCAAACCGGTGTCACTACAAACTATCACGCGGGTCAAATAACAACTAAATTAGGACTGAAGCATGGTTGGTTCGCCCGGGGCACCTGCCATACTGGTGTTGCCATTCTTCAAATTAATGAAGATTGGGATGCAGTGCATCACAGAACTGACAATGATGGCAGAATTGTCATTATACAAATACAAAACAAACACAACAAGCATGACACACACACACTTATAAATATATACACCCCTGCGACGAAAATTGACAGGCCTAAGTTTTATGACGGATTACACGACATACTAACGGAACACTACAAGGGGGGAAAAAAAATTTTAGGGGGGGATTTTAATTGTATTCTATCCGACCTTGACCGGTCTGGAGGCTTCACGAGAGCGCAGACACGAGAAAAGTCTTTACTTGTACGACAAGTTCAGGCTATGTTAGACGAACATGACCTTTCAGACGCATACAGAAAAATAGAACCCAATAAACAAACCTTTACATATTACGACAAGACGAACCCTTTTTTTAGACTGGCTTCAAGATTAAATAGAATTTACACCACTAGTGACTATAATATACACAAAATATACCACATAAAAAATACTCTTAAATTCACAGATCATCACGCAGTTTACACATCTTTAAGTACGGGACACACGCACAAACAAGTAAAGAGATCCCCGCATTGGAAATTTAGAAGAAGCAATTAGTTTAACCAAAAGTTTAGACAACACGAACCCTCACTTACACACCTTAGAACAGCAGTTAGATCAATATAGACAGTATACCTATCAGGGAGCATTACTTAGGACAAAATTACACACTATAACGCAGGAAATCCCTAGTAGGCAATATTTAGCAGTAGAGCAAAACATTCAGCCCAGTAGACAGATTCATGAAATAATTGACATGAAAGGAAAACATCATACAGACAATACCAATATTAGTCACGCTTTCTTCGAATACTACAAGCAGCTATATACTAAAGAAGAAAGTGATGCAAACATACAAGACAAATTTCTAAAATACACAAAGTGTCTAAGTGATGAGGAAAGTGAAAGGCTAGACCAACCCCTAACTTTAGATAATTTGCAAGGGGCACTTAGTACTTTTCAAAAAGATAAAGCACCCGGACCTGATGGGTTAACTGCAGAATTCTACAGGGCTTTCTTCCCCTGTTTAGGGCCCATTCTAATTAAAATGCTGGAAGAGGCATTTCAAAAAGGGGAACTCCCGGAAAGTTTGAACCAATCTTATATTACGTTAATCCCCAAAAACAGTAATGATAAAAAGTCAATTAAGAATTTTCGGCCCATTTCTCTTTTAAATGTTGATTATAAAATTCTAGCCAAGGCATTAACTCTGAAGCTTAAGCCACACATGCACGCAATAATACATGAAAATCAACAGTGTAGTGTGCATGGTAGGAACATTAGCAGACACACACATTTCATTAGAGACCTAATTACATACACACATGATAGGCAGTGCCAAAGTGCCATATTATCTTTAGACCAGGAAAAGGCATTTGATAGAGTATCACATGCCTTCCTACATAAGAGTCTTAAAGCTAATAATATAGGGAAATACTTTAGATCATGGATAAAAATCCTATATAAAAAACCTGAAAGTAAAATATTGATTAATCATAGTCTAACCAAAACATTTAAATTAACGAGAAGTGTTAGGCAAGGATGCCCTCTGTCGCCCTTGTTATATGTAATAACGTTAGAACCTGTGTTGGAAAGAATAAGACAGGACACAAATATCACGGGGACTTTCGTCCCCGGTGCAGGGGAAAGAAAATTGTTGGCCTACGCCGATGATACGATATTCTTTCCAACAACAAAGGATTCTATAAAAAATATCTTAGAGGTTTTCACAGAGTTTGGACGCGCTAGCGAATCCAAACTAAATATTCAAAAATCTAGCATAATGGGAATAGGTAAATGGGGCAATAGGTCAGATTTCCCTTTTCAATTAACGGTAGTGAATAAATAAAATTAAAATTTACGGAATTAACTTCTCTTTTAATCCTCAAGACCCAAATAAAGAAACATGGACAAAATTGATAGAGAAAATCCAAAATATGCTAGAAAGTTACAAATATAAAACGGCTACCATTTTCGGAAGAAGTATTATAGTTAATTGTTTTATTATGCCAAAAATAATTTATACAGCAAATATACAAATAGTACCTAAAAAGATTATAACAGAAATAAATAAACTAATTAGGGCCTTTATTTTTAGGAATACCTGGCACAGTATCAAACACGCTACTTTAATGCAACCAAAAAATAAAGGGGGGATAGCCTTACAAGATATCAACACTAAAATTAAAGCTTTGAGAATTAAATATATAGGGGTAGTTATAAAGAGCCCGGGTCTATACCCGCTGGCACACTATTATATGGGGTTAAGATTATCTAATCTTTGTAAATTAAACAATAACCAACCTCACTTTTTTGGTACACCACCACCCTTCTACACAATATGTTTACAAAACTTAGAAGGAAATAAACATTTAGTAAGACAAGACACTAAACTTATATACAAACTTCTAGTTGCCGCACAGGAAACACCTTTAAACACACGAAGGGGGTACAACCTTTTCATAACTGATTACACACAGAGTTTCACAAACATTCACGCAATAGACATCAAACCACAAGCAAAAGAAGTCACCTTCAGACTACTACACAGTTTAACGCCTATTGCGGGCAGGCAGTCAGCAAAAAAAGCAGGCAAAGCGCCACCAAAATGTAAACTGTGTAGTGATAACATTACAGAGACAGAAGACCACTTGTTTTACACATGTAGGTCAGTGGCCCCCACTTTAAACAAATTAAGGACATTAATAGCCCCACACTCACAACAGACACTTAATTTATATAGAGCAGTCACGATGAACACGTTACCACGAATGACGAGACGAACAGAACTTAAGCTACTGACTTTGTTAGCTGACTTTAGGTATCTTGTATGGACATGTAGGAACAGAGCTGTATACGACAATGGACATTATGACAGTAAAATATTTACACAGATATACGAACAGATAACACAAGACATAACAACACAGTTCTAAAGCATTCCTTTTGTGTTAAATTATAACTTAGACCCTTGTTGGTGATACAAAGCAAGTAGCTTTGAGTATTAATACTATTTCTGTAATATCGTGCAATGTAAATACCATTTATCGCATATCATCTCATGTTAGGGTGTCATTGTCAGTCGTTGTACCATTAATCATCTAGTAACTCCCATGCTCTCATCAACAGTTGATAATTTGTATCCTTTTTTTTTTTTTTTTTTTTTTAGTATATCCTTATATATTGAAATAATTTGATTTGTACCTGGACTTTTTGTAATGCGTTTATGCAATAGTTTTGATTTGTGCTTAGCTTTTTAATTTTAAAATTTTTGTAATATTTTTTACAGTGTTCTTTTTTAGATTGTAATATTTAAAGTTATTTTTCTTAAATAATATTGATTTGTTTGCAATTAGGTTTATCTTATATAATGTAATAATTTTAATTTGTACCCGGTTTATTTAACTTTAGAATTTGTGCATTTGCTCTTTTTTGGTCTTGTAATATTAACTAAATAATATTGTTTTTGTGTTTCGCAATATTTAGTTTGTACCGGGTTTATTAACTTTAAATTATGTCTTTATAGTGACTATTTTAAATTTCAATTTTTGTAAATACTATCAATGTTGTAAATATATTGACCAAATAAAGGTTTTTTAAAAAAAAAAAAAAAAGCTATGTGCTAGTCTTCGCTTAGTTTATTCAGGAAGGAGTCCTCATGATTGTTGTTCCTATCTTGAGATGATATATCTCTGTGTTATTCCTAATGCCTGGAGGCATATGTGATTATTCATTTAATTCCTTATGAACAGGTAATTAAATCCCTTTTTTGGCTGAGTAACTTTATCGCCATCTTGTGATGTTGACTTTTGCTTAGCCTGCCTTATTTTAAAGTCTACGATATGACTAGTTTGCTCAGCTCACGATCCACTTAGATTGTCACGCATCGATTGATGCCTGTCCTACGGACTATTTGCTTCCTGAACTTTGTTGATGGATCTAGGTTTGATACCTTTGCTGTTTGCTGGACAATAGAGGACGATAATGTGGCGCTCAAAAGACATGCCTGTCTTGTTGAGGTCAAATCGAGGAGACCATCTTTAATCTCCTAGTTGATATCTTCTAGCTCTTATGGAAAGGGGAAGTTTACTACCTGACTACATGTACAGCGGGTTTACGATATCCTAAAAGGCAGATGATGCACATTATTTTGATGCTGTCTGCTGTGCCAGTTGAATTGTCTACATATGTAATAATGACTGTTTGATCGTACCTATGATGTACCTGCTTGTTTATGTCTACACACTTCGTCATTGTGGCGTTTATAATAAATTATACAAAACCGTCACTAGCTGTTGCAAGCATCATTGACTTTTCACATCGTGAGTTAACGTGACGTCATTGTGTGGATTGCCTTGTTTGTAATGCTCACTGTCTGTATACACATCTACATCACACTTAAACCAGACTACAGACACCAAGTTACTACGCCTCGTCATCCCTGGTGTCTGAGGGTGGCACACTACTCCGCAAAGGCCAGGACTATCATACCTTGAGAGGAGCAGATGAATTACAACACCCTCAACGTTGTGTGGCAAATGCGACATCCTCCACAGAACATTTATCAACACATATAATACTTACGCAACATTTGCTACGCTACACACACCTGTAAAAACGAAATGCAATCTAAATAAACTGCACTGAGATGATAGGAAACTCTTTACAGAGCGATACAACAGGAGGCAATCTGATCATCAGAAGTAGTCCCCCGTTCAACAAGTGTTTCGGCCCAGTATACTCCTTTACACTCTAAAGGGGGGCGGGCCCACTTGGGTCATGACTCCCAAGCGTCTCAGCCTCCTGTTGTCTTGTATCGAAAATGAACCCATTTCACTTATGGTAGCAACTTTAAAATCCACAACTCCGCCAGCCGTGGAGGCAATTGTGAAAGTAACAAAGAGAAGACAAATTATTCCGTTCGTTCCGTCGCACATCACAACTAAGGACACACTGAGACACCTGCGCGAAGCCGACGAGGCTAGCCACTACGCGCTAGCAACTGAAATTCTGTGCCTAACACCTCTTATAATAGACGCCGCCGGTTGCTCCTCAGTCACAGCCTTTTCACTAGTACACCAAAAAAAACTCAACGTATTGTGGACTTAGAAAAATTCCTGGTGTTTTCTGTACCGCAGAGTTTACTGTCACGATTTCCATTGCCCATTGCGGTTGTTCCACAGCCAGCATGATGCCTTTTCGGCAGTTTCATTAAGCCTCTTCAGTGCCTTTGTTCTCGACTGTACCCTCAACCCCAACAGTTTCAATAAATCATACACTGATGCAGCCACAAGCCCTCTTGCGCCCACCTCAACAGCCATGACCCTTGCAGTGAACCCATCGTGTCTCAGATCCGCGGCCAGATCATTATACTAGGACGCTTTGAACGAATGTTGCTTGTCCAATCTGGATTCAAATGGCACGGTCAGTTCAATCAGTATAACCTGAAGCGCTGCTGAAGAATGAAGCACTATATCCGGCCGTCTCCGCGATTTTCTGATACTCTCTGTATATGCCCCTCGTCCAGGTAGGTCTACCGCCATCTCCCAGTCGTTTGCACAGTCAAGAAGAGATGGTAAACTGCTACCAGGTTTACTAGGTTTGGGGTGTGCTGACTTTCCTGCCCTCAGAAAGTATGTATTTGCGGTGCTCGGCCTGGGTTTGCTATTCGCCTTCATCCTTGCCAGGTCTATTGTCGCAGCAAGCTCATTTAGCACTTTGTTATGAGATGAGATGAGATGAGTTATGGCGCCAAGTGTATCGCCCTTGCCCTAATGACACCTTACACGCCGGGAGCACGCGTTCAAGTGTCTGCCTCCCCTGGCACAGGAGCACTGCTCATCATCCGACTTTCCCCATTTCACAAGGCTTGTGGCCGACGGCAGAAGGTCATACATTGATCTAACAACGAAGCTGAGCCTAAGAGGTGCCATATGCCATATATCATTCCATGTCAAGGACCTCTGCAGGGCTCCTTCCCATGTAGTCCATTGGCCTTGTTGGACCTGCTGCACTGCTTTTTGCAACCTCTTATCATTCTCAGCTCCTCGTATCTCCTGAACTACCATGTCTCTGCGCTCCCTGCCTGATGCCTTGGACCACCAGCGGATGTCTCCATGACCAAATCCCCGTCTATTCGTTTGTGTGTATCCGATTACCTCCCTCAGTTTGAGCGACTCTTGGGCAGCATTAACAGCTTCTTCCACTCTCCACTTCCTTCCCGTTTTCAGTGTGGGCTGAATGGTCGTAATCACGTCATCAGCTTACTCGCGTAGCATCATTGCAATCCTTGCCTTTCCAACTTTGTACTCTTCAACAACTGACTTGAAGGGAAGCAGAAGTTTTGCCTTCTTGCAGTACAGTGTTACATCTGACAGACCTGGTGGTACCCCTAGCCATTTCTTCATGAACTTGTTGACCTTCTGCTCTATAGCTTCCGTGGAAAAGCTCTACGGAGATGCAAATAGCCTCAAGCTGACTGTCTGGGTGGTGGAAGGAATAAAATGCATTTAGGTGGGTACTACAAAGCCTGGGTCCTGTATTGTGCTGGAACGCAACACATGAAAGGTAAAATCTTTGTTAACGCCTAATTAACTAAGCACTATTTAACTTAAAAGATTATTTTATCTGCCCTAGTTAACGCACAGGTACAATTTTGCCGACGAACTGGCTCTTCTGTACATAACAGTGACCAGATGCAAGATAAAATGCAAATATTTGATGAGAGGTCACAGCTAGTGGGTCTAACAATACACGGGGAGAAAACAAAGGTAATGAGAATAATGCAGGAAACGATAACAAAATCGCACATGAAGTGACATCACTACAAGATGTAAAATCATTCCAGCAGTCTTAGCCATGATGATTCATCGATTGCAGTGTCATTCTCTAATAGGCGATCATGAATTGCCTTTAGTATTTTCTTATCCATGTCCAATGCACCTTCTATGGGTGCTCTTGAAGCTAGTCTGTCAGCTCTTTCATTGCCACTTACCCCTGCCTGTCTGTTCTAGCTTCTGGTTCCTTATTGTTATTGGCTCAGGATTGCCCATATTGAGTGTCATGACCTCTGTCTTCTTCAGATTGATGTTCAGACCCACCTGCTGGCTTTACGTATTCAGTCTATCCGTTTTTTCTTGGATGTGTTGATGTGAATGTGCGAGTAGTGCAATGTCATCTGCATATTCCAGGTCTTCCAGTGTAGACAATGTTGTCCATCTAATTCCTCTTGGACTCCCTATGTTGTCTGGCGCATCACCCAATCTATGTCTGTCAAAAATAAAGTTGTTGGCAAGGGGCATCCCTTTCGTACTCCTGTCTTCGCCTCGAAAGTTAGGTTGCTCAACCCAACACTGCATGTAAAGTTAGAATATAGGCTTTTTATAATGGTAACGATGCAGCTAGGAATTCCATAAGAACTCAGTATTTTCCATAGGCTGTCCCTGTGTATGCTGTCAAAAGCCTTTTCAAAATCGACAAAGTTACTGTATAGCTGTCTCTAGAGCTGAACATGCTTGCTTGCTTTGATCCCCATAGGGTGCGAGTAACTAGACTCTTTTACCCTTGGCACGGCCAATATGGTATGGCGGTGGCGCAGCCACCGCCACGCCTCTACACAAGGTCCGTGTTACCACACGGCCAGGAAGCCCCCAGATGATGGCGCAGCAACCCGCCGTGCATCTACACGTTACCAGACGATTGGGGTTTGTTTTGGGCTTTTTTTCACCCCAGGGAGCATCCTAGACTCGGGACAGGTTACACCAGGCCCCCTTTGGCGTGTGTGTACTCCCAAGGTTTGAGAGCTGAACATAGAGTACAACAAAACTAACAAATAAAAAACTTAAGACTTTCATAAATGGGTAAAAATGGTTGTCTCATAGCAGATACTGCCATAGGGGAGTGATGTGTTACAGACTTCACAATACTAGGTCGAGATTCAAGTAACCAGTTCTTCTCCTCGCTGTCATTGCCTTTCCTAACCCAAGAGCAGAGTTAAGTATTCATTTACAGCTGATAAACTGTCGCAGTGTTTCCAACCTGCTACCTTTGCCGCGAGAGGCCTGCGCTCAAGCCACGGACGCTCCCATAAATTGTTGCTTGACTTCTTCTTCTTCTTCCTCGTTCGTCCTGAAAAGGACGTTGGTTGATTTGTGTCTGTTTACGCCGTAGCTGCGATATCTGCGCCTTTCGGTCGACACATCCGACTTCAGCACGGCATTTTTTGGGACCGGGTTTGCCTTCCCTCTTCGATCCCTACTCTCTCAGCCAGACTGCAGTGATGGAGCCTGTTTCCAGGACCAGCACGTGGAGGTGGAGTAGGGTCTTGGTCAGCTCTGGTTCGCTGACCCTGACGCAAGCAGTCAAGCTATGGGTCGCTGACTGCATTCTCTATTGCTGCATCTTTGGGTCCCGTTGCTTGACTAAAATATAAGGATTGGTATGATAAGATCACTAATGATGAACTGATGACACCAACCAGACAAGCGCTAGAATAACAAGATGTGAGACGAAGACGCTGGGGATGAATAGAATACAGGCTGAGCAAACATGCTGACAGCTTTACCAGACAGACCTTGTTCTGGAACTCCCAGGGTAAGAGGAAGACCAAGGAACTCATGAAGAAGAGAACCGGACACAGACATGAAAGTGATCAAGAAGATATGGTAAGACCTTGAGCTGATGGCAAATGACGTGAAGATTTGGTATAAAGCATATGCTCCTAATGGAGCTGAAAGGTGGTTAAAAGAGAGAGGCAGGGTGTTAAGGCTTGAGGCTTTGGGTTATGGTTTAACTGACTTTTATTTGTCATTATTTATTTTTTTAATAAGAACCCTGTTCTCTCCCCCCCGCCCCCCCCCCCCCCCCCCCCCCCCTGCCCCCCCCCCCCCCCCCCCCCTGACGAAATATTAAATGATAAACTTACTAACAGACTGATTCATGTAATAACTGACGGACCGAGTGACTGATTTATGTACTCCTGATGACTGATTGATGGACTGGCTCATGGACAACGGATAGACTGCTAATTTGACAGACCGACTTACGAACTGATGTACGAACTGACGGATTGATTTATTTGTAGACTGAATGAATGACGGACTATCTGACCGACTGGCCAATGTATTGACTGATAGACTGACTGATGAATAGACGGACTGAATGATGGACTGACTGACAACTAAACTGATGGACTAACTGACAAATTGATTGACGGACTAACTGATGGACTGATTTATTGCAACATGCGATCATTAATTGCTTTTAATATCTGTCCCTTGTCCATAGTCAGTGTCTAGAAGATAATATGCTTTTTTGAAATTTTCTACTCGCGCTACGCTACAACCCCCCCCCCCCCCCCCCCTCCCCCCCCCCCCCAATTAAAAAAATTATTTTGTTTGTAATTGTTTTTCGTTTTGCACTCTAAATAGTGAAATAGTGTGACAGTCCACGAAACACTGCTAAAGGGAAATCACTCCAAGTGAATATTCTGTGCGGAACAATTGGCAACGTTCTTTTGGAGATTACCTGCATTCCTTATTTATTATTATTTTTTATATTTAAAAAATTGCCTCGTTTTGGCGAGATGCACGCCGTTTAACCTAGAAGCAGGGCCCATCGGCTATACTAGGGCGCCTGTCCAAATCTAAAAGACCTTTTGGTCTGAATTATTGTGAATAATAATAATAATAATAACCCCTTCAGTCATAACTGACTATGGGAATGCGCCCCTGAGGTGGCAGCCTTCAGCTGCTTATTTCCTGGTGCTCCTTTCGACGTTTTCTCCTCACCTCTGCTTGTTGTGTGAGCCTCTCTTCGCCCAATCTGAGGTGGTGCCGTAAATAGCATCGCCACTTAGTGCGATCGGCAGCTTCATCCTCCCATGTTGCTGGATCCATGTCCAGTGCCCTCATATCTCTCTTGCACACATCTTTGAACCTCAGCTGTGGTCGCCCAACTGTTCTCTTGCCATCTGCTAATTGTCCGTAGAAGATATCTTTTGGGATGCGACCATCTTCCATGCGGCGAACATGGCCAAGCCAGCGAAGTCTGCGCTGTCTAAGCAGCGTATACATACTTTGAAGGCCAGCACGTGACAACACCTCGACATTTGTCACTTTATCTTTCCACGAGATGCCGAGGATGCGGCGTAGACACCGCAAATGGAAGGTATTGAGCCTTCTTTCTTGCTTAGCATAGGTCGTCCAGGTCTCGCTGCCATATAGGAGTGTGCTGGTGACGCAGGCATTATATACCGCAGCTTTGGTCTTCATTGTGAGTTTAGAGTTTCCCCAAACACGCGATGTGAGGCGGGCAAAGGTAGCTGCAGCTTTGCCAATGCGGCTGTCGATTTCTATTGTGAATAGCATGCATGTAAATAATATAATATTGTCCTTCTCACTTGTTCATACTTCTTAGATTTTAAAATAAATGCTCTATATTGTTTTCTTGTAGACATTCTCAAACACTGTTCCTCCCTACTGTAGTATCTGCTATGGGACTCCCTTTACCTTTTTACGTGCGGTGCGAACCTTAGTTCGACTCCCAGGGTAATTGTCAGGGCAAAAAAAGGGTTAAGAATCCGTCCTATATATAAAAGCATGTAAGTGCACAGTCTATTCAGGCAAACACATTTTAAAAATAAAATATATGAAAGAATTTGTAAAATCGGAAAAAAGTATTTCATCAACAAAGAGAAAATGCATTCAATCTGGCATTGTATTTATGTTCACGTGAAATTATATTTTGTAATGTCGTCATCAGTTTTTGCCTAATAGTGCGGACCTAACACAAGCAAAGGTTATTGTTGTCAGTAACTACAGCATACGGGTACCGAATTAAGCCTCAAATTCCGCAATACCTCCATTTTGTTATGATGTCGTTCTGGAGGTATAAATAAATATTCATCGTTGAAATAGTTTTTCTCTGTGAGTGTTGTGCTGTATACACCAGTGATTTGCAATGGAGGAAAGCTCAAAAGATGGCTTCTGGGGTAGCAGCCTCATGATTTTGTTATTTTGATTATACTGGCAGAAGAATATGAACGAATGAAAGAGCTGAATTGACAAAGGCCTCGTTTCGAGGACCTGTTTAGTGTTTTCTCATGACTATGGAGCTGTACATAGAGACATTAACTGGCACAGCCTTTGAGCTTCGTGTATCACCTTTCGAGACAGTCATGTCTGTGAAAGCGAAGATTCAAAGGCTTGAAGGTGAGCTAAAGTATTTTTTACTTGCACAACTCTTAACTGCACTCAGCCACACTGCTGCTACACTGTTTTGGCAGTAAGCACATTTGAATATATGATTCATTAGTATCCTGTTTTGGTTGAAATGAAGAATAAGGGACCGTGTGTACGATACGGCTTTTAAAATAAAAATAATAATTCAGAGATGCGGTAATGAGGGTTAGGGTAAGATTTAGAAATCCTTAACCCTAACTGATGTGGGTGACTTATTTAGATGGCATCAAAGAACACACCCCGCTTTTCTTCATGTATTTTCTTGGTAGTGTATCATAGTAGTGAGTTTTTGTATCTTATTTTGTCCTGTATTAAAGGCAGCTTGTGATTGATAATCTCTACAAGAGCAACGCTGTTGAATCACGGAAACGCGTAGGGTTACACTCGCTATTTTGTCGGCTAACTTGCGATCGCACATCGCCCATGTTGCTTATAGTGAGTAAAAACAGCTGCTAATTGTAATTTTAACCAGTAGCCTACCCTGTTTTGAGCTTATTTAAAAGATAATAAGGTGTGACACACATGGAGGCCATACATTAACATAAAATACTATTTTACTACTCATTACTCTTTCTCTGCATCCTCAGTTAGGGCGTGTATAGCCTACCTTTTTTTTGCGTTGTAAGAAAGATCAAAACATAGTGTCAGTAGCAATCAGACACTATTGTAAATCCTGGCAAAATATATATCTTAATCACTCCAAGCAACACAGGTAATTTACCAATCATGAGTTGAATGACAACGGACAAGTGAAATCTGTATTTCTTCAGGGTAAAACAATAGGCATTATTGCCTATTTACATTTTTGCCCATTTACATTTTTGCCCTGCAATAATACGTTCTCAAAGTGTTTTCAAATTAAAACATTCTTAACTTCATTAATAAGTAATCAGTTTTATCATTGCGTTCAGTAATGGAGCATGGACTTATACATTCATCATCATCATCAGCTGCCATCTCCGCAAGGAAGGTCAGCTGCAATGGATCCCCAACGTCTTCTGTCTCTTGTCTTGATGGTGCACTCTGATAGACTCTTTCCTGTCCATCTATTGATGCTATCTTCCCACTTATATCGCTATCTTCACTTTGCACGTTTGCCCTCAGTTCTGCCTTCTGTTATGGCCTTCTGCAAGGTGTTATACCTTTTTATATTTCCAAATTATTTTAGCTCCTAATTTTGATCTCCTTCATTAATTTTCTTTTCATATAAGGTTTTCTGGGACCTCTGTATTTGTTCTCTTCTCTTTCCATGAGATGCGCCCCATTCTTCTATAATTCCACATCTCGAGAGCCTCAATTATTTCTTCCAATTGCTTATTCATTGTCCATGTTTCTACACCACACAGTAATGAATAATATATTTAACACTCGATGATTGTCAGTTAATTTGTGAGTTAATTTTTTCTATGTCAATAATTGTCTCATGTTGTTGAATGTAGCTCTGGCCATTCCTATTCTGTTTCACATCTGCCATCTTATGTTATTATATGACCAAGATATGAGAAACTCTTGACTTGTTCCAGGATTTTCCCATTTAAGCTTATCTTTAATGCTGGCATATTGTCTGTTTTGCTAATTATCATAGTTTTCATTTTCTCAGTGTTAATGTCCAGTCCATGTTGTGATTTATGCTGTTTAATTGCTTCACTAGTTCACTTTCAGCTTACAAAATGGTAACATCTGCATACCTAAGGTTGTTTATTGACCATCCACTGATGTTCAGTCCTGGCATTTCCTGTATCTGTTTGAACATTTTTTCTGTGTATAGATTAAAATAGGCATGGGGACAGCACGCAACCTTGTATGACACCTCTTTTTATATCTATATGTCGTAATTGCTGCTAGATCTGACTGTAGCAGTTTGTTCCCAATAAAGGTTACTGAGTATTCTTATGTATTTTCCATCAATACCTATGTCCTCGAGGCATTCAATTATTTTCTCTGCTAGCATTCTCAGGCAAAATATTGTTTCTCTTGTTCTGCCGTTCCGTCTAAAACCAAACTGCTCTTCTTGGACTTCATTGTCAACCTTACTTTTTATTCTCTCCTGTATGATTTTGAGCAGTATTTTAATTGTGTGACTCATCAGGCTGATTGTTCTAAAGTCTGAACATTCTGTTGCATTAGGTTTTTTGGGCAACGTGATAAAGACTGATGTCTTCATGTCATGTGGTATATATCCTGTATTGTATATATCGTCACACAGATATGTGATTGTATCTATACCAAAGCTCTCCAGGCTTCTGTCATTTCTATACTGTTCAAAAAAAGAAACGCAACTTTTTTGGTGTTACTTTTATAAAAGATATTCGCTGATTGGACATCAGTCAACCTATCGACTGTGTCCACCTGGTCATTAACTTCTAGTGGTTACCTGAATTGTACTCACCTCATGATTCGTGAGGTCATGAAAGAGGTCAAGGTCAAAACAGCATTTTTGACAATAACTCGTGACAGGTTCATGAGAATCCCGTGAAACTTACTGAACACAAAACTCTCTGACCATATTATTGAATGCCTATAAAAGATTGATGCTCCTCGAATAAATTCAGTTGAAAATTCCATGCGCAAGTATGGCTCTTCTCACTACAGAACAATGACTCATCATCATTGGACGTTTACAGACTGGACAGTCACAAAGTGTAGTGGCCAGACAATTTAATGTGGTTAGAAGCACCATTAGTCGCCTTTGGAGGCGATTTCAAGAAACTAGCTCAGTGGCAGACCGGTCGTGCAGTGGAAGACCCAGAGTCACAACTCCTGCCGAAATCCGCTTCACAGCTGCGTCACCTCAGGAATCAACTTGCATCTGCGTCCTCCACAGTCCAGTCAATGTCAGCAGCTCGTCGAATTTCAGATCAAACGGTCAGGAACCGGCTTCACGACTCTGGTCTTTGGGCTAGAAGACCCTACAGAGGTCCTGTTCTTACGGACCGGCATCACCAGAACCGACTGCAGTGGGCGAACCAGCATCGTCAATGGACCGTTGGGAATGACTGGAGACGGGTGTGGTTTAGTGATGAATCATTTTTTGTGCTCCAGCGACACGATAGACGGAGAAGAGTTTACCACAGAGTCCATGAGCGCTACGCCCAGAACAGCATTGATGAGGCTCATCCACATGGTGGTGGAGGTGTACTGATGTGGGGGGCGATCAACTTCATGGGAAGAAGTGACCTGGTGCAAATTGAAGGACGCCTGAATGCCCAATGATACGTCGCTGAAATTCTTCGTCCTCACGTCCTTCCACTTCTGGCTGCACGAGGGTCGATTTTTCAGCAGGATAACGCTTGACCTCATGTGGCACAACTCACCACCCAGTTCCTTGCTGACAACAACGTCCAGACCATTCCATGGCTAGCCATGTCATTAGACATGAACCCCATAGAACACTTATGGGATGAACTCGACAGATGACTCCGCCAGCAAGACAGGGCTCCAGCCAATCTCCGACAGTTGTCTCTTGCACTGCGGGAAGAGTGGGCAGCCATCCCACAACAACAGATCCAACGGCTAATCGGATTCATGTCAAGGAGATGTCGTTCTCTGATAGAGGCCAGAGGAGGCCATACACCTTACTGAAACGGAGGCCTCAATCGCAAAGAATAAAAGTCCAAACCAAATTTAATGAACATCATTTCATTGTTAAAGTCTGAAAGTTTCTTCATGCCAAGATTGAAACATTAATTCCGTAAAATAAAATTTTGGTACAAGTTTGAAATTTGGTGTCCATTACCACTGCAATAATGTTGCGTTTCTTTTTTTGAACAGTATATTTTAATGTTGTCCATGCCTGCTGATTTTCCTTTTTGTATCATATTTATTGCTTTCTTTACTTCTGATCTGAGGATGTTAAGTTTGGACCTTCATTAGAATCTGGTGATGGTTTTTTTTTACCTCTGTTGTACTCAAATATTTCTTTTATGTATCCTGCTCATCTGTTTGATATGTCTTTCTCATTAAATAAGATTACACCATTTAAATTCTTGATACAGCCACTTCCTTGGGAAAACCTCAACTTATATGATAATTTCTTTATTTCTTCATGCATATCCCTTGTCATGTGCTTAGCCTCCATGTCTTCTATTTCCATGCATTTTGTTTCTATCCACTTTTCTTTTGCTTGTCAACACATTGTACATATTTCGTTGTTTATTGTTTTATATTCTGGGAGCCGCGGTAGCATAGTGGTTAGTGCACTGGCTTCCTAGCTCAGTGGTCTATGGTTCGATCCCCAGATGAGGTGGGATTTTTTTAGGCCGCAAATGGTTCCTGGGTCGACCCAGCCCCAAATGGGTACCAGAGCAACTCTGGGAAGGTTAAGGCGGCCGGCGTGATGCTGACCACATCACCCCTCGTGTGCCGACGGTCAAGAAAATATGGGCCTAACACCATAATCCCAATATGCCTCAGTGGGCGTGTAACGGGATCCTTTTACCCTTCCTTTTTCTGCCATTTTATTCAAGATGTCATCTTGATGACATCGTGTACATTCACACACACATAAATATAAGATGGGGACTGTACCCTATTTTGTGATTCAACCAAGCAACACTAGTGGAAATAATATGAAGCATTTCCCTGTATCTGACAAATGTTCCACCCTTATCTTCTTGACACAGAGATAAGGTTATACTAGACCATCTCAAGTCTTGACTACCAAAAATCATTACTCCTTTTTCTTGTTTGGCATGGGTATATTACACTTTATGGCTGTCCTTTTAGGTAAAACTTTAATTGCTACCTGTGCTTTTTCTGTTTCAAAATAAATTGTGATATATAGACTTGAATTGACTTAGTTATTTTTTTATTTATTCTTCTTCTTCTTCTTCGTTCGCCCTGAAAAGGACGGTGGTTGCGTTGTGTCTGTTTACAAAGTAGCTGTGATATCTGCACCTTTCGGTCGACACATCCGACTTCTGCACGGCATTTTTAAGGACCGGGTTTGCCGTCCCATTTCGATCCACACTCGCTCAGCCAGCCTGCACAGCTGCAGACTGTTTCCAGGACCACCACGTGGAGGTGGAGTGCGGTCTTGACCAGCTCTGGTTCGCTGGTCCTGACGCAGGCAGTCAAGCTATGAGTCGCTGACTGCGGTCTCTATTGCTGCGTCTTCTTTTTATTTATTAATGTGTTTGCTACTTTTCCTTGTAGCACGCCCCTTTCAACCATCTACCATACTTAGTTATGAATGTAGAGGTTATGTTATATAGAGCGGCAAAGCATGGTGAGACAGAGCTAATGTAGTAATTCTACACAAAATTAACAAAAATCACTAATTACATTTCACATTTTAGAAAAGTTTTAAAATATTGAATTATTGTCTTTTGCTGTACAGTTGTGTTGTGAACTACTGATTTTATTGCGTGAGAGTAATGGCATACTAAAATATGAAGAACATTACTTTTTTTCAGACTTTCATATTGTCTGTTGTGATTATAGCATATTGTTTGTTTTTGCACAGAAACTTAAAATAACATTCCATCTACAACTAAACACATATGAAAACTGGAGCTTTCAACAATAAATTTGGTAAAAGGTTTTTATTACCTCATCGAATATCTACAGCATTGTGACTTCAAAGCCTGATCTCTGGTAAGAATTTTATTGGCAACTGAAAGATCTCTAGACCCAGTGTTGCAGTTGAACTAAATGTCCACAGACAAACAGCCGTGGCCTGTGAGCCATATTAATAATGTAGCATCAGTCATAGAGATTATATTAATACAGTATCTGTAGTGTCAGTGAGCCTTGTGTAGTTTTGCTGAAACAAAAGGAAAATTCATATAATTGTTATTAACTCACTCTGACTGTAAATAAGTATGATTTCATCATATTTATCTTCAGTTGATAGTTGTATAGAATTTATAGACTGTTATTTAAAGATTTTGATTATTACTAAGGATGTTAAAGTTGCATTTCACCAGTATGGTAGCTCTGTTGCACCTTGCCAAACTGTGTAACACAATTTTGATACTTATGAAATAGAATCAGATTGTAGCTTGTGTTTAAGTCTTTCAGTCATTGTTAATATTATTTGTTATGTTTTGTTTTCACTCATCTGGACTTAACAGTGCTAGATAATGTTGTTAAATTAGTACTTCAGAAATGATATTTGGAAAGTGAATGAAAGTGATTTATGTTACCCTTCATTTATCAGCTTTCAAATCCCCAAGGAGCGTAGGCTTTCAGCACACACATGCCTTCCTGTTCCGAGCTATCAGCTCAAGCTGTTTCCATGTCATCTTCATCCCCTTCATGTCATCTTCAGTTCTCTTCTCCATGTGATCTTTGATTTTCGTCTACCTCTCTTACCCAGGGAATTCCAGAACAAGGACTTCCATGTAATGCTGTCAGCAGATTCCTCAGTGTGTATCCTATCCATCTCCAGTATCTTCTTCTCATCTCTTGTTCTGTTGCACTTGTCTGGTTCTTGTAATCAGTTCCACGTTAGAGATTTTGTCATACCATTTCAGTCCTTCTATTCGATGCAAGCATCGATTTACAGTGCAGTCCACTTATTAAGCCAAACTCGCTTAAGGCGATTTTCGGTTAAGTCAAAGCAGTTTTGCAGGTCCTGGCCAAAAGTCTCCTTTGGCTTTGTTAAAAGACACTGGTTAAGCCAACCTCTGATAACTTGAATTTTCGGATAAGTCGAGGTAATTGTTCAGTCCCAACTCAGTTAAGACTCGCTTAAGAAGTTTTATCTTCGCACCTCTTCAGTAGATCAAGTTAAAATTAGAAGTGTTTGTGGCAGTATGTAGTTTTTTTGTATTTTTCGCGAATATTCGATACATAAATGATGATCAGGCTGCAGACTTCAGTTCTACCAGTCTACAAATGGTTGTGAACAGAAATAGGGCGCCAGACTCAACTATGAAAGAAAGACAGCCAAGAAGGACTTGTAATAAACAGCTATGATCAAAGGGACATCGAAAGACCCTGTGCTATGGGCGTTTAACTCGTAATAGTAACCTACTTGTACTACAGCCTTTTTTTACCTTTGCTATTAACGTTAATGTAGTAAACCCTTGAAGAGTATACAAAATGCCAAGCCAGACACTATCGCTTGTACTTGTATTATGTATTGTTGTTACACATATGTTATGGAACTTCATGAAATGGTCATAGAGAACCTTTACTTTATGAGTGAAAGTCCTAGAGAACATTTTTTTGACAGACATATGAACCATACAAAAAATTCAAAGCAAGATCACCAGTTTTTAAAAATTTACATGGAAAATTTACTCACTTTTCTTGTGTCTATGAATGTCAATCATCATTACCCTTCATCTTCCTACGTAGAACGCAGCAACAAATGTGTACCAGCCTTCCAGTGTCTTTCTAGTTATTGTTTATCCCTTTAAGTTCATGTCTCCAATTCCCTGTGAATGTTATTACCTTGTATAATTCTTCACCTTCTTGATTTCATTGATAGTTCTGATTTTTAAAAATCTTCTTGAGGCCAGCATTATGTTATACACATCAGCCATATAAAAATGGTGTGCTGTGTAATGATGATGCTGGCAACTGCTATTTTGTTTAAGTATTTGTCTACTGTGGTTGCTGTTTCTAAGATTTTGATGTACACTAACTGATGCTGCTATGGATTATACTGTGGATTAAAAGCGTGTGGACTGTGTTTGATTAAAGGATATGTAGCTTTAAATGTTTTGGTATTTGCGCCTATGGTAGAAACAAAGGACACGAGGCAATACTTTATGCTTTTGAAAAGTGGAAAAGATGCAAAAATGCTAATTAAAATGCATGGGTTTTTAAATTTTGTAATTTTAAACTTTCTCTCTTATTCTTGACCACAAAATGTTCCAGCTCTAATTACCAAAAAAAAAACGCGTACTTTTTCTTGGACTGAAAAAACATTTTTGTTGATTTCACGCTTACGTGATTTGGGAGGCAAGTTAAAAAAAAAGCGTTTTCTATTGCAGGGGGGGGGGAGTAGTTGACACCGCTACGACAGATCCGCCCTCAAACCTTCCTCCCCCCCCCAGTATTTTTAAAAAAAGTTTATAAAACCAATAGAACGGAATAAATTGAATATTTCAAAAATGATAAAACAGTTTAAAAAAAGGGTTAAAATATTTAATTTTAACTTTCTCTCTTATTCTGACCACAAAATGTCCAGCTCTGAGCAAACCCCTGATAAGCAGAAATTTGGATAAGCAGAAGTATTTTAGATATCCCAACGACTTCTACTTATCCGGACTGTACTGTATAAAAAAATATTTCACTAGACAAATATAAAAGTGAGATTTGCATTTTATATTTTGTGTAATCTTGATGAAAATCTTAACTGAGACTTTTTCAGAGAAAGTCGTTCAAGAATGCATGAAATGAAAGTTGGGAGGGGGGGGGGGTGGGGGGGGGGGGGGGGGGGGGTGGGGGGGGGGGGGGGGGGGGGGGGGGGGAGGGGGGGGAGGGGTGAGTAGTGATAATTCATTCTAACTGCAGCTACACAACAGTTAATGCTAGCAGTAACCAATATTTGTTGCCAGATTTCATTTTAGTTTCAGTTATGATATGACCATGCTCTGATCCTCATCTTCTGTACAGGAGATAATCATATTTTCCAGTTTGAGTTGGTGGGCTTTCATTGATAAGTTTTTATGGCAACTGTTAAGTTCACTTTCTTTCCTTCATGCATGAAGATGTCTGGATGACATTACTGTACGGACCACGAATCAGTGTTTGAATACAAATTGAGATCCTTTTCAGAATTAAGTATTTTTATGGATGTATTAAAGGCAAGATAGACAATAAGAATCCTCCCAGTTATTCTACAAGATAAAAAGAAATAATAATAATATGATGTATAAAGAAAATAATGGAATGGTACAGTATGACAATACTGTAATGCATAAGAGATCATTAGAGGGGCATGATTTACAAAGTCAAATTTGTGTGTGGTCTTTGTTGTTGAATATGTGTCTTTTTTTATTTCTTTATTTATCAGGTATTCCCATATCTCATCAACATCTCATCTGGCAGTCCATTGAGCTTGAAGATGACTTTTGCCTACATGACTATAACATTCACAGTGGGGCCACCTTGAAACTTGTGCTGGCTGTGAGAGGGGGTCCAATAAACACACGGAGAAGTATGTCTTTTGGTTGGCATGGGTGCAATGTAATGTTAAGGAAAAGTGTATTGCTGTGTAACAAAAACTTGAGCACTATGGGATAAGTTAAGTTATAATTGAAAGATATGCATGCACTTGCTTGGTATGGCTATGCTGTGGAGAAGCTAGCAGTGTACCAGATTTCCTATCTTTATTTTATCCTCTTTCTTTCCAGTTTTTTATTGTGCCATTAGCAGTGTGGACAGTGTAGCCAAGAGACAGAGCTATTTTCTAAGTTTCATGTTTGATATTTTACCTTATTAGTAACAGGTGGTGATAAAATTAAGATACTCGCTGTGAAATTCGGTTTTTACTAGACTGTTAATGAATGTTATCATAATAAACATTGTATTAAATTTTTTTTTAAAAAGAGCATTTTTTTTTTAAAGGTAGAATTTAATGGTGTTTTTTTTCCCCTTGCTGCTCCTATTGAGTACTTAACCACCAGTGCACCTGGTCTCTTTCCAGGAAGCCTGCATAAAAACATTTCTAACAGAAATGGAATCCAGTGGAATCTGACTAAACAGCTTGATGATCTGGATTTTGCAGATGACTTGGCTCTTCTGTCCCATAACCATAATCAGATGCAAGAGAAAATTAAAATTCTCGATAAGAGGTCACAACAAGTGGGCCTGAAAATACACAGGGAAAAGACAATGAGAATAAATGATAGAAATGTTAATGAATGTTATCATAATAAACATTGTATTAAATTTTTGTTTTAAAAAAAAAAAGCTTTTTTTTTTGAAAGTAGAATTTAATGGTGTATTTTTTCCCCCCTTGTTGCTCTGTATTGAGTACTTAACCACCAGTGCACCTGGTCTCTTTCCAGGAAGCCTGCATAAAAACATTCTTGCACTTTTGCTGGGGTAGTTTCTGTAGCAATTTATTTTACATGATGAGTTTGCCAGCCCCGTGCACAACCTCATATTAGTCACCTCTTACAACATGCTTTAGGCAACAATAGACCTATTCTTTCTTGTCTCCTTAGAGACCTCAGGGAACTACACGAGGCAACAGTACGTTAAAACTGGTATCAGGACCTATTTTCTTTATGGCTTTAGCTGGAGATCCAGATAGATAACAAAATAGAGACTAACAGATACAGTTGAAGGACTGGGCAACAATGCTAAGAAAGAGATTTTTTAAAACTGCGATAGCAGATAGTTCTTAACACATTAACTACCGAATTGATAAACACACTGTGGCCGAATTAAATTTTATTCCCATTTTCATTCGGTAGGTGTATGAAGGATTTAATCTGTAGTTTTCTTAATTTTAAACAGATTTTTATGAATTATATGTCATTTTGATGATAAATGAATGTACTATTGCTGGTAAAAGGAAAGTTTACTTAATATGGTAGATATTATTAGTAATGTAAAATGATTGACAGACAAAAATCAATTCAAATTTGTTTCCAAATTATCAACTTACGTTCAAATTGCTTGTTTCTGTGGTAGGTAATACCTTTCTCTTGGTGATTATCATGTAGTATATCCAATAACAAGAAAAACGAGCCTAAGAACATACACTTACTTACTTACTTAGTCGTTCCCCTTCTACCGTGAGGTGTAGAGGTTTGGAAGAGAGAGCGCCAGACTATCCTATCGGCTGTCTTCCTCCTGGCCTGGTTCCATTCTAGTCCTCGGTCCTTCAAAGATTGTCTAATGTTGTCCTCCCAGCGGACTCTGGGTCTTCCTCGGGGTCTGCATTCTTGGCTCTTTGTTTCCCATGCTTGTCGTGGTATCCGATCTTCTCCCATTCTGCAGACATGGCCAAACCATCTTAATTGGGACCGTTCTACTTGGGTCTGCAGGGGGTAGGATTTAAGGCCTTGACGTATCGTCTGGTTGCGTACCATGTCTCTTCTTGTTACTTCAACCACCTTCCTCAGATACCTCATTTCTGAGGTTTAAGAACATACACATTGACTAATATTTATACTATTGATAACTTACATTATCACACCTATGCCACTTCCCAAAAAATGTCTGAAATTTTTTCCCCATTTTCTCCCTGTATGTGTTTGAAGAACTTAAGCTGCAGATTTATTAATTTTAAACATATTTTGTGAATTCTATGTCATTTTGATGATACATGAATGTACTATTGCCTGAAGCTGGTAAAAGGAAAGTTTACTTAATATGGTAGAAATTATTAGTAATGTAAAATGATTGATAGACAAAAATCAATTCAAATTTGTTTCCAAATTATCAACTTATGTTCAAATTGCTTGTTTCTGTGGTAGGTAATACCTTTCTCTTGGTGATTCTCATGTAGTATATCCAATAACAAGAAAAACAAGCCCAAGAACACACACATTGACACTATTGGTAACTTACATTATCACACCTATGCCATTTCCAATAAAATGTCTGAAATTTTCCCTCCATTTTTGCCCTGTAGGTGTTGGGAGAAATTAAGCTGTAGATTTATTCATTTTAAACATATTTTTATGAATTCTATGTCATTTTGAAGACGTACAAAGGTACTAGTGCATCAAGCTGAAAAATGTGTGTTTATTTAGTATGGTAGATATTATCAGTAATATAAAATGATTGAAAAAAAAAAGCATGCAACATTTTTTAAAAACTATCAACTTACCTGCAACTTGCTTGTCCCTAAGGCAGTTTTTTTTCTTGGTGATTATCTTGTAGTATACCCAATGACAAGAAAAACAAGCCCAAGAACACACACACTAGCTAATAAATACACTATTAATGACTTACATTATCACACCTACACCACTTCCAAAAAATATCAGAAATGTTAAATAAATAGCACCTTTGAGAAAACACAACATCTATAACTTATTTACAGTATGTCAATGTCTTTAGTGAGTTACAGCTGAAGGATCGTGTGTATGATACAACCTAAAACAGCTCTTTGGATGGAGATGGGGCTTTTCGGGGCAACCGATGCAATAAAAATTTGTTCAGGCTCGTTTTGCAGGTGTTGAGCACACTATACAGTTCCCATCTTTGTCGGTGTAATCCACAATGTGCTTTGCACCCTCAAATCTTTTAACTTTGTTTCCTACAAATTTCCTACCTTTCTTGTTGCCATTGGTGACTACTAGATCAGGTGGAGTTATGGAGGCAGCCTTCTCAGTCAACTGATCAATCAATTTGTCTTTGAAAATTTTCAATGGCACTGACTTCTCATTAGCATGACTGAGGGTGTATAATAAATGGGCATTTACCTGGGACACCTCTATAATCCAGTAGAAATTTTCTTCCTCCATTTTCTAGTTTTTCTTTGGAAATTGCCATAGTAAGCTACCATTTGATCATTGTGGTCACATCCATTCATGCAAAAATTGTACCGGTGTACTGGTTTGGGTTTTTCGACTAAGTTGTGACGTCGAGTTATGACTTGCACCATCTCAACTGATGTTTCAGTGGACACAACAATACTTGGTTTCTTTGCTTTTTTGTCTCGCCAAGCAACACATATCTAAGATCCATCACCATTTTTTTTACCACCTGGCTTCTCGGCGCTGGAGGGAGAGGGTCTTCAGTTGAAGGGGAAAGTTCTGTTGATGTTGACTGTGCCAGTATAATGAATGCCCCTATTCAACAGATAGGTTATCAGTGTATCCACAGTGTAGTATCTGTCAGCAAATACATGGTGGCCCTTCCCAATTCCTTGTAGCAAAAAATCAAATACCTTTACTGCCTGACTTGCTGTAGAGTCATTAGCAAGAATATGTGATGTATTTTTCCCAAAGTATGTCAATACAGAATAGACATATCTTGTGGCAGAATCACACAATCCAAAGGTCTTAATGTGATACTTGCTTGGCTTTGTTGCATTGTACTGCTTATGTTTCCAGCGTCCATTATACCCAATAACCATTTCATCAATGGCTAAATTCTGAAATGGATAAAATGCATCCTGGAACTTCGCAACGAGCAAATTTAAAAAAGGCTCTTTTGTCCTTCCCTTCTGAATCAGCATCTCCAACATGCATCATTGTATGGTAAATTATTTCAAACCTAGATCTTGAAAACATATTGCCATACCAGGGAGTAAAATTATGTGGTGTCTGTGCCCAATAGTCTTTTACCGATGTCTTTTTATCTAAACCCATCGCAGTTGTTACTGCGAACAATTTCAAAAGCTCGTAGTCAGTGACAGGTTTCCAAGCAGCAGATGAAGATCTTTTTGAAGATGGGGGTTTTGAATTCTTTATGTCAGCATATTCATGTATTACTATGACCAAAGAATGTAAAACATGTGGTGTCAGTAATGTAAGCCAGCAATCAAGCACAGAGGAAGTTGCATCAAGATTTGCTTGCAGACCTGGTTCACGAGTTGGAACAAAATAAAAACTATTTGTTGTTTCACCCTCAGTCACTTGCTTCCATTGCTCTGTTTCTTTAGTTAGGCCTACAGTATTTCCTGCACTATTGGTAACTCTAACCGAGGTTTTTGCTCTTTTACGACCCACCGATGGCCCAGGACTTCTAATATCTTCGCTATTATCACTGCTTAAATTGTCACTACTACTGTTATCACTGCCAGAAAAATCACTATTTGAATCAATGTCCACATTGTTTTCACTGTCCTCCTCGTCGCTAGATCTATCAATCAATTGCTGAAACAAGTTTCTAGCTTGTTCAGCAGTTAGACGAGGTGTACATGCTTTTTTTGTGGCGCTATCACTCGTTGCCATGGTAAACAGTTTTGCGATTTGGTAACTAACCTGAAACGTTTGAAAAATATGAATATAATATCAATTTTCAGTGGCACAAATTTACCCACGCTTATGGATGTTGTCTTCCGGTGGTCAATTAAAATCTCGAACCAGATCGGAAAGTGTTGTGGCACATATTTCATTCATTTTCTTACTAAACTTAGAAAGCCGTTGTGGGTGGTTTGCTGTCCAAATGTGTTTCTTTCGTGCGCCGCTGGGACTGGCTTGCGGTAATTAATGTGTTAAAGAGATAGTGTCAAGGACCTTTCCCCAGCTCTTCCTAGATCGAACTTTTTTGGTTTTTTTTTCCCCAATTGTAAACAATCTCAGTAGCTCAGTTGTGATCCAGGGCTGTAAACTGTTCAAAGTTTGCTGGCATATTTATTGCTTGATTGATATATGTTTTTTTCTTGTAATATTTTATGTTAGAATACATTTGAGGGCAAGATTAGTTTTAATACAAGGAATTATTTAATGTTATAGCCATTGTCCTTGTCATGGATTGAGTAATGGGACAGACAACAAAAAGAGAGAAGCATTGGGCATTTTACAAGCAGCTAGAAGATATGGACTGTACAGATGACCAGTGTCTTTAATCACATAAGCAGTAAGGCATGCAGGAAAGACCAATAGATTAACTGTAAAAGCATCATTTTTATATCTACAGATCGGTTTAAATAAAACTGTGAATAAATAATTAGACAAACAGATGAGATAAAGATTAGTGATCTTTATGAATATATGAAAATTAAGTATAACGTCAAAGAGTGATTTAAAAAATAGTGAGATGTCGTTTCTGTCATTCAAGAAGCTATGGGAACATGAAGGTGTGTAATAAAGCTGCATTATCATATTTAAGATGTATCAAAGTGCATGATTAAAATTTGTATGACTGTCTTTTAGTTATTAATGTATTCTGTTCCAACCCAATTTTACAGTAAAGGCCATCAGATTTTCAAATTTTGTTCAGCTGAGCAATGAACAGCACTTGAAAATCATCTCTTATTTCAGATGGGATGCATGTCTTCGCAAGGCCTCTGTATACTTATGACTTGCTATGCACCCACACTGTGACCTCCCTGGTCACTACTCTTTCTTCTTCTTTGATCCTTAGCCGCTGACCGTCAAAGCAGTCAGTGGCCATCACTCCTGGTGGCGTCTTGTAGGGAAACAACAAATTGATTCCACTTTGCTCGGTCGGTGGCCATCCTTCGTACAGTGTTTTTGGTCAGCCTCTCTTTCGTTTTCCTTCAGGGGTCCATAGCATAACTGTTCTTGTGATGGCATCAGGGTCTCTTCTGAGGATATGGCCAACCCAGCTCCAGCGTCTGCCAGCTATGATGGTGTGCATGTCCTCTTGCTTGCTCCGAGTAAGCAGATCTTGGTTGGTGATGGTATCAGCCAAAAGATTCAGAGAATTTTTCTTTGGCTTGTTGTGTGAAAAGAGGACAATTTCGACATTTCCTTCTCTGCAACTCTCCAGTATTCTGCACCATAGAGAAGCACAGAAAGCACACAGCTCTGATATAATCTTAATTTTGTGCTTGTGCTGTACTGAGAGGACTTCCAGATGTTGTTTAGACTAAAAAAGGCTGGTCTTGCTTTGTTCATTCTGTTGTTGATGTCTTTGCTTGCTCCGCCGTCTGGTGTTACTATGGATGGGTTTGAAAAAAAAATCGAATAAAGGTGATTCGTCTTACGAGGACAAAAGACAAAGAAAATAGTCTACGTTACGGCCACAAGGCCTTCGTCAGGAAAGGAAAGAAAGTGAAGGCTAGATAGGACACATAAAAACTAAATAAAATAAAAACTGGGTACTTCCCTGAAGGCAAGAACCGAAATTCTATGAAAATCGCTGTCTGTTGATGAGCGCGTGGCTGAACAGAAAGTGACTTCCGCCGCCGGATGTACACAATGCATACTAAGAAACTAAAAAACGAAACCGGACAATAACTGGTGTTACTATGCATCCTAGGTATGTGAAGGTGTCTGTTCCAGTTGCTGATTCCTTACTGATTTGGGCTTAGGGTTGCTCACATTGAGCGTCATGACCTCTGTCTTCTTTAGATTGATGTTCAAGCCCACCTGCTGGCTATACTTATTAAGTCTATCCGTTTTTTCCTGGATGTGTTGATGTAAATGTGCTAGTAGTGCAATGTCATCTGCATATTCCAGATCTTCCAATGTAGAAAATGTAGTCCATCTTATTCCCCTTGGACTGCCCTCTGTTGTCTGGTGCATCACCCAGTCTATGACTTAAAAATAGAGTGGTTGATAAGGGGCATCCCTGTCGTACTCCTGTCTTCACCTCAAAGGTTAGGTTGTTCTGCCCAACGCTACATGTAAAGTTGGCATAGAGGCTTTTTATGATTGACACTATGCAGCTTGGAATTCCATAAGCCCTCAGTATTTTCCATAAACTGTCCCTATGTATACTGTCAAAAGCCTTTTCAGAATCAATGAAATTAATGTACAGCTGTCTTTGCCATTCTGAGCACTGCTCTATAATGTTCCTGATGATCTACACATCTTCTGTTCTTTCTAAATCCTGCTTGTTCGTTCCTCAGTTTGTGGTCTACTGCGTTTGAAATTCTCTGTATAATTATCCTGCCTAGTATTTTGCTGGGAACTGAGAGAAGAGTTATTCTTCTCCAATTATTGCAGTCTGCAAGATCTCCCTTCTTGGGCAATTTGACAATTATTCCTTTGTTCCACTCCGTTGGTGTTGTCACTGTTTTCCAGACTTGTGCAAATAGTGGTTCTAATAGTTCTGCTGCTAGCTCAGGGTCTGTCTTAAATAGCTCTGCATTTAAGTTATCATGGCCAGGAGCTTTTCCATTCTTTAACCCTTTGATTGCTGTGATGATTTCTTCTTTTCATGGAATGTCTGTATTAACATCTAGATCATTTTCAGCCTCGGGAACATTCAGTTGTGTCTCTGGTGGTTCCTTGTTCAGAGTTTCTCTGAAATGCTCTGCCCATCTTGTTTCCTGTCCCTCTGCTGTCATGATGAGATTTCCTTGCTTATCTCTTACTAATGTAATATTGTTTGCACCTCGTTTTCCGCTGATGATTTTAGTTATTTTGTATACTGTGCTTTGTTCATTTCTCAGTGCTGCCTCTTCTGCCTGTCTTGCAAGAACGTCTAGGAAATTCCTTTTGTTGGCTCGGGTTTGGCGTTTAACTTCCTTGTCCAGCTGACTGTACTGTTCACTATATAGTTGCTTTAACCTGGGGGACTTCGCTTCTGTTTTCTTTCTTTTCGTTTCCTTTCTCAGTGTTATGGTGTTTAATGTTTCTGGTGTTATCCAGTCTTGCTTCTTCCTTTCCTGGAATCCCAACCATGATTTGCTGCTTTCCTTATATATTGAAATGGTGTTGAATTTCTGGTCTATATCATCAGTCAATGTCTTTTCCTGACTTGGCAAATTGATATCGCTTCTTTATATCAGCCGCAAAAGCTTTTCTGGTAAGGGGGTCCTTCAATTTGCTGATGTAAAACCTTTTCTGTGTAGTTACAGTTGGTCCAGCCGTTCTTAGTTTCACTTTCAGTTTTGCTACTACTAAATGGTGATCACTTCCCACATCCGCACCTCTTCTTACCTTCACATCTTGTAATGTATGTCTCCATCTACCGTTAATTGTAATGTGGTCTATCTGGTTTCTGTCTCGGCCATTTGGTGATTCCCATGTTAATTTGTGAATTTCTTTGTGTGGGAAAAGTGTTCCTCCAATGATCAGGTTGTTAATGCTACAGAAACTTATTAATTTATCCCCATTTTCGTTTGCTGTTCCACTGCCGCATTTCCCCATTACTCTTTCATTATATGTATTGTGTGTTCCAACTTTCTCATTGAGGTCTTCCATTACTACGATAAGATCATATCAAGGTGTGTCTTCCATTTCTTTCTGCAGTTGTTGATAGAATTCATCCTTGACATCATCATCGCTGTCATTCGTTGGTGCGTAGCATTGTATTATTGTAGTGTTGGTGAATCTTCCTCTCAATCTTATTCTTATCAGTCTGTTGTTGATGGGTTTCCATTCCAGTAATGTCCTTACTATTCCTTTCTGTAGAATAATGGCTACACCTTCATTGTGCTGTCCATCCTCTCTTCCAGAGTAAAGTACTGTTTCTCCTGTTGCTGTTTTAACTTTTCCTGCCCCTGTCCATCTGCTGTCACTTATCCCTAGAATGTGTAATCTATAGTTTCTCATTTCTGCTGTGACCTGTTTTAGTTTACCCATCTCGTTCATTGTCCTGACATTCCAAAATCCTATTCTTGTTTCACGTTTTTCGTGTCAGTGGCTTCCTTTCGGCTTTCACCACTGACAGTCACATGAGCCTCAGACTCCGCCATACCTTGACAAGGTATTGACACCGGTGATGGCAGGGTCACTACTCTGTAGCCTCTCTTTTTCTGTCAGTAGATTTCCTTATTTTCCCTTCTCTCCTTCGTCATGAGGTTTACAGCTTTCATCCATATTCTGCCATTGTCTGGCTCCTTTCTTCTATCTTTATATCTTTTATAAACCTGTATTTCTATTGATCTCAGATAACACTAGTCAACAAATTTTCAAAAGTTTTTTGTACCAGAAATTAAATATACCATTTCTTATTGATTTTGACATGCTGATTTCAAATATCATAATGAAATTCACCAATTGGCTCTGGTTTTTTTTTAAATGATGAATTTACATTACAGTAATACAAATAGTCCAACAGTAATCAGCAAGCATTGAAGGGCTCCAATCGCCTTGATACCTTGTCTCCATAGCAGCAATGTCCTGGTGAAATCGTTCACCATGCTCACCACTGACCGCTCCACAGTTTGACGTAAAGAAATCCGGATGAGAATCCAGAAAATGAATTTTCAAATACATGTTGCAGCCAAGACTCTTATACTTCAGAAGGAGATTTTCTACAATTTCATTGTAATTTTCAGATCTGTTGTTTCCAAGAAAATTGTCCACCACTGACTTAAATGCTAGCCAAGCTGCTTTTTCCTTGCCACGCAACACGCAAAAAAACTCGTCATCATCTGCCTGATTGGCCCATGTCTTCTGATGTAATGGTCACTTCGTGCACAGCTATCCCAGTCACAGAGAAAGCAACAGTACTTGGTGTATCCACCCTGTAGTCCAAGCAAAAGAGCGACCACTTTTAAGTCACCGCAAAGTGACCAATGATGATTATCGTAGTTTATACACTTTAAAAGCTGCTTAATGTTTTCATAAGTTTCCTTCATATGAACTGCGTGACCAACTGGAATTGACGGTAACACATTACCATTATTCAACAAAACAGCTTTAAGACTCATCTTGGATGAATCAATGAAAAGCCTCCACTCTTCCGGTATGTAATTGATTTTGAGGGCTGCCATTAAACCAGAAATGTTGTGGCACGCAGAAAGGTCACCCTCTTTGAAAAAAAATGTAATAAGCGGCTTCTGGCGGTTCCTATACAGAAAAATTGTAACATCTTCTGCCAGGAGATTCCACTGTTGCAATCTGGAACCCAAAAGCTCCGCCTTGTTCTTCGGTAAATTCAGATCTCTTACAAGATCATTCAGTTCCCCTTGGGTTATTAAGTGTGGTTTAGTGGATGTAGTTGGCTCAAAATCTGGGTCGCTTGAGGTTGATGGTTCAGGTACACCAATGTCCTCTTCTTCATCAGTGGAAGCAGCTGAAAATGATTCTGGCACTTTGGAAACTGGTAGGTCATCGCCATGTGGTACCGGACGTATTGCAGAGGGGATGTTTGGATATTCCAGAGTCCATTTTTTCTTCTTTGATGTGCCTTTCCCAATTGGAGGGACCATGCAAAAGTAACAGTTGTTGAGATGATCATTGGGCTCTCTCCAAATCATTGGGACTGCAAAAGGCATAGCTTGCCTTTTGCCAGTCAACCACAGTTTAAGATGTGCTGCACATGTATTGCAGCATATGTGTGGCGCCCAGCTCTTATTTTAATCTCCTATTCTGCAGCCAAAATACAAACTGTACGCCTTCCTTAATCACTTTAGTTATATTTCGTTTTTGTGATAGAAATGTCACCTCACCACATATATAACAGAAATTATCAGCACTGTTCACACATGTCCTAGGCATTTCTAATTACGATACTTTTGATAAGGACAAATGCACTAAATAATGGCAAAATTTAATCAGAGATAAGATATTTATACACAAAGGTGATGTAATCATAGGTAGGATTGCATCATCAACTTCTAGTTACATTTTTATTGGTCATTAGAAAAGATTATGCAATCGCCCACAACAGTTGCGCCATATATATAAATTGACCGTAATTAAATAAACTAGTAGCATATATCTTGAAAACTAGAGCCAATCAACATTTTTTAATGTCATTTTCGTTTTCAGCACACCAAAATTAGTTAAGATCAGCTATTTTCATTTCTGGTACATTTTGGTTGTTGACTAGTGTAATCCATCCTTCTCTCGGTACCTGTGTCAGTTGTTTCAAACCATCTGTGCCTGTTATTCTGTTTGTTTCACATTTGAATGTCTGTCTGTTCATCTGTCTGTCAGTCCATCTGTCTGTCTATCCCCCTTCCTGCTACCTAGAATTCTGGTCTACTATTTATAATGATCTGTCCGACTACAGCCATTTGTCTATCTGTGTCCACTCACTCATCCGTATATACATCTGTCTTATTTTGTATCCACTCCTTTTGGCTTTCCCGTCTCTGGTTCCCCCAAAACAATTGTGTTTCTATATATAATGCCAGAATTTCCAGAGTTTTAAAAATTACTTTTTTTTTATACATAACTTTTCAGCGTTTACTTTCTTAATAAAAACATTTCAGCAATAATGGTTGCACTATTCAAAACAATTTTCTGGACTTTAAGGACAGGCTACTCATAAAAGTTTCAAACTTAAATAGTATCTGTGTAAGGGAAAACAAATTCACATATAAAGCTTTTCTCCAAGAAAACAATATTTGGTTGTTCAGTGTAAGTGTAAATTCTGTCCCACTCTGTGGCTTTGAAATGTGGCATGTCACATTCAGGCTTTTACCAGCAAATACATTTATCGCATCCACCACCGAAGGCCAGATGTAGTAACAAATACTGACCTGTGGAATAGAAATAGACAACAATCAGTACAGCTAGAGATTAATAAGAGAAAGTTGAGATGGATATGACATGCCAGAAACATCATGCAGCACAACCAGACATGTTCTTTACTAGAACCCACAGGAGAAAAGAAGAGTGGAGAGATCTATGAGAACCTTGAGAAGGTGGATGAGGAAGTCAAGGTTGCAGGAATCTCTTCACCAGAAGTGAAACAGGGCCCAAAATAGATACTGGTGGTGGGGAACAGTTACAATCTTGTAAAAACACAGATAATAATGGCTATATTTGATAATATGGAACATGTTGTATAAAACTATATTTCATCATCTTATAAGACATTAAAACTAACTTCTGCGATACTTTTTTTCTTCTTCAAATTGTTTAGTACCTGTGGAGGACTCAGCTCTCCGAGAGATGGCCGAGTACATGGAGGCGAACAGGGAAGAAATCCTTGACAAGTTGCCAGGCAACAGTAATGTCACTCTTTTGGTCTTTCGAGAAGGGGACAAACTGAATTTTTTTCGCGTAGTTGATCCTCGTCCAGATGGCAGTCTTACTCCGCTTTCTGAGTCCATGTAGTAAGTATAATAATATTTTAATTGATTTCTTCATCACTTGTGTTATAGAACATGTTGAGATTATTATCAAAATGTATGAAAGGAAACCATAGTTATGGAATACATTAGTTAGACTACCCAAACACAGAATGAACCCACATATATACGGATGGATCAGCTACAAAAAGTTGAGGTGGAGGTAGTATACACAAAATTTAAAACGGCAGGAGGAAATCCAAATAATTATGTCCACTGAAAAATTCTCAAACAACTTCAAAGCTGATGTAGAAGCACTAAAAAACAGCTGCAGTAACCATAATGAAAAGCAGAAATTATGCTGAAGACAAGAAAGCATTCCACAGATATTCTGTATCAGTCATAACTGCCCTGAGGAACCATAAAAACAATGATTTAGACAGCATGTCGAAGCACTAATGGAAACCAACAATGAATTCAACAAAGTGAAAGTGCAAGGGATTCTTGCCCAGTGCAAGATATGAAATGGCAGACTTTCCAAAGGAGGAGGAAGCTAAGTTCAAACTGAGGACATGGCATCATGTGAAGAGATAAAAACAATTATCAAACATAGCATCAAAGAATAATGGCATAGAGAACAGACAGATCCAGATTTAATAGAAGCGTACAACTCCTTAACAAGAAGAGATAAAGTGATAATTTTCAAACTGAGAACCAGCCACTGTAGACTCAAATACCATCTGTTCAACAGTTTCATGTTGTGGTAACCAGATGTGTCTCAAAGTGGGGAAGACAAACAGTAGAACATGTCCTCCAAGACTGCCAGCACCACAAGTGGAGCAGATTGGCATCAGGATCAATCCATTTGCTAGAGAAACTATGGCAACAAGAGAAGCCTGAGACAGACCGACTTGTGAGAGGAATAGATGTTATAAGAGAGCAAAAGCAGAAGAAAGAAACATTTAATGCATTACTTGGTGTGTGCATTGGTTTTTATATTGGTGGTTGAGAGACTTTGTCAAAGCCATGATTAAACTGTTTCATGCATCAGTAATTAGTAGACTGCACGGAGCCGCGCTAGCATAGTGGTTACCACACCGGTCTGGCGACCGGGTGATGCAGGATCAAACCCGGGCGACGGCATTTGAGGATTTTTCATCGACCGGGAATTGGACTGGATTAACTCGAGACCTGGCGAGAACATTTGAAGAAGTGTCGTCGACCAGGGATTGGCGGCTCCTGAGCCGACCCAGCTCTGATGGGTACCTCCGAAATCGGCGAGTATCTGCCTGAATGGCGAGGAACACCTGTCTCTGTACAAGAAAAAAGGGATACTCACGTAAAATCAATGTCAGGTTAGACATTAATAATAACCTGAGATTTCGCCTCGAGTATTAGCGGGTGTCGTAGATTTCCGATAGGAGAATTAAGACTAGGTTTGGTCCCTTCTGAATAGGTTTGAATAGGTGATAGACTCAGTGAGAGTTAGTGAAAGGTAATAGAATTTCCACACACGTGAGATGATAGATTTGATATAGTGGCTGTCTCTGAAAGCGAAAAGAATTCTTCTCTCTCTCACCTATCTTCTACAACAGTTGTTACAGCGTCAGACAGACTACACCAATATACATATTACGTATATTTCTATCACTCACAGGCACGCACATACACGTGACGACAGGTAAACACACAGACGTGGGAAAACTATAACAATGATATATATATTATCTAGAACGAGCTGACCAAACACGATTATCAAGTTCAAGAGCGATTTTAATATCAGGAAAAATCGGCTCACAACATCAAAGAAAGTACATCAAGGAAAATACATATACACATAGTCACAAAACTTCAAGGAAATGTTGCAAGGATGATAGCCCCGTTATGGTGTTAACTCTAGGTTTAGCCCGGCCCCGTTAAGAGAACAGATGATGGCGCCCGAGTCACAGATACATAGAGTTTGATTCTAAGAGTTGTCTTTGTTTTATCTCGTAATTATATGCACAGAGTTTGAAAAAAATCTGATTTAACCTAAGACAAAACACAAGAACTCTAGCCTTAGCAACAAATTATGCAGATTGAAAAAAAAAATTAGGACAGCAACAGGGTGTCAAAGATAAAATAGTGAAAAATATCACTCAAACCAGCGTACACTCATTCATTCCGCCATGGCTTCTCATACTTGTACTCACGACTTTGCTTGCTGCCTCTTGGAACACATTGATTTTAGATTTTCACACAGACTCAAAAAATGCAGTCTTCTGCCAAGAAGTCCCCAGTTCCAAAAGACGTATTTAACTTGGAGTCTCCGGGAACGACTACTTGGGTATGCAAATTTGTTCAAATGTCTGATTAAGTCACCTAACAATTATTCCAGGCGCGGGAGTTAGCAGAGCACAGTGTCAATAGCGTAGGTTTCTAAAAAATGATGAATGTCAGGTTGGTGCCTTCCCTCAGTATAGGATTCACTTTAGTCACACCACAGATTTGTCCACAAGATATAATCTAGTCGGGAAATGATTGTTAATATTCACGCCACCAGGCAGCAAATTATATAGAGTTTCTAGAAGAAATTAAGTGCTGGCTCCAAGGTCCAGTATTTATCATTACAGTCTTTGAAACCCCGTTGTAGGGATATTAGTATTTCTGTCTAACTTGCACCGTCAGATCAGTGTTACTTGAGAAAACCCACGTGGTTCAAAATAAGGACTGTCTATTTCTTCACAAGTATGGAAACTACTACTAGGTGCTGGTAAAGTTAGGGTCACCCCAAAACTTTCACTGTGTGGAGGAAAAATAACACATATAATATAATAAACAGAATCTGTACTGGTTATAACTTACATTTAAACTTGCAAGCAGAGAGCTTTGCTTATCATTTAAACTTCCCGTGACGTAAGTTATATTTAAAAATCAGCAATCCTCATGAATTAAGAACACGTGCGTATTCCGTCACCATTCATGAGGCTGGATTCTAGAGTTTATACGTTAGTTTAGAAAAATACACTCGACTGAGTATTAGCAGTTAAATTAAATTTATAAATAGCTACAATTGCCGTTATAAGCTAGAAATTTTAATTTTATTCTGCTTTCCACTGAATGCTTCCCTAGAAAATATAATAGCCTACCACTTTATTTCTCTTCTGCGCTAAAGAAATAGATTAAAATGAATTAAGCGATTTAACACTTTAACACTCACAAAATCTATATATCTATCATATTAATTACCTCAACCACAGAATTACAGGTAGTCGCACAACTTAAGAATAAAAATGCTGAAAATATTTCTGGAAGTCTAGAAGTTCGACAAATTGCCGAAACAAACTGAGATCTTCGCTAACAGCTATTCTGTTTACGAGCGACCTATCTACTGTGAGTCTATGAGCGAGAATGAAATTAAAGTTTCAAACTTGGCCAATATCTTAAAATCAGACAAAGGGCCCAAACTTATTTCGCCAAGCGAAATTATCTCCCCTACTCCCAACATTTACGTCCGCTTAACGCGTGTCGTAACTGTCACCTACTGACCACGATGTACGCGTGTCAGTTTCAAATCCCAGACAGCCTGACTCCATTGCAGGGCAGTTTTCACACTACAGCTGACCATGGCCCAAGTGAGCGCCGTGTCAGTTTGGGATTTTCCAGACAAATGTCTGGATACTGACCGGTGCAGATGTAAAGTATCACACACTCACCACCGGACTTATGCCGAGAAGAAGCTCGCGCGCTCGGTGAGAATGTAGACGATTTGCTACGTCCTGTGTTCAGCGAACCGACTTATCACGCCTTCTGACGCCCTGCAGCCCTGACATCTACGTAATATCGTCCTAGCGCGATTCTCAGTTTAAGAGAAAGGAAAACAGGTAAAGTTTGCGAATTATATGAAAATAATATTCGCAAAACGAATGGATGAAAAAAATATACAGGAAAAAAAAAAAAAAGAAATACAGAGATAATAAAAGAGAGAGTTCGAGAGAAGGAATAGGAAAAAGATGTAGGAAATTAAATGAATATAAAACCTACGTGACAGCGGGCGTACGAAAAAAAAAAAAGTAGACTGCATGAAAGAAAGTATGATCATAATTCTTTACATACATGGTTTGTATTTCAGTAGTTCAGAGTAGAAGATATGATCAGAGTGCAGTAGTAGTTCTGGGATCATGGAGGCATATTACAGATGGTCGATAAAACTATCACCATTCTTTGGATAATGTTGTTGTAGTAACTTTATCTGTAGTCACTTTAGGGGGTCGGAGTGACTAAGAGGTATGGAGTCTGCCTCGAATTCTAGAAGTACCGGGTTCGATTCCCAGTTGAGGGAATATAATTTATGGAATTTTTTTTTCAGAATCAGGGGTCCTAAGGATGTCATACTACCCCCTGGTCTCCTGGGTAGTGAGATCAGATGTCTAGCCTTCTCATATAAGGGCAAAAAATATGAGGTTCCGTGTGCAAGTTGTTCACGTAAAAAATCCCTCGGCAGATGGAAATTGTAAAGAGCAGGCCTGTAAAGGCCGCTGCCCTGGCAGAATGTAAATTTACCCACCACAAAAATATTTATAGAATCTGTTATTCCTATATATATAAGCATTGGGATTCTTGTGTGATCTAAGAGAGGAGATCGGAGCACTGATGGAGTTGTCTATGTGCAATGAAGATAGTCCTTAAAACCAAACCAAACTGTCTCTGCAGTATTTTCTACCGTTACCCGGTCTATTGCAACCTCAGGCATGCTGTATAACGTGACTAATATGAGGTTGTGCATGAGGCTGACGGCCATATCATGTCAAACTAATTGCCACAGAAACCACTGCTACAAGTGCATGTGAAGGCTTGGGGCAGGCTTCCTGCAAGAGGACCCGCTGCAGTGGTGGCTCCCTGCTGTGTTAGGAGTGCAAATGAAAATGATGATGATGATGAGGCTGACCCTGTCAGTTGGCAAGAATAAATAATTCATTCTTGTTTTCATTTCATTGAATAAATTCATTTTTGTTTTCATTTCATTGAATAAATTCATTCTTGTTTTCATTTCATTGAATAAATTCATTTTTGTTTTCATTTCATTGAATAAATTCATTTTTGTTTTCATTTCATTGAATAAATTCATTTTTGTTTTCATTTCATTGAATAAATTCATTCTTGTTTTCATTTCATTGAATAAATTCATTTTTGTTTTCATTTCATTGAATAAATTCATTCTTGTTTTCATTTCATTCAATAAATTCATTTTTGTTTTCATTTCATTGAATAAATTCATTTTTGTTTTCATTTCATTGAATAAATTCATTCTTGTTTTCATTTCATTGAATAAATTCATTTTTGTTTTCATTTCATTGAATAAATTCATTCTTGTTTTCATTTCATTGAATAAATTCATTTTTTGTTTTCATTTCATTGAATAAATTCATTCTGGTTTTCTTTTGATTGAATAAATTCAGTTTTGTTTTCATTTCATTGAATAAATTTCATTCTTGTTTTCATTTCATTGAATAAATTCATTTTTGTTTTCATTTCATTGAATAAATTCATTTTTTTTTTCATTCATTGAATAAATTCATTCTTGTTTTCATTTCATTGAATAAATTCATTTTTGTTTTCATTTCATTGAATAAATTCATTCTTGTTTTCATTTCATTGAATAAATTCATTTTTGTTTTCATTTCATTGAATAAATTCATTCTTGTTTTCATTTCATTGAATAAATTCATTCTTGTTTTCATTTCATTGAATAAATTCATTTTTTGTTTTCATTTCATTGAATAAATTCATTTTTGTTTTCATTTCATTGAATAAATTCATTCTTGTTTTCATTTCATTGAATAAATTCATTCTTGTTTTCATTTCATTGAATAAATTCATTCTTGTTTTCATTTCATTGAATAAATTCATTTTTGTTTTCATTTCATTGAATAAATTCATTTTTGTTTTCATTTCATTGAATAAATTCATTCTTGTTTTCATTTCATTGAATAAATTCATTCTTGTTTTCATTTCATTGAATAAATTCATTCTTGTTTTCATTTCATTGAATAAATTCATTTTTGTTTTCATTTCATTGAATAAATTCATTTTTGTTTTTTCATTTCATTGAATAAATTCATTCTTGTTTTCATTTCATTGAATAAATTCATTCTTGTTTTCATTTCATTGAATAAATTCATTCTTGTTTTCATTTCATTGAATAAATTCATTTTTGTTTTCATTTCATTGAATAAATTCATTTTTGTTTTCATTTCATTGAATAAATTCATTCTTGTTTTCATTTCATTGAATAAATTCATTTTTGTTTTCATTTCATTGAATAAATTCATTTTTGTTTTCATTTCATTGAATAAATTCATTTTTGTTTTCATTTCATTGAATAAATTCATTTTTGTTTTCATTTCATTGAATAAATTCATTCTTGTTTTCATTTCATTGAATAAATTCATTTTTGTTTTCATTTCATTGAATAAATTCATTTTTGTTTTAATTTCATTGAATAAATTCATTCTTGTTTTCATTTCATTGAATAAATTCATTTTTGTTTTCATTTCATTGAATAAATTCATTCTTGTTTTCATTTCATTGAATAAATTCATTTTTGTTTTCATTTCATTGAATAAATTCATTTTTGTTTTCATTTCATTGAATAAATTCATTCTTGTTTTCATTTCATTGAATAAATTCATTTTTGTTTTCATTTCATTGAATAAATTCATTTTTGTTTTCATTTCATTGAATAAATTCATTCTTGTTTTCATTTCATTGAATAAATTCATTTTTGTTTTCATTTCATTGAATAAATTCATTTTTGTTTTCATTTCATTGAATAAATTCATTCTTGTTTTCATTTCATTGAATAAATTCATTTTTGTTTTCATTTCATTGAATAAATTCATTTTTGTTTTCATTTCATTGAATAAATTCATTCTTGTTTTCATTTCATTGAATAAATTCATTCTTGTTTTCATTTCATTGAATAAATTCATTTTTGTTTTCATTTCATTGAATAAATTCATTTTTGTTTTCATTTCATTGAATAAATTCATTCTTGTTTTCATTTCATTGAATAAATTCATTTTTGTTTTCATTTCATTGAATAAATTCATTCTTGTTTTCATTTCATTGAATAAATTCATTTTTGTTTTCATTTCATTGAATAAATTCATTTTTGTTTTCATGTCATTGAATAAATTCATTCTTGTTTTCATTTCATTGAATAAATTCATTCTTGTTTTCATTTCAATAAATAATTCCATTCTTGTTTTCATTTCAATGAATGATTCATTCTTGTTTTCATTTCAATCCACTTTGTATGGGGAAGCTGTCTGAGAGGTCGTTCCCACATGTTACCTTGCAGAGAAATCATTGGTCATCTTGATGACATTAATGATTTTCTGATTGAGTACATGATGTCTGAGAATTTTCCATAATAAAGCTGTGGAAAGCGTCATAATGATAATAACCACTTAAGTCATAATTGACTATGGGAATGCACTCTGAGGTGACAGCCCTCAGCTGCTTATTTTCCTGGTGTTCCTTTCAAAGTTTTCTCCTCTCTTCTGCTACTGAAAGTATCATTGTGTGTGTATTTCCATTTTCAGCAGCCCGGTTTACAATGTTCAAGATGAGGATGAAGAAGATGATGAAGATGTGCCAAGTAGAGAGAAGATTGAAGAGAACAGTAAAATGAAGGAAAAAATGGACCAGTTGCGAATCAACATGGAGAAAATTAGTCTCACTAAGAAGGTAAATTCATTTTATCACTTTACCCTAATACATTTTCCCCCTGTTTTTCCGATTGTTTAATGAATGTTAAGCACAAGTACTGACAGCAACAAAGAAATAGTCATAGTTCTATCATGTATTAGGTCACCCACACAGCCATCTCATATGTAGTGGGATAGATGATGCAATTAGGCTCAATATTGCATAAGTTTGAATTTAAAATGTGTGGATCAAATTGTACAAGTTTCTCTGCTTTAAGTAAAAACAAGAGCACCTCTTTAGGCTGTTGGTGACACTAATGTCTTGGTTAATACATAACTTATTCATGCTGAACTGTCATAATCTTTATCAACATACTTGTAAATTTCCCATCTTAGCAACATATAAGCCAGGGGTCCTTGCAGAATAATAAAACAGTAAAATAAATATTGTACTCAGATTATGCTGTTGAAAACTTGACTTGCTAACTGTGACTTAGTGCATAGATGTGGGTGGCTGACTGTATATAAAGGTAGTCCCATAGCAGATACTGCCATAGGGGAATAAAGTGTTAGAGATTTCACTATACTAAGTCCAGCTTCAAGATGTGGGGGTGACCAGTTCCCTTCTTCGCTGCCTTTGCTTTCCCTAACTCATGAGCAGAGTACACATTTGCAGCTGGGTAGACGCCACCCTGTTTCAAACCCGGTACATTTGCTGCGATAGGCCAGCACTCTAACCACTGCCAATCAGATGCTCGACTGACTGTATTCAGAGTAAATAAAATTATTTTTTAACATATCTTTTATGAGTTGGAGGTTTGTTCTTGTAAAAGTTGTGTTATCATGTCTAGTCTTTGCCCCTATATTGTTAAGATTTTGTCAGTTTTTCCTATTACTCTGAAGCCAAATCTCCTATTGACAACATGTGACTTGATGCACCAGAATGCATCAAATAAAATTTCAAATTAAAATATTTGGTATTTGAAGAGAAACCCATTGTCTGCTTTGATTTTATTTTGTCTTCAGAAAAAGCACCTGAAAGCCCCATCTCCAGGACACGGCCCCCATTCTAGTGTGGCACGCATGCGACTACGTGGGCTCTCAAGTGCTGGAAGGTCACCATCGGCCACCCTTACACAGACTCTGAACAAGAACATGTGTCTGCCTCCAGTGGGTCATACCTTTGTTGGCCCTCAGGTTGCAGAAATTGATGCTTCTTCAGGTGTAACAAGTTCTTACTCTGTTGCTGTGAACACGCTGGCTCAGACTGTTGCAGCAGCAGGAGAAACAGAATCGTCACTGTTAACGGTAACAGCAAATACTACGGCTCTTTCGATTGCAACAGCAGAGACTAGTATTATAGATAAGAGCGAGTCTGCAGCATCACAGGCAGAAATTAAAATCAGGGAGAATGAGAGGAGTGAGGATATTGGAGCTGAGGGTGGCACTGCAGCCTCGGCTACAACTTCAAATTGTGTCGGAACAACTACTGATGTTCCATCACTTATACCCCATCCCCCTTTTGCTGGATCCAGCCTACGTCGAGGTCTTCTAAGACTGGGTGGGTTATCAGAGACAGCTCATAATTTTACTGCAGCTTCGACCAGAAGACATGATGCTTTGTCAGTGTTGGAGACCTTACAGGAAGCCAGAAGCCTGAACCACTCACAGTTTCCTGGTGGGACGGAGGATGAAAGCTGCAAAATCCCTGGTAAAAGGAAAGTAGCGGAAAAATGGGACTCCACTTCTAGTGCTGGTCACGCAGTTTATGGAGACCCATATAAACGCTCCCCTATTTCATCCCGAAAAGACTTTGTGCTGGATTCATTTTTGCGGCCTGATACTACAGCACGTCGAAAAGAGTTCACCCTGGAAGGTTTAAGCAGCAGTGAAGCTCGTACAATGTCTGGTATATTGCGCCAGGCTTCTATTGAAAAAATTGGCTCCTCCCACATTGGCAGCATTGTAAATAGTGCTAGCAAATCACGACTTGGCAATTATTGTAGCATACAAGAGAATGGCAGGATCTCCACTCCAGAGAATCGTCTGATGGTAAGTATTGAAAGTATGTGGTTGTTCAAACATTTGACATCTGGTATCTTCATGTGTTTTCAATGGGTTCCACATAATTTTTACTTTTATATTTATACATTATAATTCAGGCTTGTGGAACACTGTAAAACTTTATAAAGGCAAATGGGAAAATGGTACTTATTTTATTGTCATAGCTGTACGACAATAGATCACATTTAGTCAGTGATTTTTCAGTGAAACAGTCATTTTTGTACCCATGAAGTTGCATTTTGGCTCAAAGCCAAAATACTGAACTTTGTGATGGCAAACACGCAAAACATTTTCTATAACTAAAATTATAAATAGTACTCTTAGATCCTAAATTTTTGAGGTAAAACAGTAGGATTGACCACAATTTGTTGCTCGTTTGCAGCCAATGCCAAATTTATTTCCTTGGCGTGTTTTATATTATAGACCCAGGGCTTTTTTGTTGATTTTCTGCCATGTTGTAACTTGCTGAGTTGGAGTCATGAGCTCTGTTTTCTTTCTTGGGTATTTATTCTTGGCTCAGCTTGCATTTAAAGGATCCTCACGTGGTTTTAAGCTAGCAGGGGGAAAGAAGGGCAGTGTACTATGCATTCCCAGCCATCCAGGGGGCTCTCCAAATATGCAGGGCACAAATACTGTACTCTGGTTCTAGGCTTCCTAAGGAATCGTCACGTCACGCACAGAGACATTTCATCTTAACTGTCATATATCCACTGTGGGATACTCCTGCATGCAGTCGACCTGGTAAAATCCGGATCTAAAACTGGGGCTTTGGTGATTCCCCCAAGCTTGGTATGCAGTGCTGGGTTCTCAGCATGTGTGCATCACAATTCATGAATTGGGCTGCTCTGGTGCATTTAATTGATCCCTGAAGCATTGGCCAGGCAACTCGAGAACTCAGTTGCCTGTTTCCAGATATCACAGCATGGATGCTCTAAAAATGGTACCAAATCTACTTTATGTGATAGGGCACTTAGTTTCAGCCTTTGAATAGCACCATTTAATATTATATGGTGATTGATAGTGCAGTGTTTCTTCTTGGTTTTTCTTGACTTTCCCAGGTGCATAGAATATGGCTGTGAAGGAATGCACTAACTGCTCCAGTGAGCTGAAAAGTAATATCAGACTTTAGTGAAGACTATTTCTTACAGCACATGATTAGAACTTGCCTAGTACGTAATTCACTTGACAAGATTTCTTTGTTTTAATTTCTAATTTAATTGAAAAGTTTATGGAACAATTCTTCAAATGTAGATACAAATGTCTCTAGTGACATTCAGAAACGTTCCTTCAAATGAATATAAGATCAATGAACAATTCCTGAAGCAGAATGTTACAATATTTTCTGGTCCCAGAGATTTGTCTGACTTCAAATGCAATCATTAAAATGTTCCTTGATAATGTTCTTCATACAAAAATCTTATAATTCATTTGATTAGTGTGACTGGTCATTTGAACTTGCCATTCTGCCAGGGATTGTAATTTGTCCAGTATATATGATTAATAATTGTCTTTCTTTGTAGAATTATGTCTGTACAGAATATTCTTCAGTTCTTCTCAAGCTTCAAAATGCCTGATTCTGACCTTGTTCTTTTTCCATTTGGAAACACACATGCAGTATTCTCCTATGAACTTATACAACTTAATATTTTGATAACTTGAAATTCATATTTGTGTGCCTATCTTCATCAAACGTGCTAGATCTTGTCCATACACTGAGCCTGAGAAACTTTATATTAAATCTAGCTTTCCTCAGAACTGATGCCGCAGGAGGAAAGGAATCCCCGACCAATTAGTGGATCTGGATTGTTTTTCTGTTTACCACTGTTGAGCTCGCTGAGTTCGGGAAGCCGTCTTGGTTTACAAGAAAGCCCAGGAAGTCATCCCTAAATACACAAAGGGTAAAGAGTGAAAACGCAATTCGCTGGTGTTCAAATGAAGAAAAAAAACCCAGAAATCTCCAGCAAATCTCTGGACACATGCATATACTGTTGGTCCAGTAAAAAATGCATTTGAAATTGGGGAAACTGGCATCTTCATTAAATTAAAGAATAGAATTTACTCTATGGCAATTGCCGCTGGCAAATACTGCAGTAATTTCAATGCTGAGGCAGAAGCCATGAAAAAAGCAGTGGAAACTCTTAATGAGTACAAATCACATGCAGTTTACAGATGCCCTCTCAGTTGTAACAGCCCTGAAAATCCACCACACTAAAGGATTGAAAGATCTTATACTCACTTGAAAGCCTGGCCAAATGCTTCCATAAGTGCACAGTTCAGCGGATACCAGCCCAGTGTGGAATTCCAGGCTACAAAGAGGCAGATAAACTTGCTAAAGAAGGGCGCTGCAACAAACCTATGTAGAGACAACTTATGACATGGCTAAAACAACTAAAAAGCCATATTCAAGTCCAAATGGGACAGAGAACACCCAGGTCACATAAAAGATGATGCCTATCACCAGCTATCTAGGTGAGACCAGGTCATCATTTTCTGCTTACGCATAGGTCTCAGTAGGTTGAGGTACCATCTATATCACAAGTACAGGATTGGTCCAACAGATCTATACTACATGTGGCACCAGCCTATGGCAGCCGATTTCTGCTCCAGTCCTGCCAAACTTCCAGCAGTGAACGAAGTGGCAAATGGCAACAACCCACTTCTCTCCACGAAAAACTGTTTGGAGATGACAGGAACCTTGAGCTGACTACTGCCTTTATTAGAATCATTAATGTAGAAGTCTGAAGGTGAATGAAGAAAGAGAAGAAAAATTCTCCTTTTGATTGACTAGAGCAACCTTTCTATGCAGTTCTTATGTAAGTCAACCTGGAACAAGTTTCGACATGAATTTTGCAAAGCATGACACTTGTATGGTGTTCTTTTTTGGTCACTGTTAATATTTTTCTGATTATGATTACATTATTTCTCTCTGCTTTTCTTGATATTTTTTCTTAAAATCTGATTATTTATTATCTCCACAAGCCTACTCAAAATCCAAGCATTTTATATATCAGCTTGTGTCTCCTGTCACACAGGATGCACTGCATGGAAGTACTTCGGGGTCTTGGAATTCAAGCATGAGCAATATAAATTCCTTTGCATCCCGACCAAAGTGCTATCATCATCGTCATTTCCCTTCTTGCTCCTAATGGAGCATGGAATGACCACTGTAGCTGGCTCCCTTGCTAAAAAAGTAGCCAGTACCAAATCATTATATGCTCTTGCAGCAGTGGTATCTGTAGCGATTTGTTTTCCATGGTGGGGCTGTCAGCTCTATGTACACCTCATATTAACTGCTTCCTACTACATGCCATTCTTCTTCTTCTTTGATCCTTAGCCGCCAACCGTCAAAGCAGTCAGTGGCCATTACGCCTGGTGGCGTCTTGTAGGGCAACAACAAATTGATTCCACTTTGCTCGGTCGGCGGCCATCCTTCGTACAGTGCCCCAACTCTGGTTCATTCTTTGCATCTCAGCCTCCGCAGTCCTCCGCCAAGTTGTTTTTGGTCGGCCTCTCTTTCGTTTTCCTTCAGGGGTCCAAAGCATAGCTGTTCTTGTGATGGCATCGGGGTCTCTTCTGAGGACATGGCCAACCCAGCTCCAGCGTCTGCCAGCTATGATGGTGTGCATGTCCTCTTGCTTGCTCCGAGTAAGCAGATCTTGGTTGGTGATGATATTCGGCCAAAAGATTCAGAGAATTTTTCTTAGGCATGTTGTGTGAAAAGAGGACAATTTCGACATTTCCTTCTTTGTAACTCTCCAGCTCTCCGCGCCATAGAGAAGCACAGAAAGCACACAGCTCTGATAACTACATGCCATGAGAGAGCAGTATTCCTGTTCTTTGATTGTCTCTTCAGAAACCCCCTGGAGTAATCTGGGCACAGAGTGCACCATGTATATAATCAGTATATAGCACAGAAGTAATTGTCTTTATTTTTACAGACCCAGATATTTGCAGTGTCGAGTGTGGGGGGATGGGGCTGAGAGTCCGGCAGGCCATTTATTTGGTTATGCATGTAGGACCAAAGCTTAATGATTTAGCTTTTGTTGACGGCTTGGCTTTTCTGTCCCGTAATCAGATGCAAGACAAAATGAAAATACTCAATGAGAAGTCAAGCAAGTGGGTCTGAAAATATACATCAAAAAAATAATGAGAATAAATGCAGGAAATGATAACAAGATTAAGCTTGAAGAAACACCACTACAAGACGTAGAATCGTACACATATCTTGGTAGCAATATAGACAATATTGGAGGGACAGACAATGATACAAAACTAATACAAAAGGCAAGAAGAATTTTCATTTCATTGGGAAACATATGGAGATCAAGAGAAATCAAGTCCAACACAAAAATAAGAATCTTTTAACTCATATGTCAAGTCAGTCTTATTGTATTGCTCTGGAACATGGAGAACTACAAAAACAACAACCAAAAAGCTACAGATTTTCATAAATGGGTGCTTGCTTAGAATAGAAGGATTGGAATGGAGTGACAAGGTTACCAATGTATGACTGATGACAAGAACCAGACAAGTGCCAGTGGAACGAGGTGAAAAAGACTCGTGTCGATCGATATGACACACATTAAGGAAACCTGTTGATAGCATTACAGGCTTTGTCCATGTTTTGGGATCTCCAGGGTAAGAAAGACAGAAGTGGACCAGAAAACACATGGAGAAGAGAACTGGAGACAAATAAAAATGATGGGGAAGACATGGAAAGAACTGGAGGTGGTGGTCATGTGACAGGAGAACTGGGTATGTGCTGGTTAAAAGCATGTAGTCCTTGGGGAACATCAGCAACGTTTAGTTGCAGTATTCTTATTCTTTCTTTGTCTTATCGGAGACCCCAGGAACTAAACGGGGACTCTGTACGTATGTGCTAGCATGTAGTATGTGAATGTTTTGTATGTGAGTGCGCAGAGTGAGAGAGAGAGAGAGCAGATGTAGCACCAATCAAAAGGCCAGATAATGCTTCTATTACAATATCATTTCCCTGGTTCCATCAGTTCATCATCTCATTCTTGTCTAACATTTCAGCTTTCCAAGGAGTTGAGTTAATAAATGTCATTGATCACTCCTCAGTCTGCTCGGCTGCAGCGAGTGTCCACTGTGGGAGAGAGACAGCGAATCTCCCCAACCCACAGATTGCCACCAGTTAAAGCCAAGAAGAAACAGAAGAGATGTTTTTTGTGTGGAAAGAAAACAGGACTTGCCACCAGCTATCAGTGCCGGTACAGTGTGACCTGTACTATGTTTGTGACTGGTATATGTTATCACCTTTACTTTTCAGCTCCCCAAGGCACATAGGCCTTCAACAATTCATTCCTAGCCCTGTCCTATGCCGTCCGCTCAAGATTTTTCCATGTCTTTTTTTGATGCCATTCATTTCGGTCTTCATTTCTATTCTCCATGTGTTTATCAGTCTCCCACTACCTCTCTGAACTTTTGAGATTCCAGATCAAGGATTGCCTGATAATGCTATCAGCAGGTTTCCTCAGAGTGTCTCCTACCCATCACCTGTTTATTCTCATCATCTTCTGTTTCACTGGCATCTGTATGGTTCTTGTCATCAATTCCACATTGATGATGTTGTCGTATCATTTCAGTCATCTGTTGTAAACAAACATCCATTTATGAAAGTCTGTAACTTCTTCGTTGTTGTTGTTGTGTTCTCCATGTTTCAAAGACTGGCATATGTTAAAACATCATCTGAAACTCAGTTGATTTAAATTTCCATTCTTTTGAGTTGCTTTATCAGCCACATATTTGGTATTCTTGGCCTATTTTTGTCTAGGGATCACACACTGTAAGAAATTTTAATACATATGATTTATTTCAACAATATCACGCTTAAGTCTGCAATATCTATTTTTAGAAACATTTTATTTTATTTTTTAAATGAATCCCCTATATACTAAGTGTCCAACTGAAACTTCCGATAGCGAACATTGACAAATCCTGTCAGCTTTTTGGAAAAATAACAAATATCCAGTGAAGTTGACATGGAACGGGAAGGGCAGAAATGACCACAGAAGAATTAGTGCTGTCCTCAGGAAATGCAGCAGAAAGAGCACAACATAGTTATTTCCCATCATGCTTTGGCAGGCTACCGGGTACTTTTTTGTTTTATTTGAGAAGATTGAAAATGAGACTTTCAAAAAATTGTAATTCAGTGTTCATCATCATCATTTACCTTTTCGCTGCATCTAGCTCCCTAGCACCTAACCCCCTAGCGTCTAGCCCCCTAGCACCTAACCCCCTAGCACCTAGCACCTAACCACCTAGCATCTAACCACCTAGCATCTAGCCCCCTAGCATCTAACCACCTAGCATCTAACCACCTAGCATCTAGCCCCCTAGCGTCTAGTCCCCTAGCGTCTAGTCCCCTAGTATCTAACCACCTAGCATCTAGCCCCTAGCATCTAGCTCCCTAGCATCTAACCACCTAGCATCTAACCACCTAGCATCTAGCCCCTTAGCATCTAACCACCTAGCATCTAGCCCCCTAGCATCTAGCCCCCCTATCATCTAACCCCCTAGCATCTAGCCCCCTATCATCTAGCCCACCTATCATCTAGCCCACCTATCATCTAGCCCACCTATCATCTAGCCCACCTATCATCTAGCCCCCTAGCAGGAAGCCTACAGCTAAGTATTGACATTGTCTTGCAGCACCAGTTTGTGTAGCAACAACCTTACGTTACATGATGAAGTTGTCAGCCCATGGACAAGCCTCACCTTGGTTACCTCATGCTAGAAGCAGCAGTGGTCCTATTCTTTCTTTGTCTCCTCAGAGACGACAGCCCCCCCCCCCCCCCCGGAACAAAGAGCAGCTAATTCAGTGTTACTGTTAGTGGTCTTATATTTTATAACAGTGGTATATAGAGGGAGATAACAAAAACATGGAGAAGAGAACTGGAAATATTAAAGGATACATGGAAAGAACTTGAAGGAATTTCGCAGGACAGACGGGCATTGCACAAACTAATTACCTGTGCTCCATAAGGTACTTTTCTGAAAAGTTAAGAAAAAGTCAATAGCCAGCATGTAACTCCTCCACCTTGAATCAGAATTCATCTTATTTGTTGCAGCATTAACACTAGCATATGTTATCGTGATGGATTCACATGATTGAACTTTTTCTGAACCTGTTATATTTACTGAATGTTGCAAAATTTGTATGGTATTTAACAAAACATGTGAGACTTGATGAGTGATTATTATATATTGTATGACCGTGAGTCCTTGAACCAGCATATACAGTGCAGACTCTAGCAGACTTGCTTTGGGTTCAATCTGAGTTGTAACATAATATATCTGATGTTGCAAATGGAAAAGCAAGATGCAGATACTAAATATAGTTAGAGCAGAGGCAGAGGCCTTGACCATGCAGCAGATGCTTCTTTAGTGATAGAGGAAAACACTGAGAAACAAGATGCTTACTTCACACATGCGCTGACAGTAACTGCTGCACTAAACAGCCAGAATAATGCAGACCTGTATGACCTATGATCAGTACTCCTCAAACTATGCCAGTGATTACTATGAGTTGTGATAGAGTTGATCCCAATCTCATTGCATCATATCTGGCAATGAAGATGCTGACAGGTTGGCAGAGGTGGAAAGCTACCTAACCTGATACAAGTATAACTTATGAAAGGGCCAGGAGTTTTATTAGAAACAAATCATCCAAGCCACCAGAAAAATGATGTATATTACCAGCTCATCAGAAGTGAAAAAGTGGTAATCTTCAGACTCCTCACAGATCACAGCAGATTGAAGTACCATCAATTCAATGAGCTAAAGCTAGGAACTACTGATGAGTGTAACTGTGGCACCAATAAAATGACAGCTGAACATCTGCTGCAAAGGCGCCCCACATATAAGGAACAGAGAAAGCATATATGGCTGTCACCAGTAGCATTTCTGGACAAACTCTGTGGAGATACCACCAACCTCACGCTAACCACTGTTCAGGTGTACGAAGAGGAGGAAATAAATCTTGTGAAAAGTTACAAAACTGATTTCTACTGCTGGAGTAACGGGATAAATAAAAAACCAGTTATAGTTACAACCAGAATATATCTGTAGTAAAAGATAGTTCTGTAGCAGATAGTGCTGTAGGGCAGTGAAGTGTTCAAGACTTCACTATACTAGGTCTCAGCCGTGTGAGGTGAGCATTATTGGTTGCCATCTTTGCTGCATTTTGCCATCCCTAACTCAAGAGCAGAGTCAGGTACACATTTACAGCTGGATAGACTGGAGTATGATGCTGTTGAGTATTGGAACCTAGTAAATTTGCCTTGAGAAGCAAGCGCTCTAACCACTGTCAATCACCACTATGTCAAGATAAACTACCACTGCAAGAGCATGTGAATGCTTGGTGCAGGTTTCCTGCAATAGTGGTGGTTCCTATCATTTCCATTGTGGTTCCATTGTGAGCAGAAAGGAAAGTAATGATGAATGGTTTATTGTATCTGTCATAGTTTGCTTTATTATTCTATTTATGTGTCTTGGGAGTTGTAGTTTTGGTTTCCATCAGTGGAGTATGTTGATGTTTCGATGTTCCAAGAGTTTTAGTTTTTGTTCCCATCATTGAAGTATGTTGATGTTTTGGTGTTCCAAGAGTTTCAGTTTTTGTTCCCATCATTGGAGTGTATTTGTAGCGGTGTCACCCAGTGGGGTATCATTGACTTCCTTGTGGGACTGGGTACGGCATCCAATTAAGTTATATGTAGCCGGGGTAGACTAGTCGTAAGGCACCAATTTAGTTACATGTAGTTGTTATTTCATGTCTAAGTGAGTGATGGTTATACTGGCTTAAAGCTCGTCAGAGGTGTTAATTACTCAGACTTTATTTGTCTTTCAGGTATCGTTCCGTTCCTCCTTCTGTTGGTGTAAGTGGAGAGCTTTAGTGGTTAAGATTTGGATGAGAACATGACAATGCATCTATACATTCCAACAAGCTTAAAATCCTTAACAGCCTGGTCATTTTCCAAATGTTTTATTCAACTTCAAAACTGATTCAAATGGTTTTCAATCAAAAACTCAACAATTTATACATGTTTGTACAATAAACGAAACTGGTCGTTTCTTCTCATGAAGTGCATATTTCCTGTCAAATGCCATCACAAAAAATGTCTTATAGTTATTCATTATTTCTCATATCCTTCAAAATCTCTGTATTCTCAAAGCTTTATATTTAATTTCCTTCCTTTGTAGTTTTTCGTCATTTGCTTTATTCCCTGGTTCAAACTTCATCTTCCTTTCAAATTTTGTCCATTTAATTTCTTTCGTGATGCATCGGCTATTCGAACTGAAAATACATAATGGCAGTGCGACCGTATCTTCTTACATGTTGAGTATAGTGATACTTAATCCTTGTGTACAATTACACAATATAAGAATACTTGGTCACAAAAAATGTTGACAACCTCAACATAAAGAGCCAGACTGTGGATATACGTCTATCTGCGTTGCTCTTCTCTTCAGGACTCTGCTGGGTATAAATTTCTCGCTGACAAAATCGTAGTGGCTTGAGCTGGCTACGTTTCTCATTGGATAAACATCACGTACTGAAGACGTGATGTCGCTATCTTTAACCTGCATCCTTATATTTCTATGACAACTGTCGGGTACATTTAGCATGCATTGTCTCAAACGCTGACCTAGCTGATTTCCACCACTTTGTACCGTACTCTTAAGTTTCTCGAGTTACTTTTATTTTAGTTAAGAATTCTGCTTGCTTATTATAGGGAATGGTATTTTATTTTTTTATATTTAGTTATTATGACTAGACTCTAGCACGAATAAATGCTCAAGTGGTCGGTCAGACGGCCACATATTGATGTTTTGGTGTTCCAAGAGTTTCAGTTTTTGTTCCCATCATTGGAGTGTATTGATGTTTTGGTGTTCCAAGAGTTTCAGTTTTTGTTCCCATCATTGGAGTGTATTGATGTTTTGGTGTTCCAAGAGTTTCAGTTTTTGTTCCCACCATTGGAGTGTATTGATGTTTTGGTGTTCCAAGAGTTTCAGTTTTTGTTCCCATCATTGGAGTGTATTGATGTTTTGATGTTCCAAGAGTTTCAGTTTTTGTTCCCATCATTGGAGTGTATTGATGTTCCAAGAGTTTCAGTTTTTGTTCCCATCATTGAAGTATGTTGATGTTTTGGTGTTCCAAGAGTTCCATTTTTTGTTCCCATCATTGGAGCATGTTGATGTTTTGGTGTTCCAAGAGTTCCATTTTTTGTTCCCATCATTGGAGTGTATTGATGTTTTGGTGTTCCAGTTTCTATTCCCATCATTGGAGAGTATTGATGTTTTGGTGTTCCAGTTTCTATTCCCATCATTGGAGTGTATTGATGTTTTGGTGTTCCAAGAGTTCCAGTTTTAGTTTCCATCATTGGAGTGTATTGATGTTCCAAGAGTTCCAGTTACAGTTTTTTTTGTCCTGTGATTAATGTTCTTGACATTTTTTATTTGTGTCCTAGGAGTTGTTTGTGATAGTTTTAATGACTGATCTTAGAGTTTCTGCATATGTTGTGTCTGAGAAAATAACCAGAATGTAAGTCAAGTGATTGCAGACTTAAGTGTCAGTAAAGTTTTATTTGTTTTCTTGCATGTTTATTTTTTATGATGGAAACTAATGTCGGAATATATTTATTTGTATTACGGAAATAAAGTTAGATGTGTGACATTATATAAGTGTCACATAATGACTTTGTGCATGCTGTAAGTATATGTAAGTATGTAGTCAGTTTAACTTTACTGCTATGTCATCTTCAGATGCGGAAATAACTTTTGTGCCAGCCACCGCTATGCAGAGTCTCATGACTGCACATTTGATTACAAGACAGAGGGGCGCAAACTCATAGAACAGAATAACCCACTGGTCAGCGCCCCAAAACTGCCCAAGATTTGAGGAATCCTGTCCAGCACATGCCATCTTTCTCAGGGCCGCTGCATCTCAGCTGTTTTTTTTTTTTTTTCAGTTTCCTTAGTTTATACAGATTTCATTGTGTAGATTAGCTTCTGTGGGTGACAAGGGTAGCTGTTTGAATAACTTGTTATATAGATCAATTTATGTTTGGGATAGGATGGTGTTGTTCTCCCACTCGTTTTTGTTTTTTTATTTCAGCACCTATTGATGCATTACCAGATTTTAATTTCTTTTTTTTTTACTGTAAGATAGTGAAGTCACAGGCAGCTATTTATGATTTATTTTTGTCCACTGACTGCCGGATTAAAAATTATTCAGTTGTTTCAAGGAGAGGAAAAGTGTCTAATCTTAATCATGTTTTTAAGATTATGTATTTACCTTATTAATTATGCTCTTTTGAGTTGAAAACAACTTGCACTAAATAATTTATAACATTGCAAATGAGAAGCAATATTTAACCTGAACACAAAATGTTAAATTGCTATAAAAGTTTTAAAAAGCAAGAGCCTAACTGTTTCTGTCACATTACATTACTTGCTCTTGAATAACTTGTACTAACAAAATTAATGAAATTACATTTTTGATTTTAGTGGTTGAAGTGCTTAGTTTGGTCTCATGATGGATGCATGCTTTTCCTTGAATTTTATTGTTTTAAGGATTATTACCTTTGTATGAACAAATAATTGGTTTATGGATAACAGAACTTTTAATGGGCATTTGCAAAATGTTGTCACAATATGGTTTTCAATATTCACACATGAATTTTGTGATACGTCATCTGCTTATGAGAAATGATAGACAGTTCTCCATTACAGGGGACATAGATAGGGAGGGATATTGAGGCAGAAATGAGGAGTAGAGGAAAATAATTGAGCTGAGGCTAAGTGTATTAATATTTTTTAACTTAAATAGGACATGGGGTACCACCTGCCCAGAAACAAGTGATGGGCCTATAATTTTTGCACCATTACGAGGTCATGATTAGCAAATTTCCCATGAACTTCAGTCCACGGATTTATTCAGTCTGATTCCTGCTGCCAGTTTTGCTGATTCGAGAAATACATTACCAGGTAGTAGCTAAAATGCCCACTTAAAACAGTAACTTGGTCAGTGCCGAAGAGACCCAGTCATACTTTAGGTTACCCCTGACCCAGAATTTGAACTAGTTAAACAAGACACATTTGCACAGAATGCTAGAACTGCATCAGCCAGTATTTTTGGACACTTCTTGAGGCTGGCGCTAACGATTATTGTAAGTTGGAATATTCATTAAAAAGTATCTAATAATGACAGTGAAAGTAATCTACTCATGTTTGTGTTGTGAAATTTATAGAACCACACCATAGGAGCAAGTTTTGCAACATTAGCAGACATTGGCATTAATTTAGCCTGACATGGTTCATGGTCTTTTTTTTTTTTTTAAAGGAAGCTGTGGCTATTATTTATTTTCATATTTATAAAAGGAAGAGGCCAATTTTATGTTCTTACTATCAGCAGAGATTGTGATTCTGTTCTGCTCTCATTGTCGTACCTCAAACATTTTATGTGACTTTGTTATTCACTCTTTCATCTGTTTTTTTTTTCTTATTTTTAATTAAAGAAACAAAAGTACATGTTGAAGCTTGTGAATAATTTTTTTGCCTTCTGAATAAAATGCATTTTTTTCAGTGTTTGTTTTGTTTACACTTGATTTAATTTCTATGTTATTCATTGTCAGTTTATTGTTTCATTTTGGTTGCCACAAATAACCGTAAACGTGAAACTGTTTGCCAAATTGTTGAGTGTTTACACACAGTTTGGAAATCTTGCTGAAAAGAATTAAATTAAATTTAATATTTTGCTTCTTGTAAGAAAACTCAGCTTCTTGCTAGCAAGCTCATAAGTTCAAGCATGCTTCAAAATATACAAGTGAGGTAGATATAGATTATGGAAAAAAAAGCATTAAATTCATTCTCACAATCTAACATACATATACAATGTAAAAATCTATATCTCTTCACTGTATTTGATTAAATGTTTTTTAAGCCTTTTTTTTTTTTACCCCCAATCCTCTTTGCAATAATTATCCTTCACTTTGTAACCACGTTATCATAGCTTTATAGGAAATGATACAATTATTTCAGAAATATTTTGTGCACTAATAATGTACTTTTCATGTTCATCAGTGTTAGTTATTTCTTAGATGGAAACAATACCGCTGTCTTATAAAAAATGAACTAGCACATCAGATTTTAACTACACAGAATGGACCAGTCTGAATATGTATTTTACTTGTGGTTGAAGCAATAATTCCCCCCTCCCCTTTTTTTCTTTTTTTTAGTTTGAAAATGGTTTATTCCCACATTCTCTTTCTTTTTTTCATTTCGCTGATGCCACGACGTGCAGTGGGGTTCTTGAGCAAGGTTTGTTGCACTGGCTACTGTGAGCCCATCTTGTGGGATTTCTGTGGTGTCGTCTATCTTCTACTGTTGTAGGCGCATAGTGGTAATTTATCAAGCTCTATTCCCATATTTTCTGGCTTATGAATTACATTTAATAGCAGGGCTAAATGAATCAAGAGTAGGCTGATACCATTGAAAAAAGTATCGTTTTCAAGGCAGTTAATACCATGTTTTTGCACAATGCTTGACTGAAAACGTATTGTAGGAGGGGCAGAGCATTGAGAAAAAATAAATACTGTAGTGTTTTTCTTTTTAAAGCTAAAAAGTTGCCAGTTAAGAGCAGATTTGTGTTTCTGTTTTTATTCTTTCCAAGTAAAATTTAGTGTTTTTCTGGATTGTTACAGATGTCTGATTTGAATTCTTTGTGCATAGCATTTTCTTGCTGTTTGTTTAAAAAAAACGTACACATATCATTTGTACAAATAATTCAAACTTTTTATTTTCTTGCTTGGTTTAGTAATATCATGTACTGCGCTCACAAGTTTGCCAGGGCAGCTGGAAAATTTTGTATGCCCATTTCCCTGGGAATAGCAGAAAATGTGATGACAACATGGCAACAAGATTTTACAAAGAGGTATGCGGGAGAAATGATCGTACCAGCTGAAATTGCGATATGTGATATTTGTTTTCATGTTTCAGTAGCAGTACCATAATTTTGTTTTTGCTTAATCGTATCGAAGCAAACATTTACTGGTGAAATGTAACATTAAGAATTATTATTTATTCTGTATGCACGATGCAAGAGGAGTGCTGGAAAACTATTTCAGGAAACCTTAATGCCTAGGATAACATGGAAGAGATACTAATGGGTTTGAAAGGCATAGAAGGAAGTCTGACATGTGAAAGTAGGCATGGCACGTGATGCAGGTTGTGGAAGTACATTTAAAAATTATTTTAACCTAACAGTAATTCTGAACTATGCAGAATTTGAATTAGTGTTTGTGTGAGTAGTATAACTTTGCTGTTTTAACTCAATAAACATATGACTGGTTTACTGTTATACAGCGTCATGAGTTTTACCAGTGCCATTAAGAGATGATGTATGCCAGGTATTCTAGCTATCTGTTTAATGTTCTGTTGTAGTTGTTGTTAATGGAAGAAAACTGTTTATATACTAGAGTAAAATCCTGTCATATGACGGAATGGAATTCAAAAGCCCCAATAATTAACAGCAATTTTATTTATTCAAATACTTGTGGGAAAAAATTGTTAGGTGTGAACATCCGATTATCCATTAGAAGAGCACCTCGATTGTCTGTTGTTTTAATCGGCCGGATAGTTCATACCATCACTGGGATCTTTCGATACTATTTGATCGGAACTATAATAGTTCTTTAGCTCACCTGGAAGTTTTGTTAGGATTTCTCTATTCACATCTAATAGGTACCACAAAGTGATTTTTGTTTGCACAGAAACACCAGAGAAAACAATGTAGTTTTGAAGCCCTTGGTAAATCAGGAAATTTGGTACTTTATTTTTTAAAATAGGACAACAAATAAAAAAAGTTATAGCATTTTAAAAAATGTGGGGACTTCGCAACATTGAAAAAGTTACATCACACCAACTTCAGAACACTGCCGTCTTCTTAAATATAATCTTACAACTTTCTCTAACAAACAGCATATAGTCTGGAATATACTGATCACACAAAGAAAACTATAGAGCTACATCATGAATAATTATCAATATATTTGAGACCAAAAATTGCAAATCTGCAAAACACATTACCGAAAAATATAGTTTGTTGAATGAAAGTCAATACAAGGGGATTGACATAAGTCTTGGGCCTGACCATGAAGGACATGTCACAGAGAGCTGAAATTTTGTATAGTGTTTATTCCTTTTCAATATAGCCACCATCTGAATTGACATACTTCTGCCATCTCTGCTTGACCTTGAAAAGACCTTGGGAGTAGAACACCCTATTTTTCAAACTAAACCAGTCATCACATGAAAGTATAACCTCTTCATCGCTGTCAAAATGATTTCCTTTTAGCTGTTTTTTAAGATTTGAGAATAGAAAAAAGTCTGATGGAGCCAAATCTGGAGAATATGGTGGGTGTGGAAGAATTTCAATATTCAAATCGTTGGCTGCTAGCTGCACAAGCCGTGCTTTGTGAGAAAGCACGTTGTCTTGAAGCAAAGGAAGATTCTGAGTGAGCATTATCCCTCGTTTCCTGGTCACAACCTTTCTTAGTTTTGTGAGAAGTTCTGCATAGTACTGTCCATTAACTGTGTTGCCACGAGGCAGATAATCTTTCAAAAGGACACCTTTGCCGTCCCAAAAAAGCCAGCATCACTTTTCCTGCAGATTTCTGCACCCTCGCTTTGACAGGTGTTGGGGAGCCCGGGGTTTTCCATTGCATGCTGGCAATTTTGGATTCGGGTTCATAATGGTGTACCCAAGTCTCATCTACTGTCACCATGGTCTCCAAAAAATTTTTTGACAGACACTTTTTGAGCAACTGTTGACAGCAATTTACCCTCGTTTGCTTCTGTTCACGTGTCAACAGTCGCGGAACCCAGCGTGCACACACTTTTCTCATGTTCAGTCTGTTGTGTAAAATTCTATAAACTGTTCTTTCATTTAGTTTTACTCTACTAGCTATCTCCACAATTGTCATTTTTCGATCCTGGTCAATGATTTTCTTCACTCTTGTTGCATTTTCATCGTTGCACTCTGAGGTCAATAGGGTACATTGCACCGTGCACCGTAGTGGGTAAACCAATTGAAGAAACAAACGCGTACTTTACACATTCAGTGCAAATATGATGAACTTTAAATGTGCCAAGTTTCATCTTCCTCCTGTGACTCCTTCATGGTCAGGCCCAAGACTTATGTCAATCCCCTTGTATTCACAACATCATATTTCAAAAAGTATAAAAGGTACAAGCTTTAAATTTGTACATATTAACCTGCATACTACATAAATATATCTCAATTTTTTTCAGAGGATTTAAATTGTTCTTGTATAATTTTTTAAAATGTGTCCAGAGGCCAATTTGTCGCAGGGGAAGAAAAAAATGTGAAAATGAAGAAAAAATTTTTTTTTAAGATACTGTCCATATTTCATAAAAAAAAATTTGTAGGCAATAATTAACAACATCTAAACACTGTATTTTTTAAAAACAACTGGTTATTAGCATTTAAAAAGACATTTTTTAACTGGAGAAGAATGATCATGGCGCACTCTTTCCCTGTGAGAGGGCAATGACGCCTCAAAACCTAAATGCTTCAGAAGTCCAAAATACAATTCTTTGATATTTCCTGATAGTTTAATGTCCTTATCATTCAATATTAATTATCTGTATCTTACCTCTACACCTCACGGTAGAAGAACAACTAAGTAAGTATCTTAACTGAGCCTTAAGATTTCTAAGGGCATTTCGTCCTTTACAAATTTTATCCACATCCTCCTATGTGGTGCACAGACCCCCTTGGCTTATGATTGTGTTACATAACTCTATCTTCTTCTCTGCCTTTTTAATACCTTTCTCTTTTTTACTCCTATTCTTGTCAGTTATTCGCTGTTTAATTTTTTCTTTGACTGCCCTCTCTGACTCTTTACTCCGTATTTTCCATTTCAGTCTATGTTTTGGGTTCTTCGTCGCCACTCTTGCATTCTCTACTTTTATTTTATCTGCTCCTTCCTCTTCTCCATTTCACTTTTTATCTGTTTGTAGTGTGTTACTTTGTGGTCTGTAGCTTTATGAAAAAAAAAAAAAACTACAAGCAGTCTACCTCGAGCCATGTTGCATTCCCATCCATATAACTTCTGGAATTTTATTTTTCCAGATGACTCCTACTAGACCCTAGGAGTCATCTGGAAAATTAAAATTCCAGAAGTTATTTTTGTTTTTACATGTATAGAGAATTACATGTACTATTACTATTACTGGCTTGTTCTTGTTCAGAGTTTCTTCTTGATTTTTTTTTTTTTTTTTTTTTAACATATAAGCACAAATGTGATTGTCCTAATTTACAATGGTGTGATGCCACTTTCTCATATCGGCAGTTTTTCATATTATTTGGAATTGAAAACAATATGTATCCTAATTATAACCCATCAGAGGTTGAACGGGATATTTTTCTTCCTTAAATAAAAATAAATATATATATATCTTCTTTTCGGGGAATTTTAAGACTATCAACTATTGGCTGCGAGTCCGGACATTTCAGTACAGCATCAGCTTTTTTAATTATGGCATTTTCCGGTCCCCTTGCCTTGACTCAATTGGCTTTGGCCTTGCGATATCCTTCGCGTTTAAGATCATAATTTACCCTATTATGTTGCAAAATAAACCTTCATTCAATTACACATTAATCAAAACATGCATTTTTTATTCAGATTGGTAACTTTCTTAGCTTTTCAAGCTCGTGAAATAATTAGATTGATGCGTGAATGTCTGAAGTGGTGATAACACATTCATTCCACGCTCTTACAACAACTATGTGATCTTGTTAAATTGCTAAATAATATTAAAACTATTGTAAAGTTTACATTTAAAGTTCAAAACATTGTTAATAAGTGATATACTTACGTATAGTCATCTTCAAATCAGAAGATGTGATGAAGTTTGAACACGAACCAACATAAGTGGCATGCCGATTTTGATCGACATCGGGAGTTATCCCGGTCGATGTAACAGCCTCGCTCTGCATTTTTCGCTAAAATTCTTGACTGAGAGAGCGCTACTTAAAGTCAAATCGCTTCACCAGCAAACATTAGAAGTCTGTGATATTTTACAGGAATAAATAAAAATGGCTCCCAAATCTTCTCATACCATGCAAGGAATTATAACACAACTTAAAATGTCAAATCTTGTAAAATTTCAACTTCACTTCGAGAAATCTACGTCTTCCACTTTGTTTTCTACAGCTTGCATTATACGAAATTAAAGCTATTCCTCTGGCCATTCTAATGGTGAAAACCGTATGCAAATCAGATGTTTGCTGGTCAAGCGAAACCCGTTTGAATGAAGCGGGGTGAGGCAAAAAAGCAGAGAGTTGGCCGCGCGCTAGGGCCAACTACGCGTAACGTTGCTGTTAGTTTTTATTAGTAAAAAAATACTTCAATAACTTTTATTATTCGGGAATTAATACATTTCAAAAGAGAAGAGGATAATGAGTATCGTGATATAAATTTTATTACAATCCGCTTAATAACAAAGGGACAGTGACGACTTAAACTTGACGAATTTTCCTCAGTTTTCTCAACTTTCGTGCGTTTTCAACAGCTAGAAGCGGGCACTTTGTGGTAGCTAGATCTAAAGCCTCTTTATTCTTGGTGCACAAAATGGCTCGTTGGAAGAAATAAACGTCTGTAGACATTAAGTGTGGGTATTTATACATCTCTAAACACTTGTATACGAATGTACATATTTAAACAAATTCGCTGCAATTGTCTCTTAATCAGATCTTAATCAGATACAATTCACTTAGGTGGTGACAGTGAGAATAGTTTGCAACATTTTTTTTATTCCCACATTAAAAACCAAAATATTTCTGAAGTCTGAACATGCACAGCGTCCTTTACGCATTTTTCTTTTGCGAGTGTTTGTATTTTCGGGAGAGTATTAAATATTCAAAATATTTGTTCTACATCCAATGTTAAGCAAAGTCTGAACATGCTCGCCGTTCACATGGCGCATGCACACCAACCTTTGCCCACTTTTCTTTGGTGAGCGTTACTTTTTTGGGGAGTTACGAACGGAAAGAATGACAGAATGAGCTGGAAAACTATATATATGATTGTAGTGATGTGTCGCATATGTTATGTGTAAAAGATTTTATATGTGCATTAGACATGTCTGTTCTTGTATGAATCAGTAAAAGGAAGCTTACTGGCATGTTTGAATGTACATGTTCATACATGGCTTCAGTATTGACCTGCAGTAGTTTTACCGTGGCTGTGCACCTTAGGAGAGTGAAGAAGTGAATGTTGCATGATAATTGATATGGTGTTCTTATGAAATCCAGTAGCAGTAGTATAATGATAACACGTTCTGAGTTATGTTGTGAACTGTTGTCCTATCCTCAACTTAATAGTCTGCTATTCTTCATAACGGTAAAGGTAGTCCACAGCAGATACTGCCATGGGGGAGGGAAGTGTTAGAGACTTCAATATACTAGGTCGAGCTTTATGAAGTGGGGTGACCAGTTCCCTTCCTCTGCCTTCCCTAACTCAAGAGCAGAGTAAGATACCCATTTACAGCCAGGTACACTGGAGCGTGAAGACACCAGGTTTCAACCCCATAAACTGTGCCGCCAAGAGGCAAGTGCTATAACCACTTTACCAATAGGACAGCGCTCTAACCGCTTAGCCAGTCAGACGCTCCATTTCATGCAATGGCAAATCAAGTAGTACAGAACCAGCTGCTATTAAATATAAGCAATTAGGTGTTTGACGCCATCTCACATTAAGTAGCTTTTTCATGTTGCTTGGGAATATTTTAGTACAATGCTCATTTCCTTGTTGAAAACAGTTCCTTACTACTTCATACCAGCAGTTCTCCAAGATATCTCCCCATTGCCAGGGTTACATTTTTTCTAATCGAGAGCAGGATGCTACTGATGCTTGTCATGCACCATGGAGGCTAAGCACTGCCTCCAAGTTTTTTTTTTTGGGTGCAAATGCTAGTAGATCTCAGCTCCAGCTACTTACGAGTTAGCGAATGTGGAAAGAGATGTGAAACTGTAAGCAAACAACATGGCCATGTATGTGGTTAATGATTCCATGAAAGGGATTTTTTTAATGGGCACCCCCATATTGAGATGGAGCAAGTTGAAAGAATATGCTGTGTTAAATAAACTATTACATCTTCGTGAAACATGTAACAATACACACGATGTTTAGTTAGATCTGTGCTGTCATTATCGTGATGGATGAGGTGAACAGTTCATCTCATGGTACAGAGGACAATAACTAACAGCCCATGCAAGTGATATGGCCCTGTGAAAGAGCAGGGCAAACCCACAAGAAAAATGCAAATAGACAACAACAAAAAATGAAACTATTTACTGTATCAAATTTTGCATATTGTCCATTCATAAGCTTCTAGGCTGAAGCCTTATTCTATTCATCGTCACCGCTACCCCATCCATTCTGTGTTCGGACATAAATGTGGCATACATCATCGATAAGTCTCCACCACCATTAGTGCAAGACACCCACTTTCAGTGATCTTTTAAAGATACTGCAAAAGTTGCACGCACACATCAAAGCACCCATTTTTTTTCCCCCATTTTCCTGTGTTGGTATAGGTCTTCAGTTTTTTCTTCAAACCATATCTTGGATATTCTTCTCCTCTTTCATTCCTGCTTTTCTTGTTATCTTTGGATCTTCATCTTTCAGGTTGACCCTATATTTCGAATGAGCCTGCATCATCTGGTGATGTTTCAAGTGTTTTTTGTTTTGGTTCTTTGCAAATATGAATTTCTAGAGTTTTTTTACTTGGCCAGTAAAGTATATTCCAGGTGTATATATTATTTCTGTAAATATGTATACAGGAGTGTTTGGCCATAGGGTCTTTTTAAAAACTTTTCTTGACCAATGTGCAGTATTCCCACAAGAGCTCTGTGATGCGCAGTACAAAAGAACAAAATAAAGCCTTGAAAATATTTACTAAATGTGTTGTATAATATTCATCTTCATTCTCTCTACCACATAAATGTAACAGTTATCAGGGGCAGACGATGCAACATACTTAAGACAATATGAGATGAAAAAATGATGTAATACATCCCGCAGACATGAACTAAGCAATTCCAAGAGAAAGAAATCAGAACACAACTTTGAGAAAGAAAAGTAATAAAACTTTCTTGAGATCTGAACACATTAACTCCCAGAGAGACAAAAGTAGTAATAGTCTCCACAGATTAGAACACAAAACTCCTAGAAAAGAGAAAGTAGTTATACATCTCACAAAGTGTATGTAACACAGTAATTCCCAGAGAGAGAAAAGTAGCAATAGTCTCCAGATATTGGAACACAAAACTCCTGGAAAAAGGAAAGTACTATACATCTCACAGAGTGTAAAACAGTAATTTCCAGAAAGTGCTGCTTAAGTAAGTAACTGAATCTCTATTCTACATAACCAAACAAAAATATGTTTCTAAATAAGCTTTGAACCTCCAGCATGAGAATGGAGGTAGAGGCAGTTACTGCAGCACTGAGGTGGCTGTCTGAAACTCCATCAACCAGGGCAGTTATATTGTCAGACTCTCAAGCCATGCTTTGGAAAGTTCAGAACGGATGGCTGCGGCAGGAATGGAAAACATCAATAGAATCCTCAACTCTTCAAGAACTGGTGTGGATCTACTATCCTGGTCATGCAGGGGTACGTGGCAATGAGAGAGCTGACAGACTGGCCTCGAGAGCACCCATCGTGATGACACTGGACATGGATAAGGGAGAGATACTAAGGGCTATTAATGATCGCCTGCTAGATAATAACACTGCAATGGATGAATCAACAAGACTGAGACTGTTGGAGTTTGGCATCAAACGTGGGACTAGCAGAGATGGATGCACAACTAGCGTGCTACAGGTACAATTAGCATTCATACTCTTTGACATTTGCTGAGGGAGACTGAGCACCTATGCGTTTGCCCAGAGTGCAGTGAGGTCAATTCTGATCAACAATAACAAACTTTGAAACAATGAATAACAAAAATTATCAAAGTGCTAAGCAATGCCATGCTCAAGGAAAACTACAACTGAAGTGAATGAATGTGTAATGGATTTAATCAACATTTTCAACAAACACATATCTGTTATTGTTGTCAAACACTGGCAGTGCAAACAAACTCAATATACACATGTATCAGACATTTTAAACCTTAGCAGTATTCTGAAGTAAGTTTACATTGTGGTATATCCCCGCCCCATATATGTCCTGGGGGATCTCTGAAGAGACAAAGTAAGAATAGAACTACTGCACCCTCAAGCATGTTGTACAAGGGTGACAACCTCATCATGTCAAACAAAGTGTCACAGAAACCACTACTACTACAGCATGTGACTGTAAGGGGACCAGCTGCAGTGGTGACTCCATGCTCTGTAAGAAGCACAAAAAGAAGATACGTCCCTACTGATAACATGGCTTGAGGCACAGATACACTATTGTATAATTGACAGCAAATAAGCCATGTCAAGAAATGCAGATTTTGTGGAGTCCTGTTACAAAGAAACAAGTGATCTAGTAATTGCAAGAAGAACTCCATCACATGATGGCTGACACAAAAAAGTGCTCTTAAAGTTGGAATTTGATAAGCAGTGCTTACACCTGGGTGTGCTGGACAACAGGACTAAACAGCTGTGGTAAAGATAGCTGTAACACACAACAAATACATGCAATATAATTCACATTATCAAACTTGTGAACATACAACAAAGCAGGCCAGACCACAGCATTTCACTTTCTGAGAACTAATAAGCAATATGGTTGCCTCCTCTAGTCATTAACTATGGGGATGATGTGATAACCCTCTGCTGCTCCTGAACCTGGTGTCCCCTTAGATATATTTCTTTTCTCTCCTGCTTGTAAGAGCCTCTCTTCACCTAATCTGAGGTGATGCCATAGAAAACATTTCCACTTGCTGTGATCAGCAGTTTCGTCCTCCCAGAATGTGATGCTGGATTTATATCCAGCTCCATGTCTCTCTTGCACGTCTCTTAAACTAAACTGCAGTTGCCTAGATGCTCTTTTGCCATCTTTTAATAATAAGCAGATGCATATACTCATATAGAGACAGACACACAGACTGCCACACCATTGATTACAGTAGATGACATTATAGAAATGCATTTCAAGTGTCACACTACATGTAGACTTATTTTCACCAATGTCAGACCAATACATGTAATAACAAAAAAAATTATGTACAACTTTAATTTACTTACAAATGTCTGTTATATTCTGCCCATAGATATAACAAGAAAACAAAGAACCCATGAGGAAATTGTTATGGAAGGTAAACTTGGGAGTTTATATACAATAAATGCGAACTCTAATGGCATGATAAATATTTGTTGCCCAGACAAGACACTGATAAGAGGTCATAGCAAGTGGGTTCGAAAAGATAATGAGAATCAATGCAGGAAACAATAACAATACTGAACCTGAAGAAACACCCCTACAAGATGTAAAATCATACATGTATCTTGGCTAAGACTGGTAAACAAAAATCTTCGATTTATCAAATATCTTTAATCAACAATTAATCGCTTAATTTAGAATAATTTGATCACACAAAATTTTTTTTTTTAAATCTCGAAAACCCCCTTTAAAAAAAAGAATCCACTAACGACTATTTATTTAACTTTTTATAAGGCAACATCATTCTGAAAATATCATGAAAATACTGAAAAGTTACAACCAAAAATATTATTATTGACCATATTTGCCAAATTCCATACCACTAAAAACATAGCAAATGCTGTCACATGTAAGCAAAAATCAAACATTGCTAAGAAAGGAATAATCGATCAAAATTTGATTTATCAATGAAAAAAATGTTAACTGTTTAATTAATCGTTAAAGATCCCAGCCCTGCTGAACGTCTGCTTTAAAAATGCCCAACATATGAGGAACAGAGAAAGCACATATGGCCGTCACCAGTACCATTACTGGAAAAAGCTATGTGGTGATAGAAATAGCCTTACGCTGACCAGTGCTTTCTTTGAACGTATTCAAGTCGATGTCTGAAAGTGAACAAAGCAAAAGAAGAACAAGAGATGAGTTTAAGAAGATGGTGATGAACTGTGCATACAAGTGAGGTTAGCCTGTTTACAGCATTACTAGGTGGTCATTCTGGAATCCCCAGGCTAAGAGAAGCAGAGGTAGACTGAAAAACATGGAGAAGAGAACATGAGACAGAAATAACAATGATGAGGAAAAGACCCGGAGCTGATGGCATGCAACAGGAGAACTTGGCACGAGTTTCTTGAAGGCCTATGTTCCTTGGGAAGCTGAAGGGTAATGAATATATGATGACAACACACAAGGAAGAGGTAACAGAAGATGCATGCTCTAAAGGAGCTAAGTGGAGATTTGGGCTGTGTGAAATGAAACAGTTTATTTCAGGATATACAGTCCTATTTAGTTTCAACTCTGTGAAAATGAACACATCTTCATCCCTCTTTATATCAGACAGAATCACAATACACAAGAAAATGAATGTGCACCGAGAAGAGTGTTTATTAATCAAGAAACCTTGAACACTTCAAACATACACAATAAATGCAAATCATTCTGCCACCAAGAATGATGACTTCACATGTTCATCAAACGCGTCAGCTAAATAAAACAATGACAACATGTTATTTCAATCTTGAAACAGCCATGAACTTTATATATACTTAAGTACCACAATCACTTTGCCCAGATGTTGCAATTTCTAAATTAAGAAGGGGAACAAAAAATCAGGATAACTTTAGAAACTGTTTGATAAAACAATTTATGCCAAAAACTTCAATTCTATTCACATTTTAATTAGTTTAATCCCTGCTGTTAAAAAATTCAACCACTAGGAATGTATAATCAATAACCACTTAAATATGTCTGATGTTCAATATAAAAGAAACTATACAAATTTTGTCATGATATGGCTATTGGAATGCCCGCACTGGTTGCATTATGTCAAAAAAATATTAAGTCATTTATGTTATCTCCTTTCACTCATTTAACAACAGACAGGTTTTGAATACCCGTTTCCTGGATCAGTTCACAAAGACAAATTAAAACATGATGGGCTTTTATAAATATTACAGCTACCACAAAACACAAGATCAAACATCAAATTTAGAACATCAAAACCTCGGTTTAAATTCTACCAGTGATTAAGTTCTGGACAAAATTGCTCTTCAATCTCCTGTTACCAAACTTATTTGTGATACATCATCACAGAGCTGTCAATTGTCAGGCGGACAAGGATAAGTAACAGATATCTGCTACACTGAAAATGCAGATTTGTAATTGACATAAGCTCAGCTTCTAAACTACCTACATCATCATCATTCCTTTTCGTTCCCTGTGGAATATAGGGCAGAAACAGTTGCTCTCCATTGATTTCTATTCTGGGCTGTCTGCTTCAGCTGTGCCCAAGTCATTCCAATTTCCCTAGCCTCCTCTTCAACAGTTCTTCTCCTAGTTCTCTTTGGCCTCCCCACTCTTCTCTTCCCCTGTGGGCTCCAGTCAAGGGCAATTCTGGCTGTGCTTGATTTTTCTCTTCTGAGTGTATGTCCTATCCATCCCCACTTTCTTACCTTAATTTCTGTTTGTATTGGCTGTTGCCCGCATCTTTTCCTTAGCTCTATATTTGTTATTACATCTGGCCATCTTATATGGAGGATCCATTTACAAATTCTGTAGCTTGGAGGTGATACTCTTTTGAGACATGCCATGTCTCTGAGCCATACAGCAAGACTGACTTCACATTTGAGTTAAAGATTCTGATTTTGTTCTCTCTGGATATAGCTGAGGAGTTCCATATTGGTCAAAGGGCATTAAAAGCGCATCTGGCTTTATTTATCTTTGAGCAGATGTCACCAGCTGTTCCCCCTACCATGTCAATGGTACTCCCCAGATATGTAAAGCTTTCTTCTTCTTCAATGACTTGATCATTGATCTTCATCGAGTCCATCTGCCTATTATTTATTCTCATTTCCTTTGCTTTATTTATATTTATGTGTAGTCTCTTTGCTGCTTCTGTTACTAATCTATTTGTTTTCTCCTGCATATCTTGCTGTCTATGTGATAGAAGGCACAAATCATCTACAAAGTCTAGATCCTCTTGTTGTTTGTTAAATGTCCACTGTATTCCAGTTTTCTCTCCCTCTGTTGTCTGGTCTCATAACCCAGTCTATGACCATGAGAAAAATTGTTGGTGATAGCAGACATCCCTGTCTGACCCCACTGTGTACTGTGAAGGGCTCTGAAAGTTTGTGTACTACTTTGCATGAGGTCTCCTGGTAGAAATCTTGGATGATTTTAATGAATTAAGCTACCTACAGTTGGTGTTACAAAGTAATGTGCTGAAACTTTTGACTCAGTGAATACAGTTGAGCATTGTGGTAAATTGTATAAAGTGGTACAAAGATGTCTCAATTTATCTTAACAAATACCTAGGTTTATGGTAAATTAGCAATAAAAACTATCAGCAATAATTATCATCCATTTTGTTCTGCATGACAAGTGTTGCTCACCAGATTCAGATTTTAGGTAGTCTTCCTCAGCCCTGCCCAAAAGGTTCTGGTCACTCTGACTTCCTTCTTTTCTATTCTCTAGATTTTCCTTTGCCACCCCATTCTTCTCTTCCTTGTGATTAGCAAAAGTGATGACACCAACTCCTCTCTTCAATATACCAAAATATATTTACAACTCGTATGTCAAAAAATTTTTTTTCAACAAAAGATATGCAACCAAGCAAAGAAGCTTTTCATTCTCCCTGTCCACCACTGTAGGGCCATGAAGTGTTAGGGCTAACACTCCCAGAAAAGTGAATGCCCCTTTATAGGTCAGTCAGATCTCATCAAACCTGTTCACTTGAACTACTTTGTATGCAACCCAAATGCTGGTTAATTGACATCCCTCCTATGTCCAAAACATGGACAAATAAATTGTAATTAACATTTACAAACATCATAACCATGAAATTATTTTCTGCTCTCAATGAGTGCTGAAACTGCAGCCCATTCTGCCACGTGTGCTTGGCATTTCTGACATGCTTTACACTACTTCAAGATCAGCAAGGACAAAGTGTTGTCTTACAATAAAAAGTGACAGTTGACCATGGAAAAGCTAGTAATGAAGATCTAGGCATGTGAGCTCATTAAAGTAATGATTAGCTCATTAAATAATACTACCATAGAAGTGCATCACAGAAAGTTGAAACAACAGAAGAAACCTGGCCTTTACTTCTTAACAAAGAAGAAATTAATAACCTAGTTTTTTTTGTTTTGTATTTGCACATAAGGAAAAGGTAAAATTATTCTTGGTTGTTTTGGTCCGACAATTAATACATCCATGATAGGATTCTATCGACGAGAACCGTCTCCAGTTCGGAGTTTTCTCTTCATTACGACATCCATGGGAATTTTGCGTCTGTCATAGGCCTGCCCAAGAAAGTGCATGGTGTCAATGAAGAGGGTGGTAAGATTGAGGTGCCAGCCATACTCACTGGTGGAGTAGTCATGCGGGAACACATGGTGGTAGTTGTGGAAGCCTTCCCCTGTGGCACAGAAAGCCACACACATATTCTCTGCTGGATTGATGTGTTCATCATACGGTCTCTGCCCCCACATATGAGCAGCGCTGTTGACTAGCCATGTGGCATTTAGAACAAGCACGTAGCGCAGGAGGACAGAAACGTAGAAAGCTATGAAGGCACTTTCTCCCCAGGCATACACAGGGACAACAGTTGGCATGATAAAACAAAACAACAGCACAAGCTTCTTATAGTGTCTGTGGAGAAAAAATATATATATTTGGTGGTTATTTCAAAATATAACTTAAGATAACAGATAGGGAACTGTTAAGATAGGATAATACTATGTAGGAGAAAAACAAGGATGAATATTTAATGGGTGAGGTGGGCGCGTCGAGAGAGCTCAAGCTGTAAAATGGCACAGGTAACATCACTATTAAAACTTCCGAACAAGAGTTTCATCTTAATGAACACTGGTCATCTTGACTTCTGACCCTGTGAAAATTACCAAAAACTTTTTGTCTGATGGTAATATCAATTCTTCTTACTCTGTATAAGCTACCCTTTTATAGAAAGAGATGAGGGATACAGCTGAACCTCATAATAAGTATAAGCAAACATGCCATTGACTGGAACCCAAAGGGTAAGAGAAAAATGGTGTAGGCAATAAGATTTGGGGGAAGAATGAGGAAGAGGAAGCCAAGGCAACTGGAATTTTAAGGGGTGAGCCAAAGAAGATGAACCAAAATGGAAATAGGCGGCAAGCAACAAGTGTAGCATTATGTTCCATATGGAGCAAAAAGGACATATGATATCAAGTTCTTAAAGTTCTTTGCCATACTAATTATATCTCTACATAATTCTGATAAATATGGCTTTACTGCACATGAGTGCTTTCCAACCTTTCAGGAAACACAGATCTTGTTAACAGGGTTGCCACTTCTGTGGTGTTACCTCCCCAAAATCAAGTGTTTTAACAGAATATAAAATGAGTAAAAGATATGCACATGCTATGACTAAAAAATTGTGTCACATCAAAATTAATGATTTTCTTAATCAGACTCGACAGGCTCAGCTCATTATCAATCATCATCACCATCAACCTTCAGCTCCCCAAGCCTTCAACAAACTTATGCCATGTCTTCATGGCCTGTGCCAACAGCTCAAGGTCATTCCAGGTCTTCTTTATGCCCTTATCAGTTCCACATTAGTGATCTTCTCATAACACTTGAATCCTTCTATTCACTATCAATGGCAGAGAAAAAATTTGTTAAACTAAATGGTACACATGTGGCCGCTTCCTTGGTCTGGTATGTTCTGCATGTTATGTACACATAGAGAAAGTACATATGGCCTTTAATTCAGCAAGTTATACTGTCAGTGTTAACTGAATGATATTTTAAAACTAATTACCTGTCTTGAAAGGCCACAACAGGGTCATTTTTCAGATCTGACAGGTCGAGGACTTTGCCCTTTTCCTTCACATCAGGATGTTTCCTGACCAGCAACCATCCCACATGAGAGAAGAAAAATCCTCGCTTGGCATTGTGTGGGTCTGCATCAGTCTCTGAATACTTGTGGTGAGCTCGGTGGTCTCTAGACCATTCCAAGATTGAATTCTGAAACGGCAAAATCCATGAGCAAATAGAACTGTCTAAAGGTGCAGAAAAATGTGAACAAAATTTAACAAGAGATTCCAGTCAATGATTCAGGTCACTAAGAATAATAGTTAAATGGCTGGTAGGAAAAAGTGCAATCGTCACCTCCCTTTCTACAGTAACTTTTGTTCTGTTTAGTTCCCAGGGGTCTCTAAAGAGAGAAAGAACATGTTTACCGCACCCCTGAGGCATGTCGTACAAGGTGACAATTTCAGGTTGTGCACGGGGCTGGCAATCTCATCAGGTAAAACAAACTGCCATGTAAACCATTCCTACAAAAGCATGTGAATACTTGGTGCAGGCTTCCTGTAAGGTGAGTAGCTGCAGTGGCGGCTTCATGCTCCATAAGGAAAGCAGAAGTAGTTGATGTACATATGAATTATCTCATTTTTTTCAGCCATGTTTACTGTGACAGAATTCTTTCATATCCAAACAATATTACAAACATCCATTAGCTTTATGCCATATCAATTTAAGTGCTGATCTTACAATGCTCAATTTAATGTATCCCAAATTATTACATCCCACAATGCTAAATAGACATAAAGAGCAAAGTCTTACCTGGAAAGATAGACAATTACAGATAGCTAAGAAAGTTCTCAGAGGTAGCTTGGCCTTGTAGGATCTGTGTGACCACAGCCGATGTGCACCAGCTGTAATGCCTATGGCTGCCAGCCAGTACATGAAGACAGCTGCAGAATAATGAATGAATGATTAAGACTAAGTGCCTAGGGAACTTTTGTTCACAACAAATAATTTCAAATTGAATATTCACACTTCCCTATAAAGTTCTTTTTACAAAATAAAATGAAGCAAAGTACAAAACATGCCCAAGAGTACTTTCATTTTTTCAACGATATGGCCCAATATCTCAATAAGTTTTCACTTCATTATCTCTTAGACCTGCAGCTTACAAGTGTTTTATATTTTTATTGCATCAAACAGTCTTTAGGGTATTTTTTAAATACTGTAGTTGTACTATATGGGGCTATTATTATTAGTTGTAATATAATCTCGATTTGTGCTATAAATATCAGAGCAATACAGTGCTGGGGAATTTGTTTTAACTGATATTTATATACTTGCATGCAAATATTTTTAGATGTCATAATGCTTTGTAGGATAAAACAGACCCTACAACTGATCTTTATAATTTGTAGTTCCTCTTCAGTTTGTTTCTTTTGTAATTAAATAAACGATTAGATCTATCATAAATAAATACAAACTTACTCCACAACAGTGTCTTATACATAGCTTGTGGGACGAGAAAAAGTGCATAGAAAGCACTGAGATGCAACAAAATAAACAGCACCACATTGCGCCAGACAATTTTCATGGGCGGGCGCTTCTGTGAGGGAGGGTCAGCAAGCAGTGTCTCCACTTGGTCTAACCCAAGATGATCTCCCTCATAATTAGTTGTCTCCGCTGCATTTCTTGGTGCCATGAGTGTGACCGTTCAGTGTTCTTGATAAAACTGTAATGAGACAACGTTAATATCCATAATACATTTGACAATAATAATGCAACAGGGAGATATAAGCTTAAATAATTTGAGATCTTAATACATATTTAAACTTCACAAGGATGATATCAAAAGAACAATGGAAAATACAAAATTATGGTACAATTTACATAATATTCTAAACACCAAAAACAAAACCATTAAGGAAGCCACAGGCAGAAATGAATGATGGTAGCTTCTTTTGTACAGAATAATTTAGCATCAACAGAGGTGCTGGACTGGAAAACCTTACGGCAAATGGAAAAGACGCACAAAAATGTGACAAACTGAAGACATCAAACTCAGATCCACTGGAAAAATCTAGGAAAATGCAAACAAATTAAAAAAATAAATCCTCAGGAAATATGTAGAAAATCTATCTTCACTGAACACAAACAGGACCAAATAAAATAAAATACACAAAGTGAACTGGGCTAAGGAAAAAAAAGTTTATATCCTAAATGCAAATATAATTATTATTTAATTATCACAACCAATCTATTTTCAATGTTTTTTTTTTAATGGCTTTAAGTTTTTATAAGATGGGGTAGCTTGCCCTATGCCCTACCCTGCTGAGCCACCTTCTATAGCATGCCTGGCAGGTCCCAGTAAACATAAATGTGTGATCACTCATATGAACTGAAGGAAAGAAACACCAGTGGAACAAAATGTGAGAAGATGCTGGCAATGGAAAGGACACAAATAGAGAAAACCAACTAACAGTTTTACAAGGCAGTCCCTCTTATTGAATCCTCAGGGTAAGAGAAATGGAGACCAAAAAACACACGGAGAAGAGAACTGGAAACCGTCAAGAGGAGATGGCACATGGCAGGAAGGCTTGGAGTGTATTAGCTGAAGGTCTGTGCTCCGCAGGGAGCTGAGAAAGGTAATGATTATGATAAAATATAGTAAATGGTTTGGTCATGTGGAAACAATGACAAAAATGAGGGCACTGCAGTGACAGACCAAGGATGGGTTCTTGAAGATATAGTGTCTCAGCTTATAATGCAGGTGACCAGTTTCTTTCACTGGTGCCTTTCCTTCTATAACTGAAGATCAGAGCCAGGTACTCATTTTTACAGCCAGGAAGAATGGAGCATGTGACCTGGTTTTGAACCTGGTCCCTTTGCACCAAGAAGCAAGCGGCCAAACCTATTGACGCTCATGATGACATCAAGAAAGAAAATGAACTAAGAGTGAGGATTTGCACCCTTCCGTGTCACTGAACTGGTAATTCAGTGGGTCAGTGTTAGTTGGTGGCAGAATTTGTGTTGTGTTACTAATATTGAAAAATTACCCAAGGCAGATTTGCAAGTGAGTGATCGTGTTGAAAAGAAGGTTTTCTCTGCGTCTCAAGTAAACAAGGGAATGAAAAGAACCTAAGATACGAATTTTAAATTAAGAGCTATACTGCTAACAGGTTTGGTGTTTCAGAGGCTAATATATGACTTTTGGAAGTTTGGAAGATTATAGAGAGATGCTGAATGTACATATGCTGTAAACAGACTGCATTACCGACAATAAAATGGTGCCTGAAGCCTTTCTCAGGACTCAAGCTGCTGAGCATGTCATGCCGAAAAAGCAGAACATAATGAACATGTATATAATTGAAAACTGCTGTTGTCAGTGGAATGCCGAAAAGCGGGGTCCTACTGTTTATGAACAACATGGTTGTGGGGGAGAACTGTGAGAAATGTCTCAAAGTAACATGACTGCCTTGGAACAAAGCTGACAGTTACATATTAACTCCTTAAGGATGTAGTGGTTTTCCCATGTTTGATGCAAGAAATTTCTTGTCGCTTTGAGTTTTCATTTAGTTTTAAACTTTAAGGGGTGGTTCTGTTCAGATTTCTAAAAGTTTGGTAATGTTGTACATTGCTGTAGGGACCCAAGATGCATCAAAAGTGAGGAATGCAGTAAGTGACCCATAGCTTGACTGCCTGCGTCAGCGAACTAGAGCTGACCAAGACCCTACTCCACCTCCACGTGGTGGTCCTGGAAACAGGCTGCATCAGTGCAGTCTGGCTGAGGAGTAGGGATCGAAGAGGGAAGGCAAACCCGGTCCCAAAAAATGCCGCGCGGAAGTCAGATGTGCCGGCCGAAAGGCGCAAATACCGCAGCTTTGCTGCAAATGGACACAACGCAACCAATGTCCTTTTCAGGACGAACGAGGAAGAAGAAGAAGTACATTGCTGTAAAGGACACTGAGTGAGATTAATAACAGATAAAATTGAGACAAATCAAAGCAAAAATTTTGTTCAAATATATTGGCCCTATAGGCCGGCCTCCCATCATGAGCTCCTGAGAAAATCAGCCCTGATTACTGGCCTCCTGTCCTTTAAGAAATAATCACAGTAGCAGCAACAAAAACTAGAAACAATTCCCACCCACAGAAATGTATAAATTTAGATAATGACCTAACTGAATGGAATGGATTGTTCATGACTAATGACAAATTTTTGGTTTTTAACTACATTTAAGGGGAAGTTTCACTATTTCAATCTTTTTTCATTATTACTGATCTTACAGGTTTAATTTTCTATATATTTTTTTTTTTCAAATATATTTTGGGCATGAAAATCAGTACTTGATTATCGAAAAATTTTTACCTTGTGATTTATAAATTGTTACTAAAAATAGACACACTGTGTCAAGACTGAGATTTGATTCATAGACTGGGTACCACAGTTGTCTCCAAGCCTTTCCTAACAAGTCTCAAGTAGCTTAGTACAAGTTGCAAGTCGAATCTCAAGTCCCAAACAGTGGGTTTCAAGTTATGTACCAAGTGAAGTCTCATTTTAATCTAAAACTGTTTATAGTCACAACCCATTCAAAAATAAATATATAAATCACTATAAATAATAATAACTGCAGTTATTTCATTTACTGACTGCTTTTATTTTATCAGTTTAAAAAATTGGAAGGTCCTGAGTTAAGTCGATAATATAAAAAATGTGAACTGAGTTGATGATATAAAAAAAGTAAGTTGAGTCATTGCGGTATCAAGTCCAATGACTTGAGTCAACATTGCTGGTTACTGAAATCTGGCATGCATGGTGATTAGTAGTGTCAACAGATTCCTGCTAGTTGTACAGAATGAGTCTTTAAAGAATGAGAAAGTGATCTCTCATAACTTCTTTTTCATCTATTGAATCAATTTTTGTCCTGCAAATAATGAGGTAAAATTATAAAATGTAAGAATTCAGTATACTTCATTCTAGCAGGGATTCTTTATCATTAAATTAATTTAAGTGTGCAAAGTGTCAGGCACATACATTTTATACATTTGGAGATATCTTGATACAATATTTACTATTAAATAAAAAATGCAAACTGAGAATAGGGGGAGGAATTTTTTTGAATCTCTAGCTGTGAGATAGATTGCAACCCCTGTACAATGAAAACTAGAAACCCTGTGACAGTGTCTTCCAAATGGCCGACCAAGGTGGTGTTTTTCTATATTCTTCATGTATTCCATCATTACTCCATTTCACATATGCAGAACTAACAGACTTTATTTGCAGAGTTCCTTTCCTACTGTTATGGTCACTGGCACAAGAACTGAAATTATTTTCTACCTCAAAATTGTATAAAGAGAGTTTTTATACAATTTTGAGGTACAAAATAATTTCATGTGTTATATACATCTGGATCATAAATAAAAATGTAAACCTCTTACCAATCAATATTTGTAAGTTTTATCAAGAACTGGTAGAGCTAGCAAGATCTCAACAAAGTTTTCCAGATATAACACAGCATCAATTTAAATGTCAAAATAAATTGGTTGATAACTATCATGACAAACACAGCACACAGCTAAAAATCAATAGCAGGTCGACAAAAGCAGACAGTAACATTTTAGCCCTTACAAAAATAGATCCATACTCTTATATGCACTAGGCACTGCATTCTGCAGTTTGTCACAAGTTGACAAATGTAGTATGCAGGATATTTTTGGTCTTGTGCAACTTTTTACCTTTAATGAATTCATTTCATGCTGCGCAAATGTTCAATAAATGTCTAAAATGGAGAAATAAATAAAAATAATCATAACTCATTTCCTAAATTAAAGAAACTCATGCTTTCTTCACCAAACAAGATCTGTTACCTTTTCTATTCTAATATCTATCATGATAGCTTCCTCTACTGTTTGCCTTTTTCTTTTTTAAACATGGTGTATAGTATTGCAAACTTCCACAAAAAGTAGTGATGGTCCTTTTACAGCCGCCCTGGATATATAGACCCCACCCTATCATCAGCATAGAGTTCATTTATATATTCTATTTTCTGTTGTTTCTCTTTCATGTAACATCTTTCCTACCGTTTGATTTCAAGCCATTAGTTTCTGTTTGTTATTTTATTACTGGCTTATTTATCTGTTAATAAATTTGTTTTTAAATGTTTTTGTTGCTCTTCAAGATTCCTACACCTTTAACTGTCAAGTTTGTTCTATTGTACGGCACTGAAACACAAGGGCAAAATATAAAAGATTAAAAATAAACCACCCATCAAGAAATAACAAGCATTCAAACAGTGCTTGTGTAGAATAAAATTGACAAACATGAGTGAAAAGATAACCAATATGGAAATGAGGGACAGAAGCAACCAAATACCAAGACAGTGAAGCAGACGCTGTTAATAAGCATCACAAAGCAGTTGTTGTTCAGAAGCCTATAAAACCACAAGCGCAGCAGATCAAGATCCTAAAAAAAGTGGAAAAGATAACAGAGGAGGCAGAAGTTAGGACAATGAAGACATGGAGATGACTAACCAGACCAGATAGCCTGGAGAGATCTGGCTGCGACCCATGCTCCCAAAAAAATGAAGTGAAAACAAATTTTTTGTTTTATAAGAGTTGAAACTTGCTTATAATTATTTTCCATTAGTACATAGGCCTACCTTGTGTGGTGCCATACAGAAACCAGTGTTGAAAACGCATGTAACTACTTTGACAGACTTCCTGTAAGAGAGCCAACTGTGGTGGTGATGATAACTATGCGGTTAAGAGAGTATGTTATAGGCCTACTTAATGCTAGGTTCAGAAAATGTCAAACTTCTCACTTGGCTGCAGGAGAAAAAAGGATGGTTTGCGTCTTCACTAACCAAAATTTTGCACTACAGGGAGCAGGAGAGAAGAAATACGAGGGGCGTTCAGAAAGTAATGCACCACATCGTTTTTCTCAGGAGCTGTTTATTCAAAAAGCATGAAATTTATACATAATATACATGGATATGTCATGTACACATCGGTATTATTCAACATAATCCCCATCAACTTGTACGGCTTTATGCCAGCGCGAAACAAGTGCATGTATTCCTAGCCCGTACCAGATTTTGTCTTGATCATGTAGCCATTTCTTCGCTGCATGAATCACTCCTTCATCATCTTCAAACCTTGTCCCACGAAGTGCATCTTTAAGTGGACCAAATAGATGAAAATCAGAGGGTGCCAAATCGGGACTATAGGGTGGATGGGGTTAGTACAGTCCAACCCAATTTGGTGATTGCTTCCCGTGTTGCCATTGTCGTGAAGGAGAAGCAGGTCTGCTGGATTCTTGTGCAGCCGAACTCTGCGAAAACGTTGAGTTTTTTCAATGTCTTAATGTAAGCTTGCGAATTGACTGTCTCTCCTCTTGGCATAACGTCCACAAGAATCACACCTTCAATGTCCCAAAAGACAGTGATCATGACCTTTCCAGCTGAAGGAATTGTCTTGAATTTCTTTCTTCTTGGTGATTGCGGATGATGCCACTCCATTGACTGTCCTTTTATCTCAGGTTCAAAATGATGTGCCCAGGTTTCGTCACCTGTAACGATCTTAGCCAAAAAGTTCTCTCCATCAGCATTGAAACGCTCCAACAATTCAGAAGAAATTGCTTTCCTTTGCAATCGGTGGTCATTTGTGAGACTTCGAGGAACCCATCTTGCGCAAACCTTAGAAAATCCGAGAGTTTTTATAACTGCATTTGCACTACCAATACTGACTGACAGCTGTAAGGGCAATTGTTGAGTAGTGATTCGCCTATCAGTAAGAATAATGCCCTCAGCGCATTTCAACATTTCTGCGTTGGTGGCTGTGGCAGGACGTCCACAGCGCGGCTGATCAAGCAGCTCCATATCTCCACTTCCTGATTCTTTGATTCTCTGAACCCAGCGACTGACTGTACTCCTGTCGACTGCAAAACTTCCATACACATCACGTAGACGCTTGTGAATATTCACAACAGTTTCCTTCTCTGCAACGAGAAATTCTGTCACAATTCACTGTTTATAACGCAAGTTGCTAACACGCTCCATTTCAACAGTTTAGGGCAGCCGTATTATTTGGCCGGTTGCGGTGCAATTTGGTGCACACAATTGGCACATGCCACATTTCAAGTGTGCAAAATTTCATGCTTCTATCTTCATTATTAGCTGTGAAAAACGACGTGGTGCATTACTTTCTGAACGCCCCTCGTACATGGATTTGAACAGATGGTAAGACACAGTTGTTTAAAATGTGCCTATGATCTAATAACATGTTTGTAAACTGTGAGCTGGATTTCTTTGTGTGGTATTAAGCAATTTGCTTAAAATATTACAAACATATAGGCTAGCCTAGAACTTTTACAATTTAAAATATTCAGACATTTAAAAAAAAATAAACAGATTTAATTTTAAATATGGGAATTTTCAAACTAAATGTTATCAAACAGAAAATGTTGGTGCTTTCTCAGTAGCCAAAAACAAATATAAAAAAATGATTTTGTTCCCGATGGTGCGCGCCTTTTGAGGACATTCAGTCAGCCTTCGTGACCTGACGAATCTTTGACAAAGCAATGTGGCCGTACAACAACCGATTTATTACCTCAACCATTTACCTCTTGGTCTTGTTAGTGAACGTAACAGGATTATAATACTGCAGCTAAATACTTCAATGCGAATGATGAAATGGCTAGGCATGATAACATATCACCGTAACAGCGTCCGAAAACCTTGAAATCGGACATTAGCCTACGTGACAAATAGGCCTACTGGACAATGTATGCAAACCATGAGGACATGAAATTTGAATTTTGCTGTTAATTTTTTTAGCATTGTCTTCCGAGTGTTGGTTCGCGTTAAGTTACATTTTCTATGCTGTAGGCCTAGGCCTATAGTTAATATCTGCAATTTCGCAACATACAAAATGGACAGTAAAAGATATTAGCCTAAATAAAAATATCCGCTTTCGTCCACACTTAATAATTTTAAGACTAGTAGTACTAACATCATGGCCTACATGCCACTTGTCTTAATAATCGTTAAGCACAATTTCAAATCAATAACAGCGCTTACAGTAAAGCCACGTTACCTTATACTCTACGAGCTACGGACACAGACCCCAATTACGACTGTATTATGTTTCCTCTGCTAACCTACTCTAAAAACCTCGTGCAATTTATACATAACCGTAGAATACCGGACAGCCAGCCTGCTAATCTTAGTGGCGTGATGGTGTCGAACGACTGCGGTAAGATCGAAAGGAAACTACGCACAAGACGACGTTGTCGTTAGAGGCATTTTCCCTCTGCGATTGAAATGCAGAGAAAAGTTGCTGCAATAAAAATATACAATTAATTTGATACGAAACTTTAAATTAGTTTTTTTTAAATATAAATCATGATATATCAGAAATTTACTTTCGAGCTTAAATCGTAATCCTTTCGATTTTGATGAATAATTTACAGAAATAAAACATTCGCACATACGGACTGAGAGTGTTTATGAACCTTGACTCAAAATACAAGTTGCTCATCCAAAGTCCATATTTTACTGTGAAACGTCAATAAATAATGTATTTATAGATATCGCAATTACCAGTTGCTAAACCGTTAGCTTTTTAAAAGTACACTGGCAGTATCATGACCTGTGCACGCTCATATCATTGCGAGTGCCTTGTCTTTACATACACAATTTTTATTTAGCGAGTTGTTAGTGAAGTTTGTTTTTTCTTTACTTGCTTTTGTCGCACTAAATTAATACCTCTGTATTCAGAAATGAAGCAGGAAATAAAACCTATTGTACATAGAATCGCTTTCGTTAGTTGCGTATGCTGTACAGTTGTTTAGACATTTGTTCACTGACGACTGGCGTTAGTGATCACGTATCTTTTTCAATGCCCGTGGAAGCTAGTCACGGCCAACCAGTAAACAAACAAGAAATTAACTGGAGCCCACAGAGAAGTTGTTCTACATAAGAATGTTCGTTTATACCATGTAACGGTAGTTCCATAGCAGATACTGCCGTAAGGGAGTGAAGTGTTAGAGACTTCACAATACTTGGTCCAGCATCGAGAGGTGGGGTAACCAGTTCCCTTCCCCGCTGTCTTTTCCTTCCCTAACTCAAAGTCAGGTACCCATTTACAGCTGGGTAGTCTGGAGCGTGGCGGTACCGTGATTCGTACCTAGCACCTTTGCCGCGAGAACCCAGCGCTCTAACCACTACGTCAATCGGACGCTCTTATACCATGTACAGCTTTAAAACAAATAAATAAGGAGGAAAAAAAAGATAGAAGACCGCAAAGAGAGCTGATACTGGGCAGTTTAACATCGTGACGTTAAACTCAGTTAAAAACTGAGTTGATAGGCAGCAATGGGAAGATGAAGTTGTGGAGAGACATGATCACTTCGCTAGTTGGCATGGTACCGGAAGAAGCAGAAGATTCAGTTAGACATCTGTCATCTGATGTTACGTTAGATCCAACATTGTTAAACTGCTTCACTTGCGTTATTGATTTCCCATCAAGAAGGAATAAAAGTGATAACAAAGTTCGTTAACGATATGTATAACATTGGAAACATACCGGACGATCTACTGTAATTAATAGTCACGTTTTGGCCAAAGAAAGCAGTAGCCATCGAATGCAATGACAAATGTTTACTTAGCATTATGGAACACACGACGAAAATGTTTTTGAGGATTATCATGTCCCTGTCATGAAAAGAGAATGAAGTATAATTAATATTTTTCAAATTCAGAAGTTGAAGTAATTCGGTTTCCGACTTCAGAACCTCACTGCCTGTTTCGCCCACTGATGTGTTGTTACATGTAAAACATAAACAGTAATAAGCATCTTCAATAATTCAAGCGTTTTTTTTTTTTAAATTTGATGATGAGAAATATCCCGTTCAACCTTATGATGTGTTATAATTAGGATCTACATTTTTTTTCAATTCCGAATAATATGAATAACTGCCGACATGTGAAAATGGCATCACATCCTAAAATAATTGTATACGGGGCAAATCAAAAGTACCAATTTTGCATATATGTAAAAACAAACAAACAAACAAGCAAAAACGAGATAAAACAAAACAAAACCAAACAAAAACACCAAACAATAATAATATTCAGGGGGAGGGGTATAATGGCCTGGTGTTTCCATTTAGATATTTAATTGACTTTCACTTGCCAAAAGTCATACCTGTTGTAAGAACATCATCAGACTTTCGCCTCTCCCTCTCCAATTACTGCAACTTAACTTTTGTTCTTGTTAAATATTGTTTTACTAAATTATGCAGTTCCCTAGCTCTCTCTATTCTTAATCCTTCTTCTATATTTACAGGTATTCATTAGCCTTGGCAGAGAGTGCAGATCTTGGGGCAATGGAAAAGCAGTGCTGGAGATTAATCAGCTGATAAGTGATCATGACGCCATTGTGTACACTGATGGGGCTGTAGTGCGTGATGAGAAATCAGGATGGGGCATCTCTGCGAGAATAAAGGGCAGGTTCGTCGCTGAACAGAGTGGAGCCTACTTGACAACAACCTCCAGCATGAGAATGGAGGTAGAGACAGTTACTGCAGCATTGAGGTGGCTGTCTGAAACTCCATCAACCAGGGCAGTTATATTGTCAGACTCTCAAGCTATGCTTCGGAAAGTTCAGAACGGATGGCTGCGGCAGGAATGGAAAACATCAATAGAATCCTCAAATCTTCAAGAACTGGTGTGGATCTACTGTCCTGGTCATGCAAGGGTACGTGGCAATGAGAGAGCTGACAGACTGGCCTCGAGAGCACCCATAGTGGGGACACTAGACATGGATAAGGGAGAGATATTAAGGGCAATTAATGATCGCCTGCTGGATAATGACACTGCAATGGATGAATCAACAAGGCTGAGACTGTTGGAGTTTGGCATCAAACGTGGGACTAGCAGAAATGGACGTGAGGGAGGATGCATCCGTCGTATGTACAACCGCGTGCTACAGGTACAATTAGCATTCATACTCTACGACATTTGCTGATTGAGACTGAGCACCTATGGGTTCGCCCGGAGTGCAGTGAGGTCGATTCTGATTAACAATAACAACTATAGGTATTCAAGCACTTAAACTTCGTTTCACAATGTATAATACAGTACTTAAAATTATTTGTCGCATTTATTCTCTTTGACGATAATAAAATCGTCAACTAATAGCCAGACTGCACTGGGAGATACATCCTTATAAGATGGTATATCCTACATATATCTAGATAGCAAAATGTAGACAAAGCTGCGGAACATGAAAAAAAAAACACACACACACACACTCGCACGCAAAAGACAAGATAACATTTATTTGCATTTGGAAATATTTTGAAATAAAAAAATGATCCAGTCTAATACAGAAGTAAGAATCTTTAACTCAAATGTCGAGCTATTTTTTTTTTTTTTTTTTTTTTGAAGTTTTTTAATGGCAGAACAACAAAAATGACAACCAGACAGATACATACTTTCATTAATGGGTGCTTGTCCAAGATAGAAGGATTGAAATGTTATGATAAAATCGCCAATGTGGAACAAGATGTTATGAGAGAGCAATGGCGGGGCTTACATGATAACAACCTCCTGCATGAGAATGGAGGTTGACGCAGCGACTGCAGCCTTAAGGTGGCTGTGTGAAACTTCATTAACAAGGGCAGTTATTTTATCAGACTCACAATCCATGCTTCGGAAGGTCCAAAGTGGATGACTCCGGCGTGAATGGAAAACTTCCATAGAGGCCTCGGATCTTAAGGAACTGGTGTGGATCTACTGTCTTGGTCATGCAGAGAGATACGCAGCAATGAAAAATCTGACAGACTAGCTTCAATAGCACTCATAGAAGGTGCATTGGATATGGATAAGGGAGAGAACTGAGGGCAATTAATGACCGCCTATTAGAGAATGACACTGCAATCGATCAATTATCAAGGCTAAGATTGCTGGAATTTGGCATAAAATGTAAGACCAGCAAGGGATGGACGTATGAGAGGATGCATCCGGCGTGTATACAACCAACGCGCAACAGGAACAATTAGTATTCGTACCCTTCAACATTTGCCGAGGGAGAATTAGCACCTATTGGTTTTCCCAGAGTGCAGTGACATCGATTCTGATCAACAATAACAATGGCATTGAATGGGGCACACTGAGAAAACCAATTGATAGAACTACATGGAAGTCCTTTTTTCTGGAATCCTCGGGTTGGGAGTGGTACATGGAGACTAAAAAACGCATGACATGAAAAGGGGAATTAGCCATTGACATGTAAGGGATACAGAAGAAATGGAAAGACCTTGAACGGAAAGAACAAGACAAAAAAACTTGGCGTGTATTTGCTGAAGAACTGTGCTCAATTGAGAGCTGTAAGGCTGTAGCAAAGTGTGCAAAAACTTACTTACTTACTTACTTAGTCGTTCCCCTTCTACCGTGAGGTGTAGAGGTTTGGAAGAGAGAGCGCCAGACTATCCTATCGGCTGTCTTCCTCCTGGCCTGGTTCCATTCTAGTCCTCAGTCCTTCAAAGATTGTCTAATGTTGTCCTCCCAGCGGACTCTGGGTCGTCCTGGGGGTCTGGATCCTTGGCTCTTTGTTTCCCATGCTTGTCGTGGTAGCCGATCTTCTCCCATTCTGCAGACATGGCCAAACCATCTTAATTGGGACTGTTCTACTTGCGTCTGCAGGGGGTAGGATTTAAGGCCTTGACGTATCGTCTGGTTGCGTACCATGTCTCTTCTTGTTACTTCAACCACTTTCCTCAGATACCTCATTTCTGAGGTTTGGATCTGGCTTTTGTGGGTTGTAGTCATTGCCCATGACTCGCATCCCTATGTCAAGACTGGGACATAGGTGAAGCGGTATACAGCCATCTTCGTTTTCTTACCAACCTCTCTCTTGCTGAGGAATTCTCGATTTATGGCCTGAAAAAGTCTCCCAGCTGCTGCTTTTCGAGTGGCCAACTCTTCTTTGATGCCCCCCTTTCGGTCTATAATAGCTCCGAGGTATTTAAAGTGGTCGACCTGCTCCAGGACCTGTTCTCCCAGCTTAATCTGATGTCTTTTATCTTCTCGTGATATCACCATGGATTTTGTTTTAGAGCTGCTTATGACCATCCCTCTCTTCTCCAGCTCTTCCTTCCAGACTTGCAGGTTGGATTGGAGATGTGCCTCTGATTTAGCAATCAGGGCAACATCATCAGCAAATGCCAGCTCCGAAATATAGACCTGTCTCATCTTCCAGTACCCCACTGAATGCTTTCTTGTTCTCTCCTTACATGCCTTGATGACATCATCCATGAGGAGTATGAAAAGGTAAGGTGATAGGATATCACCTTGTCTTACACCAGTGGTGGTGTGCGAAAACACGCTTAGTTAATGGACTGATGGAACAAACAGAGATGAGGATTTCGACAAGCCTTGACCGGAATGAAAACAAAGAAAACAAACTGCCTGTAACTAAGCATTCTAAAAATTGTAGCTGTCGCGCATGCGCAGTCGGCTATGTTATCAGAGCGAAGCCGGTTCAAAATGACGAAGGAAAGTGTCGAATGTTAGAAACATAATTTCGTTTGTACAGGGACAATGTATAAGTGAAATGTGATAAATATTAAAGATTTTCACAGAAGGGATATGCAGGAATGGAAATCCAAAGAAAAGTTGGAAGAAGTATGTATATAATTAGATATTTGCAGTTTTATTGGACTTTCACATCACAGGCCTAACCTAGGGATAATCATTATAAATTTATGGTAAATACATGCATTATGCGATTGTAGGTTTAAGCATATGAAAAGAAAGCTTCCAGTAGGGGAAGATAAAGAAAAGATAAGACAACGTGCTGGATAAACTTGAGTGAGTGTGTATTGGAGCGATAGATGGAACAGAAGCACATAATACCCAAAAGAAGAGAAATTTTCAGTGCTTGAAAGGGACCAAACTTTGTTGGCCTCCGAGACGCCCGCGCTTACAATATTTAAGGCGAGAACACTCAGTTCAAAATCACACACAACTAAAACCCAGCCAGAAGACAAGTAGAGTTCTGTCTAGACTACGTCAGTTGCCCCTGCATGAAGGGCATATCTTCTTCACAGATTACAGTCTTCATAAGAGCTTGGAATCGATCTTAGAGGGTTCTATAGTCAAATCTAAAAAACCCCGAAGTCAAGTGGACCTTCGATCCTGCTACCTAACTATAACAGGAGCCTAGAGGTTGAAGTATTTCATAGCCTTCTTCCCCCTGATTGCTGGGATTGGAATGAAAAGTGACTTTCAGAATACTGTGTTATGTGTCAACCTATATCTGGACAAGTGCTGATTCAAAGTTGGGTAAACTAGAGAATATTCCAGTGGCCAATGTGAGACTTCAAACGGTTATATGATGAGACATTAGGGAATAGATTAAAAGAGACAGACTAATATAATTAACAGTGTGGGAATAGTTGTGGTGTAAAATAGTTTAAAGATCCCATGGGGACTTTTTGGTTAAGGTTAAACTTATAAATATATTATCAATTTGATGTAATACATAACCATAATCACCACCGTTCAACACTCACCATTCATTTCAGAATTAGATAGATGTACATAATAAATTGTAAAAATTGTACTCAAGAGACTTGTTAAATTTGTAACTGTTTAAGTTGGGTTACTTTTTTTCTAATTTTATTATAATATCACATGAGTTACTTTAGCTAAGGTGGCAAAGTATATTTCTGAAGCCTTAAACTATTGTCTCGCTCAGAGTATTCACAGCCGTAGCTCACTTGTGATACCAGTGCTCTTCTCTGACACTGGGACTTCATACATTTTTTTAGAGAATTCTATTTCTTCTCTAAACACTATCATAATACAAGAAAAACCTTACGCTACATTGGGGGCTCGTTGGCGGGATATTCTTGTGTATCCTGAGCCATATTCTATATATTTCAACTATCTCTAGTCTGTCTAGTGCCACAAGTAGTTTGTAAAGTAAATTTTGTAAATTTAATTCTATAATTGAATTTTTTGGTTAGGAAAGTATTAGTACTTAGGAAACTGTTTCTATTTCTTCTCTAAACGCTATCACCATTCAAGAAAAACCTTACGCTACAAAGGCAATGAATGAATGAGATTATTTAAAATTTTCAGTATTTTTGTTTGTTTTGTTTTTAATAATATATCATCAAGTCTTAATAACTTTGACCACAAAAAGTTCAAATGACATTGCAATGGAATGAAAAGGAACGATCATAGAAGAATTAATGCCGTCATCGGGACATGCTGAGAAAGAGTGCACCTTATTCATTCCCGTCATTTGTGACAGGTCATGTGTGTGTGTGAGAGTATGTTTCTACACACACACACACACGTATTTATATATATATGTGTGTGTGCTCGTTAACCGTTGCTGTTTTTGTCCACTCATAGTTAAACTATAAAGTGGGACCGATGACGCAGCAAACGAGATGAATGCAGTCAGCGAACCATAGCTTGACTGCTTGCGTCAGGGTCAGCGAACAAGAGCTGACCAAGACCCTACTCCACCTCCAAGTGGTGGTCCTGGAAACAGGCTGCATCACTGCAGTCTGGCCGAGAGAGTAGGAATCGAAGAGGGAAGGCAAACCGGTCCCAAAAAATGCCGTACGGAAGTCGGATGTGTCGGGCCGAAAGGCGCAAATATTACAGCTTCGCTGTAAACGGCGACACAACGCAACCAACGTCCTTTTCAGGACGAACGAGGCAGAAGATGAAGAAGAAACTATGAAGTACCTTCTGTCCATTGTTGTCCTTTTTTGTTTTTTTTTTTTTGTGTGTGGGTCAAACCATTAATCCTTCTTCTTAAAATATGCCATGACCAGCCATATGTATATATATATATATATATATATATATATATATATATATATATATATATATATATATATATATATATATATATATATATATATATATATATATATATATATATATGAATGACAGCGCCATCTTCTCATCGCCATTTTGTCTGTCGTTCTCAGCGTCATCTTGTCATCACGATTGTCCCCATCGTTCAGTGCCTTTCTACCACAACATCTTCAAGTGGAAGATATATTACTAGGCCACAATAAAGCCTAGAAATAGCTGTGTGTTATATTTGTGTTTTCGCTCCTTCTAGAGCATCGAAGGCGAGTTTTATTTAAGTGGTCCAATTACTACGCGGCGCGCACTAAGTTGAGTGATTATCCTTAGCGGCTTATATAAAGAAGCGCCTGGCCAGCAGAGGCCTCTTTCTTCGTCAGACACCCAGAGTAAGAAACCAGAGTCGATCTGTAGATGCCTTGAACACGATTAGCAACTGAGCACTGGCTGGGTGTTTTGTTTTTTGGTTTATTTGTTTAATGTTTGCTTCATTTTGCTCTTGGTCATTGACATGGTTGTAAGAATAAATACAGCCCCTGCCTTAGAATCAGAGTTTTATTGTTGATCGGGTCGGTTGCGAGTGTGCAAGAAAGTGATATATCACAACAGCATCATCATCATCTCGCCCACCCTATCACACACACACACACACACACACACACATATATATATATATATATATATATATATATATATATATATATATATATATATATATATATATATATATATATATATATATATATCGAAGAATGAAAACACATACCGTGGAATCGCCTAGTAGTGTTTCTGAAATAGCGTCCAATCAGATTCGCGCATTTTGTGCAAGCTCGCCGACAATGCGTTGCCTAACTTACACTGGAAATATGGCAGCGACCACATTTGTGTTAGGACGGCATTGTTTTAGGGGAAGTTTAATAAAGCTGATGGACATAGTGAAATTCTACTTAATCCTTTTGTACAAGGAGGAGACAACGTATATGTTGATATATTAGAAAGTGTAATGCTTGCTGCATTTTCGGAGATAATAGCAAGTAAGTGTGTCAAGTTGTTAGCAAATAGGGCTAAAGTTCACTTTTACAAAGCATAGAAAATCGAAAGCTGAACAGATTTGGAAAAACGATATATGGAAAGAAAGCTACACTTCAGCTAGATAAAAAGAGATAAGGATGGAAACAATAGCTGGTGTAGGAGATGAGCACGGCGAACCGTGGGGAATGAAAAGCACACATGACCAAAATGTATTAGTTCAGCAAAATAAAATCTCACACCAAACTTTGGTGACGTCACAGTTCTAACTTATGCCGGATGCAAGGCAATTTAAGCCACGCTAAATTTGAATGTGAACACATACGAAATCAGTTTTTGCATGACGGACAGAAAAAAGAGCTAGTCACGACTTATTCACTATTTGTGTATTGTGGCCGCCTGCCTTGACCAGATCAATTGTCCAGTTGTGTAATTTCTGAGGGCTAGAGGGTAAGTTAGATTACTGTAAATACATTTGTATATATAATGCGAATATCTGTTTCAGGTTATTTAAGATATTTTATTGTGTAACTACATGATTAATGATTCAACGGATGAATAAGTTAAAGACATGTAATGATAAATGGAAGGAAGGAAACCAAACCAGATACTCACAGTTGGTTTAATCAATAAGGATCACTCTATAAGTATTGGAAGTTGACATATATATATATATATATATATATATATATATATATATATATATATATATATATATATATATATATATATATATATATATATATATATATATATATATATATATATATATATATAAGACATTGTTATTGTTAATCAGGATCGACCTCACTGCACTCCGGGCAAACCCAAAGGTGCTCAGTGTCCCTCAGCAAATGTCGAAGAGTATGAATGTTAATTGTACCTGTAGCACGCTGGTTGTCCATACGACGGATGCATCCTCTCTCACGACCGTTTCTGCTAGTCCCACGTTTGATGCCAAACTCCAACAGTCTCAGCCTTGTTGATTCATCCATTGCAGTGTTATTATCTAGCAGGCGATAATTAATTACCCTTAGTATCTATCCCTTATCCATGCCAGTGTCCCCACTATGTGTGCTCTCGAAGCCAGTCTGTCAGCTCTCTCACTGCCACGTACCCCTGCATGACCAGGATAGTAGATCTACACCAGTTCTTGAAGACATGAGGATTCTATTGATGTTTTACATTCCTGCCGCAGCCATCCGTTCTGAACTTTCCGAAGCATGACTTGAAAGTCTGACAATATAACTGCCCTGGTTGATGGAGTTGTAGACAGCCATCTCAATGCTGCAGTAACTGCCTCTACCTCCATTCTCATGCTGGAGGTTGTTGTCAAGTAGGCTCCACTCTGTTCAGCGACGACCCTGCCCTTTATTCTCGCAGAGAAGCCCATCCTGATTTCTCACCACGCACAACAGACCCACCAGTGTACAAAATTGTGTCATCATCCCCAGCATGATCAGTTATCAGCTAATGATAATGCGATTCGCTTCCGTAGCTAGGCGTGGGTGCGCACGGAAGGTCCTGGGTTCGATTCCCCGGTAAGGCTGCCAGTCCTCGCTTGCACTTTTGTATGATCAGTTCGACATGATACTTGAACGATAGCCCATGATCAAACGTTGCTCCCAGATACTTCAGCCTGTCTTGCCTTTCAATGTTCTGCCCATTGAAAGTGATGTCTGGAAGGTCTGCTTTCACTATGGAGTTGTTCAAAGAGCACCACATCACACAGGCCTTGTTGGGATTGACCTTTGATCCGCTTTCCTCACACCATTTAGAAACCGCCTGTAGTGTCTCTTGAATGCCTTGGGCCATTTCCTGTCTGTCTGAGCCAGTTCTGTACATGTCATCTGCGAAAGTTAATGTTCGTCCCAGTCCTGTTGGTTGAAAGGTTGCTACTTTTGCTGTGTAAATGTTAAACAGCACTGTGCCTAGTGGTCCTACCCTTCGCAATGAGTATGACGCAAGGTAGGTGATCACTTTTCTGTGCACCTATAGTGCGTTTCACAATGTTTGCCGCTGTTTAATATTCAATATCTCTGCAACCACTTGATCGTAATTGTTGCAACTTTGCATATGAACTAATGATCGCTATGTCCCGAGGGGGACATTTTTTTCCTCGTTAACAAACTTATGGTTTTAAATTTTCTTTATTTAAAGTATACAAAATCGACCACCTCCTAGTCCAACCATGTACTGAGAAGGCTTACCCCTTCATATTTGTGAGCTATTTCGATTGAACTTCTTGAACGCATTTCATGTGATTTTCCCAGTGTTTCAGCTCACTACCGCACTGTTTTGAACATTACATTGATCCTTCCTGTGCGTTCAGTTGCCGTTCTACTGATTGTGTATTTCAGTGCATAGGCGTATCTTGCGGTATTCTAGGGTACAATGGGTATGAAAGTCAAGTTCCTTACACTGCATACAATGGCAGTGAAGATGTATAAATATTTCTGCAGAGAAGCTAAGCGTAGTAAACTGTATCGGAGTCTCTCAAATCCTGAAAATAGAACTATTCACGCTTTGGGTTTAAGTAAACGCTCATTTCATCAATTACTCAAAGCTAATGGAATTTTCAGTTCAATCAATACCAGGACGCAAGGAAGAAAGGAAGTAGTAGATAGTTTTGACAGGGATATAATTAGAAGAGAGATTTGTAGAATGTTCAATTACAAAGAAACTGTGACACTAAGAAAACTGAAAATTCGGCTGAGGACACACAATGACATTGATGTGTCGAAATCAACATTATGGAAAACTGTTAGAAGCATTGGCTTTACGTTTAGGAAGTACGCTAGTGGAAGAAACGTCATCTGCGAGAAGCCGCACTTAGTATCTATGAGAAGTAAATATTTACGTGAAATACCGGAAATGCGTAATCAAGATTATGATATTGTGTATGTGGATGAAACTTGGATCAATGCACATCACACAAGTGAAAATAAATGGCAGTTATCAGATGGAACGTTTAAAAGATGTGTACCCAGTGGAAAAGGACAACGTCTGATAATAGCACATGCAGGCAGCAGACATAATGGGCTAGTGAGAAATGCTGAACTTATTTTCACTTCCAATTATAGGACAACCGGGACTATCGTACCGAGATGAACGGTAACATATTTAGAGAGTGGATTGAAAATACTCTTCTTCCGTCCCTAGACAGACCATCCTGTCTGATAATGGACAACGCATCATACCACAACGCTGTGGCAGAAGAAGACAAAATCCCGACATCTTCGAGTACAAAAGATGCTATAAAGATTTGGCTTAGAAAAGAAGACATTCCATTTAACGAGGGGTTTCTGAAACCTGAATTACTGTCCCTTTTTAAGAAATCACAAAAGACCAAGATATTCCATATAGACAAGTTGATTCAACAGCATGGTCATATGTGTTTGAGACTGCCACCTTATCATTCACATTTAAACCCAATTGAACTCGTTTGGGCAAAAGTTAAAGGACAGGTGGCAGCTGAAAATAAAACTTTCAAACTATGCAATATGAAAGAACTAACATATGCCGCCCTCTCGCAGATAGACAAAGATTATTGGTGTAAATGTGAAGACCATGTCTTAAAAGAGGAAAATGACTTTTGGAAAAAAGATGGACTGTCGTTCGTTCAGCCGAGAATAGTCATCAATATGTTAGACTCGTCTGACCCAGAATAAGTGTGTAAATACCTTATATGTTTTATATGTTTTCTCCTCCATCTATGTGTATATGTAAACCAATTCATTTCCTTTTTATCTCCACGATTTCACTACTATTTTTAACATACATAGTACTTTCACCTCTTCATGCATCCATTCACGTTTTAGTATAAAAAGTAACATTTACAACGAATAGGCGTTATTATTCTCTCAAATATTTCGAAGAAATAAAAAAGGACCTCACGTAGTAATCAGTTAACAAACCCCTCTAACATTCGAATTGTATAGACGCCTATGCCGAAAATATGCAACTTCCGTCATTTACGGTAAATTATTTTCTTCCAGGACAAAATAATTACTTCGATAAAAAAGATCAAAGGAATTAGCCGTTGTAAGAAAAGAACACTACCTGCAACATTAAATTTTATAAAAACGTTGGGACATTGAAAATATAAGACCACATACAAAAAATCATGTTTATCAGTGCAAGGAATATGGAGATATTTAAAGTCAATCGTCGACCGATCTTTTTGAAACGCACTTTAATACATCCTAAAGTGCCATAGTGGTGGCAGCACGAGAGATGAATGCCAGATCTATGACGCCATTTGTATCCCCAGGTTTAGTTGCCAATATAGTTGGGCGTCCATCATTCAAGATGGTACGGTTCATATTAAGTAATGCCTGGCTCAAAGCTATACCCTGCCTATTTTGCGTGATGTTCCACCACTCCATGGATCTAGCATTGAAATCGCCAGCAGTTAAACACCTTATGTTAGAATCTTCAGACAATTCCACCAGAAAATTCCAGTATCTCTCTGCTGTAAGATGGTCGACATGAGCATATAAATTGTAGACTCGCCACTCCTGACCGCCAATATTCACAGAAATCCCCTGCAATTCCGCATCCTCACTAGTTTGGGAACTTGCATCCAGCCACATATGAGGGAGCTCTCGTCTACCAGACCCACATGGATTGGAGTAACATCTGTAGCCTGGGCAATTGATAACGCTATTGGTTTTTAAATTTGTCTCCTGGATGATGAGGATATCGAAATTGTAGACGATTGCTTGTATAATGGCGGTACGTTGATTGGCACTTCGACGATTCCAGTATCCTATACGCCCATATTTCATCGAGATGCGATCCGTTTTTTTTCTTCTGAACCTTCTCTTTCCTGCCCTTCTTTTTCTCTCTCTCCTCTTCTCTCCCATACCTCTCCTTCTGCATTTGTTTTTCCTCATTTCATTTGCTGCAGGTATCGACGACAGAGCACGATCTCCGTAGCTCCCGCGATGATTCTGGATAGTTAAAACTCTCATTGTGTATTTGCAATAAATTGTGAAAATATTCGGTCACCCTGGTAGAGCCACCATACCAGGGAAAAGGCAAGGGATGTCCTTACGGAGTCCATCTGCCTGCTGCCGCCCCGCTCGCCCACCAGACAGACGATGTTCGCAACTGCTTACCCAGCAGCCTCAGTCTCTCGGCACATTGGTCCACCTAAGACTTGGGGTCATTTACAGATGACTCAGTTATCAATTGACCCATGATTTGGGAGTGGATTGATAGGTGTCAGAGCATATACCACTCGTCGGTGAGTTCTGCACACCACATCTTTAGGTATCCACTGACTCCAAGATCCTCTGCCAGTTTAGTTCAGACCCCGAGAGGGGCCGTTATCCGTGGCGCACAACGAGGATGTATGGCAGAAGACTTGCATGAAATTCTGTACAAACCAGCACGGGTAGACTTATGAAACTGCACCCTTTTCGCTTTGCTGTGAGTTGAACCCACTGCGCCACAAAGACATACGGCATGAAAAACACATCACTACAGAAAACACTGCTACAAGAGATGTATGCTCCACGGGGAGCTGAAAGGCAATGAATGAAATAGTTAAAAATTTTCAGTTTCTTATTTTTTTTTGGTGTTTTTTCTTTCTTCATAATTTGGCGAAATTTGGATGACCTTCGAATCTCAATTTCTTCGGTAGAAGATTGGGTTCGTTCATACGGTAGTTCGTTTTTTTTTCTTCTTTTAATTGTTAACCTCACTGAATTTGTGGCAAGAAAAAGAACTGGTCTTATTAATGTGTATATTAAGCTATATATTTACACTTCGCTGTGTTTTATGTATTATTTTTAAGCCCATGCTCAGACAATATGCATGGAGTCAGGGAAAGCACTACAAGTTTGCATGTTTCTACAATGCCGTGGACTTGTAACTGGTGACGGAACCGGCAAGGCGTTATCTGAATGCGTGGGTTCTGAGGAAACCCCCGTAGAGAATGACATACAAGCTTTATTGAGTTTTGTGAACCTTTCGGCCTTATCCTTGACCTTATTATCTATAGTACAAAAGGCAACGTCCTAATTCGCACTAGTCAAATAATTCAGGATTTATTTGGGCTGAAGTTTTCTTGCAGCATGTAGCAACAAGTCAAGGTTTTGCTAACAACATCAAGTAGGCAATTGCGTAGCCAATCATGTCTCGTCACTATCTCTGGTATCTAATGCTGCTTGTTAACCGTTGCTTTTTTACCCCCACTCCATGTGGTTAAACTATCCGGTACCTTGTGTCCGTTGTTGTCCTTTGTGTGTGTGTGTGTGTTTTTTTTTTTTTTGGGGGGGGGGGGGGGGCTAATTCGCCCGTTGTCAATCCGTATTGTGACCTTCCTCTTCTTAAAATATGCCAGGACCAGCGCACCTCGCATCTTTAAAAGAAAACCTGGACTACGGTACTACATAAGTTGTATGTAATTAAGTTTCCTTTGCCCAATGTAGTTCCCGGTAGGCAATCGCAGAGGACACAAAGAAAGCAACAGACTACTACTCCCTCATGCATGTCGTAAAAGGCGGCAACTATGAGGTTGAACATGGGGTTGGCAACCACCCCGTGTAAAACTGGTGTAGAAACTACTGCTATATAGGCTTCCTTTGAACTTTGTGTAAATAATGAAGGGGATGTTGTAAAATTGGAAATAAAACATTGAAACAGTGATACGGTACTGGAATAAGTTTTACAAATGAACAATACTCACATTTCATGATAACCTGTCGTCAGACACATTCACAAACAACAAACTAAGATAGGAAATATATTAGAAAGGCTCTGAGAATTTGACAAACGAAACACGGGGGGCGTGGGGGGGGGAGGGGGGGGGAGGTAATTAAGCAACAAATGAAAGTACGAAGTAAGAAAGAAATATAAATCCTAAGAAAATAACATCAAAATGCCACTCAGCAAACGCCAAGACAGAAACTTGAAGTGTAGCAACGGGTATCAGAGGCCAATAAAAACCAGTAGAAGATAAAGGAAGTCGGATCATAAAAATATGAAATCATAAATGATCAGACACGAGACAATTTTTTATTTTTTTTAAAAAGGGGGGGAAAAGGGGGGGGGGGGGGGGGGGGGGAGAAGGGGATGGAATATGAAAGGTTAAAAATACGTAAAAACAGTCCCATAACAGATACTGCCGTATGAGAGTGAACTGTTAGAGTATTGACTGTACTAGATCCAGCTTCGAAAGGTGGGGAGACCATTTCCCTTCCTCATTGCCTTTTTCGTCCCTAACTCAAAAACAAAGTCAGGTACCCATTTACAGCTTGGTAGACTGGAGCGTGACATTTATGTTATCGAAACCAGAACTTTGCCTCGAGAGGCAAGCGCTCGAACCAGTCTGCCAATCAGAATAAATAAGATTAACGAGAAAAAAAAAATCGGAGAATGAAAAATTAGGAAGAAAAAGAGGAAGTCAAGGACACAGTAAACAGCCACTTGAGGGCAGACATTAAATGAAATGGCGCTGGACATTCAATCTATCCGGAGTGTCACGGGATTTGCCTCCCTTTTGCTCTGCAGTAATGGTTCACCAGTGGCCAAAACTCAAGAGTATCTAAAATGGGTCTTCAAAGGTGTCTACCTTCGTACAAGATTACTCTTGGCAGAGTTGCAGATAGAAGGATAATGATGCTTCTATCTGAAGGGAGATTCCACAAGATTATTCAGAAGTCAAGAACAATGCTGCATAGGGCCGAGCACTATTAACATATATCTGATCCGGCACCTTTTGTAAAGTTTTAAGCAATGGTGTGGCTTGTTCGAGCCCCCAGCTGGTTTAATCCAGCGAAATTCCGGTAATAGGTATTTTTGCTCTATGGCTGTAACTATATGTATATGTATAGTAAAGATTTTAGATCTATAAGAACTGAATCAACTATGAATTTATAAAATAACATATAAAAAATTTAATAATCAATTAGTCTTTTAACAAATTTAAATAAATATGAATGAAAGTGACTTTAGAGGGTCTTTAACATTATCTTCACTGAGACTTAATTGGGGACAGATGATTATTGTCCGTTGCTTGCGCCTGTTACAAAAACTTAACTGGCTGAGTACTGCAATGTGTCGTTGTCAGGTCTTTTGTGATAAGGACTCTTCTCTAGAGACGTCTAGATGAACTTCACTCCTAATGTCAAGGTGGGTGTCTTCACAACGTGTCCAATTGAGATAGTTGGTGTCGAACCCAGCTTGAATCACAAGATGGTGGCGAAGATTCTTACTTCAGACTAGTCTGGTACTAAGAACCGTCTTGTAGCTTCGAACCACGAAATTCAGGAAAAATAAAAGAACAAATGCCTCTGCTAAGTACATTAACAGATTAACAGGCGCATTGTCTCGCTGTCCACCCACCAATGTTAGCCTCTCTGAATAATTATTCTCCCAGAGTATACATAGGATAACTGAGGGAATATGATTAGAAATCACCGTTATTCTTCTGGTTGCTTAAATGGGAAAAATGTGTCTGGACAGCGCGAATGCAATGATTTGCCTGAACTAACATTATAAAAGCACACAAATCTCAAAAAATTATACTACACATCATAGGTACATGTGAGGTAATCATCTGACTGCTCCGTTCGGAGTCTGAGGTCGCTTCTGCTTTCGCTTTCCTGGGCGAACTAGCATAAAGCAAACACCAGTGCTTGCTGTAGGGGTTTATGAGCATACTATGTTCATATGTTTAGGTTGCCAGCCTCCTATGACTTGTATCGCCACTTAGCAAGTACAGACATGTCAAATTCACATTTAAAAAAAATATATATGTTTACACTCACTCCAAATGTGATA
>JAMPIV010000746.1:0-26624 GCA_024509875.1 Oreohelix idahoensis | reverse complement strand
AAAATATATATATTGAACTTTACGTGAAGGGATTATTCGCTAGACGAGGTTAGAGTCTAGAGAGCCTTCCCTATATAATGGTTATGGTTCTTGGCACGTGGCCCCTGTCCGTAAAGCCCCAGATGATTTACTTGATGGAAACTCTGAATGGCTTAATTTACGAATGATTCGCATTATGATATTTTGCCAATGCATGAATGCCTTAACATAAGATGATATTCCTGTGATCAACATTATGCTGTCTTTGTCGACATTTCTTGTTCTGTAACCATACAGACTGTCCAAGTGTGCGTCCCATTTAAATGTTATTAAAAGGGGACCACCGTAGTTCCTAGTACTTTTGAATTTCGAAAAACAGTGTGGTGTATGAGTTGATGTACTTACCAACCTGTCAACCTCTATCGGAATCATTCTACCCATTCGCGTTTGACATTATAATATCAACCACTAATTGTCTACACTCACATTCTTGTCGGAGCCTCATCACGTTCCAGGACATGATGACCTGTATGACCAAAACTGTGCTGGGTTTAATGAGTTGACAATCGTTACACTTTACTACACCAGTCCCAACATCTACATTTATCGATGTGTGGATCTTTCCCAACGTTTCATTAACAAATAAAGCGTGTTTTAACAACTGTAGACAGATGAATGTTAACAACTACACAGAGTTTTTTAACAATTACATTTCTTCGCACCCATTTGTAAATTTTACATTACTTTGGTGCTTTTCCATTTCAAATAAACTAGAAGTAATTGTGTTGGTGCAAAACACTAAAATGTGGTTGTAAGTTTACTTCTATTCCACTGGAAACATAAAATTGACATAAATCGAACTTATTAGATACATTTACATGATTACAGGACATTTAATTTTCATAGAGTTTCATGATTTTAATTCACTTCGATACGAGTGAAGGACAATCTTCATTTGCTTACGTGATGATTTCTGGACATTTTAATTAATTTCTTAAGTTACTTTTCATTATACGATTACTCGGTAAACATTTTAAATTTCCATAACTTTGGGTGAAAAAATCTATGACCCATTAATTAAATTTAATTATTTTCAGTACTCGAAATACGCGCTATTCCATAACACCCTAATTATTTTATAACCGCGCATTATCCGCGCTTAATAATTTTTGGCACATGGACATAATTCATGTGGACCATTGTAGCGTACTTGCTGTTGTGGCTTTCATCTTGCCACTCACATCCTTTGGATTGTGTTATTTTCTTCGAGTATGTTGTGTTTCGTGTTGATTTTATTTAATTACACTGACTAACAAAAAAAAATTTTTTTTTTCTTTCTCTAACATTTCTATGTTTTTCTGGTCAATTTTAATGCGCTGTTTTTAAATCTGCAAACCGTTTTTCTCTATCAGGTCGGGATCTCTAGAAATACGCAATTGAAGTTTTTTAACAACGCATACAGTATTACAAACATCATTTGTACAAGAAGTATATACAGTTATGTAGGCTTGAATTTCTTTGCAGTCGACTTTCGTCGGTGAATGGCATGTGGTACATCGCGATGAAGCATCCAACAATAATCGGCAAGCATGGTCACACTCCACCGTCCTTGATAAACGTGGACTCCATTACGGCGATATCTTGATGGAATCGTTCTCCATGTTATCGCTGACTTCGCCAAGGTTGTCAGGGAAAAAGTCAAGATGCGAATCGAGCAAATGGATTTTGAGGGACATGTTACAGCCCATAATTCTGTATGCATCTATGCACTGCTTAACAATATGCACATTAGTCGACAGATTTGTGATTTCCCAGAAAGTTATCGACGATCTCGATTTGAATGCCATCCATGCGCGAAGTTCACTACCATGTAACAAAGTTCTCGAATTGTTTGTCTGCAATATAACTTTCCTAATCTGAGGTCCTACAAAGATACCTTCCTTTATCTTTGCATCGCTAATTTGCGGAAAACTTTTCTCGAAGATAAGTGAAATGCTTTGCTCGTTTTATCTAAACGCTTTTACAGAAATTCTTCATGAGCCCCAAACATTTTATGTAACGGTGGTAAAATGATGCTGTCTTTGTTAACTAATGGCTCGTGTATTACATTTTTATGCCCGAGCTGCATACGATCCCTGATAGGCCACACCTTTCTTGCATAATGTTCCTGTCTGTTGCGGCTGTCCCAATGTCCCATTTCTCATAGGAAGCAAACAAAAATTTAGTATACCCCGAGTCTGCATGCCCGTGAGAATTTGCAATGACCTTTAGGTCTCCCACAAATCCGCCATTGGTAGTCATTGTACTTTATTTTTGCCAAAAGTATTGTCCATATTGTCATAAAGTTTCTTTCATATGAACAGAGTAGGCGACTAGAATTGATGAAAATAAATTTCCATTATGCAATAACACGGCTTTTAGACTAGTCTTGGAAGAGTCGATGAAAAGTCGCCATTCGTTGACTATGTGCTCATGACCGAGGTGCACCATTAGACCTTTTACATCTTTGCAATAGCAAATGTCATCATCCATCTCAAAGTATTGAACAAGTTCTCTGTGTCTATGACGAAATTTAGATATCGGAGTATTGGGCGCTAAAAGATTCCATTCTTTGAGTCGCGAACCGAGTAATTCCGCTTGTCCTTTGGTGAGAGCGAGATCACGTATTAGATCTGAAAGTTCTGAATGGTTAATTAAGTGAACACCATCATTCACCGGTACATAATCCGAGTCAGAATTAGTTTCTAAAGCAGGTAAACTATCACTTTCTGAAAGTTCATTCACGTCCAACGGGTATTGTTCTGGTGGAACTGGGATCGGACACGTGATTGGATCATGAGGCACTGGTTTCGAAACCGATTCAATATTTGGATAAACCACAGACTTTCTAGTTTTAAAAGTGAAACCATAGATATTTGTCAAGCAGAAGATAACATTCAGTAAACGTGATTTGTCGGTTCACGCCATATTACTGGCACTCCAAAAGGCATCGACTTATGCTTAGGCGATTTTCGTAACCAACCTGCCAATGTATTTGCACAAGTCGAACAAACTGCATTTGGCTTCCAAGATTTATTTGCATCATCAACTTTCGAATCGAAATAAAGTTCATATGCTTTCTTTAGTAATGGTGTAAAGTTTTTCTGGTGAACACGATCGGTAAAATATCCGCACACGTAACAGAACAGATCAGCCGAATTTCTACAACTTCTAGAAGCCATATTTCACTCAGAATTATTTCAAAATACAGTAACTATTTGAAATATAACGTAACATATGTCATGCATCTTTTAGCAGTATAAAAAGTAGAATTATTTTGCATTTTATTAATTTTTAAAAAGTTATATAGTAAAAATGAAACGGAGCAAATAACGGTTTCCCAAAAATATATTTATTCACAAATATCTTAAGAACCCGACGTGATAGAGATAAACGGATTTCAAATTTGAAATCAGCGCAAGAAACTGACCTAAGAACACTTATTCTTATATAAGAAAGAAAAATGTTGTTTGTCAGTGTTATTTCTTACTCTTACAGATATTCGCATACATACACTACTTAATTTAATTGCGTTCACTGATTGAGATTTTCTCTTTTATCATCCTATTTTGGATTACTGTCTCCAATTTATCACCCATTTTTTCCATTCTTCTCTACTTTATTTCAGTATCTTTATTTTCATTTGCGAGTATGATTTATTTCTTAGTCGTAACTTGTTGTTTTGTACCATATTGATTACATTATGTGTCATTTCTTTTGTTTGAGTTTTGAAATTGGAATCTTATTTTCTTTTTTTCCAAACTTTCCCTCACATATTATTATTCACACATACCTTCATATTTAAATGCTATTCATTAATTGTGAAAATGAACTTGATCGATGTCGTGGGTATGTTAAATAAAAAAAAAAGCGAAGCTTTTTTTTTGTCTCATGAGGGGAAGGTATCTGTTTCGTTCTTTTTGCGCGCGTAATTTTAAATGTTTAGTACAGCTAAGAATATATATATATTATTAATTAGTTACGCGTTATTTGATACGAGGTTGAACACAGAAGCGCAACGGGTGCGCTCAGGGAGAATAAGATGGCCGTTATGAAATGGGGATGCTTAATGCCTATGGCCTGGAGACGGTTGTCTCTAGACGGAGCCGATTTGTAAGTCTTGCCGGGATTGAGGGAAGCAGTCATGTTAGAGATTATAAACCTCCTGGTAATGAGTATCTATGTTAGCCAGTGCAGGGCTCGTTGCACATATTTTCTTATTATGCTAATTTCGTCATTTATTAAAATCTAGCTGTACTTCAACACATACGCCATGTTGTGTTGCTAGTGGGATCCAGATCCTGACCGAATATTATCGGGATTATTCTTCGTACATATGTGAGGGTTATTCAATAAAAACCTTGGCGTTGTAGGCACGTTCCGTATTGAAAGGCATGATAGAATTTATTGGCCGTGAAGTTCACCGCCGTCCTTGAGAGGTCAGGCCGTTATAAAGATTTTCAATCAATTTCACGATTGAAAATGCAATGAATTGTGATGCCCCGATTGCTATAACCTATACTATTGATGTTGATGCCTACTTCTACATGATTGATTCAGAATACCACTATCGTTTATGCCATGCCATTATAATGATGCTACGTCCGTCTGACTAGAAGAGACTTGTTGTCGTTTCTCAGCAGATAACTCTGAAGAAACAGTCACATTTTCCCATGATTCTGTTGAATGCAGTGGGATTACGGAGAGAGGAAGATTCACGTCTGAAAAAGTAGACTCTTCTTCTTGGATGACTGACAGAGATGTGTAATGACCATGCGGGACTATGGAGTCGTCCGTTGCTTCATAAATAGGTTGTAGGTAATGTGGTCGTTCATGACATTCTGTCAGCATATTGATGTGAAACGTTTTATGCTTTTTATCTACATTGATGACATAATCGACATCAGAAATTCTAGAGATGACAGTGTAAGGACCTTTCCATGAAATAAGAAGTCTATTGTCCCTACAAGGAAGTAATACAAGTACCTTGTCACCAGGAAAGAGTTGACGTAGACGTCTATTTTTGTTTGCGAAATTCCTTGCCTTCTGCTTAGCAGACTCAGATGCAGAGGTAGCTAACCTACATGCTTCAATAATTTTCTGCCTTAAAGCAATTACATACTCGTAAGAGGATTGAGTTTCCTCGCTGATATCCTCAGCAGTTATTAGGTCATGCAACAATGACATGGGACCGCGCGGTTGCGCACCAAAGACAAGATGAAATGGAGAGAATCCTGTGTGTTTATTAGGCACTTCTCTATACGCGAAAAGAGCAGCAGGTAAGACCCTGTCCCAACCCTGAGGATGATCTTCAGTTATCTTTCCTAACAAACTCTTGAGCGTTCTATTTAAACGTTCGACTAGACCGTTTGACATAGGATGATAGAAACTGCTTAAAGACCTTTCAATCCTGAGTGTAGACATCACCTGAGACATAGTGTCTGATATCAATTGAGTGCCATGATCTGACAAGATTTCTTTAGGAAATCCCAGACGTGAGAATATTAACCAAAGAGCGTCTGCAATATCGGCAGTAGAAATGCTCTTGAGAGGTATGGTCTCTGACCAACGAGTACACATGTCAATGCATGTTAGGATAAATTGGTGTCCTCTGGCAGACTTGATCTTAATGGGACCATGATATGAGTAAATATCATATCATGTTTTGTATACGATCACTTCCTGATGTATATTGTTTATACCCGGTAGCCCATGATTACAGGAAGTGACGTCTTGTCTTCTGCTCAAAATTGATAGCAGACGGCAACATTGAATTGGGACAAGTTGAGCGTTCTTTAAAACACTTGGGCTTGTGTCTTCGGCCTGTGTGGATGGCATATGTCCGTGTGGACGATATTTTCAGCTTGTGTTATTAATTTACCTGCATGCTATTTTACCATCAATTGTATTACATCTTCAACTGCAAGTGTATTATCAGTTTAGGCATTAGCAGAGTGTGATGTTTCTAAATGCGTGAGTACCAGACTTTATTAAAATGCATGATGTCTCCGAGGACGAGATGGTAGTCTAGATACGCCTAGACGAGAATTCTTATAATATGCACTTGATGAGATGAACAACATTGTGTTGCAATAAACGTTTGTACATTGTCAATGGTTATTGACGTGTTCGTGCCTGAGTGTCTGTGTGCGGGCCAGGGAGTTGGGATATGTCTGGCCAAAATTGAACCCACAGTATTATTACATGCAAAGCTAATAAGGATAACCCTGGAAGGCGACTCAAGGCCTAAATAGAGACAGAGTGGCAAAGCATAGAGTCTGTTGCACTCTTGATCCAATCCATAGCAAGTCAAGTTATTAAGGAATCGTACCCGTATCAGACCAATAATGTCTATTGCCATCTTTTGAAAAGGACGGATTGGAATATCCGCAGCCTGGTTAGGTGCTGCATGGCGTGGACCTCGTGACTTAACCTCCTGGCATATCTTGCAGGAGCGACAATAAATACGTATATCTTTATTTACTTGTGGCCAAAAGAAAGAAGCAAGAACTCTCAATTTAGTACGGGAAAATCCCATATGTCCAGCACATTGAGAGTCGTGAGCACGTTGTAAAATTCGAACTCTCATACTCTTAGGTACAAGAATCTGAGAATGTATAGACGCAGTAGAATCTTGCACCATACGGACTAGTACTCTATTCTTTATTTAAATCCAAGATATACGATTTGTGTTATGGTTTACATTATCATTTTTAACAAGGGGGAAGAATTTCTTCAAAGAAGTGTCATTTTGTTGGAGTGTTATGAAAGACTCACGGGAAATCACTGAGTGATTATCTTGATTATGCACTTCATTAATTTCAGTAGATGTAGTCTGAGACATATTTTGAGCTTGTGCTCTTGTGGTGACTGCATAAGCAGCTTAAATATTTTGTTCTTCCCAGATAGTAATCTGTTCTGGGGTGCATTCTTTAATTCAGTGTATACGTCCGACAATAAGGTCCGCAATAGGATTTGGGAGCAAACACGCGTGGACCTTTCCCGTAAAAAAGGGAGTAGCAATGTGGATGATAGCAGTCGGATACTTTTCAAGTGTCCCACCAAAAGTCACACATTTCACCACCTTTCCAGTGGCGTAGGAAGGATCTATGAGGGATTGCTTAACCGCAACCGTTGTGCATCCAGAATCGAAGAGAACTGAGACTGGATTATTGTTCACTAAACCATTATGCAGAATAAGAGACCCTCTTCCGTCATGTGCAGCTGCGGCAGGAAGAGCGGTTAGAGGATGACCACAACTCAAAGTAATTATAGTTGTCGGTTGGAATAGAGTTGTGCATTGCGGGCATTGAGATGCCCTATCAAAGTCGAAAGCAAAGCAAGCATTAGCATTAGCCGTAGTATTATTATTGTTGCCTTGATTTTTAACACTCTGGGGATCTTGTTGAGCCAAGTTAGCCTGGTGATAAGGTCTATTATTATCTTGTTGTGATCTACCGCGGCTATTATTTCTATTGGAATTATAGTTATTTCTTCCATTGAAATCATTGTTCTGATTAGAACCCCAGTTATCATAGTTGCGATTATTATTTCCCCTTTGATCAAAATTTCTATTTGATTGGTTTTGTTGTCTCCAAGAAAAGTTATTATTGGTTCGGTGACCTCTACTGTAGTAACCTCTTCTAAAGTTCCTATAATTGTTAAGAGCAAAATATTGAGGATTATTAGATTGTCTCCAGTTTCCTGGAGAAGAATCATCACGTGATGGACCCCCTTGGTTCTGTCCAAAATCACGATTATTCCTTTTATCAAAATTGCGCTGAGGTCTTTCAAATTTGCGACGAAAATTAGGACCATATGGTGTTGCTACAGCAACGGGTAAACCTTCTTCGACTTTAGAGTTGCTAACTGTTTCATTAGGATGTGCTGTAACATATTGACGACAGTATTGTTCCATATCTTTTATGTTTGGAGGTTTTCGCTCATGTAAAAAGGAAAGAAAGGTTTTACTAACTGGTGACATGACTTTGTCACGAAGCAGTAAGTCAACAATGGCCTCGTATGTTTTTTTCAGTTTTTGATAATTCCACCCAACGTGTAAAAGTCAGGCGAATCTCTGATATAAAATTTAGAAGTCGTTCCCTGTCTCTGGTAATAGAGACTTAAAGCGTAGGCGATAACCTTCTTCATCCAATTGGTATTTTTTATCAGGGCCGCTCTGAAAACATCATAGTTCTTTCTATCAGCCTCTTCTACTGACATCATAACCTTTTGAGCATCACCTGTGAGTAACCTACCACGTTGATCACAATATTATGACTTGTCTATCTTATGTGAGTCGCATGCCAATTGAAATCTATCTAAATAGAATGCAATATCGTCACGGGTAGGGTTGAAATGAGGCAATTTAACATCATAAGTTTTAATATTTGCTTTATCAGCAGTTGTTTGATTATTTGAATCATTTTTAGCATTACCCATATTCATTAACTTTATCTTTTCCAACTCCATAGCTAAGAGTTTTTCCTCGTGTTCCATCTCTAATTTCTTTTTTTCAGTTTCAGTCTCTCTTTCTAATCTCTTTTGTTTAGCTTCCATTTGCATTTGTTTTATCTTCAGCCTTCTGTGCCTTGGCATATTGAGCAAGTGCAAATTCCTCTAATTATTCTCCAGTCTTGCCAAGAGCTTTCCCTTGCTCAATGAAATAATCCAAGGTAGACATTATGTCTAATAATATACTATTACACCTTGTATAAATATATATTATCTCAGCAACTCACTTTATCCCAATCTCAGTGGGAGACAAGTCTTTATCAAAGAAATTGTATAATAATTTGATTACAATATCACAAATAATCACTTCTATCTATAGTGCATTATACTATTGATAGTGCATTACCTAGTATGTATATAGACAGTGTATGACAAAATCAACTGTACATACAAAATTAACAAAGACAAGATATAAATCACAAACGAAAAGCTTCGCAGGGATCAACAAAAGAATAAAGCAGAACTAAAGAAAATATACGAAGAAAGCTGCGAATATACTAACAGAACAATTAACAAAACAGTGTTTAAACGAAAAGGTGTAAAGAAATAAACGATAGGAAGAGGAGGCAAACAAATACAAACAAATTAATCAAAACTAAAGAACAGAGAAAAAATATACAAAAACAACACTAACACATCTCGTCACAGCTAAACAAAAATAGCAACAAAAGTCGCTAGCGATTTCCACTGAGGGAAATTCGCAATGGTCCCTAAAGAACGCTCACAGTAGGCCCTCGGTTAAGTGGGATGTACCCTACTGGAGTCACCGCCCAACCGAACCCGCCGAAATGCAAACACATAAATAACATATAAAACAAAGAAACATGTAATATGAAAAAAAGAATATGAAGAATGTGCAAAGAGGAAAGCTCAATTTAGTCACAACATAAAGGCACAGTTCACAAATATAAAGCCACTTATCTTATACTGGCGAAAAACTCCTGGCCTCTGGAACAACAACAAAGAATTTCACAGCACACAGTTCAGCGCTAAGAAGATCCAACGCTGAAGGGATATCGGAACTTGCCTCCAACACAACAGCAACAATGGCACAGGAACTGGCTTTCAAGTTGGCAGCAACGATGGTACAGGAACTGGCTTCCAAAATAACAGCAACAACGATGGTACAGGAACTGGCAATGATAATACAGGAGCGTGTCGCAGTGGTTCATGTAGGATGCTGTAGATCTAGAGTATCGAATGTCATTCGGGTAACAGCCTGAAAACTGGTGACCGCTGTAAAATGTAATCGTAATACCACTGTAGCAGATTGGTGTACTGGCACTGTTGAAAGTAGTTGGTACTGCTACAAATGTAAGTATGTTGACATACGCGCCCATACAGGGCTACTGTAAATAGGTCATGAAGACGTCACAGTAACACATGATGGTGAAGTCAGAAAGCGTTGAACGACTGGTGACGTTTCCAAACAGTTTATTACGGTACAATACAAATCACGCTGACATCGACACATACATTGTCATCTGAACAAAGGCTCAACACATCATGGACGTAATCACACGCCAATACACCTCTGGCAAAAAATAGGCCGCATGGACAGCGGGCTTACATATATAATTCACTGATAATCTGGTTCAACACCTCTGGCAAACAATAGGCTGCTCTGGGGCAAATAATTAACTATAATCTGGTTCAACACCTCTGCCAAAAATAGGCCGCATGGACAGCGGGCTTACATATATAATTCATTGATAATCTGGTTCAACACCTCTGGCAAACAATAGGCCGCATGGACAGCAGGCTGACATATATAATTCATTGATAATCTGGTTCAACTCCTCTGGCAAACAATAGGCCGCATGGACAGCGGGCTGACATATATAATTCATTGATAATCTGGTTCAACACCTCTGGCAAAAATAGGCCGCATGGACAGCGGGCTTACATATATTGTTACCACTTCTCCGCACCGGGAGTAAGTCGCCTAAATAACTCAAAGTTCATGGTAATAACAAATAATTTCAAAAATGTTTCTTTACCTGCTCTGCCTTCCATGAATCAAACACCAAAAAACACTTGCCATTTCCTAGGCATATAACTCTATGCCAGAATCACATTAAAGGGGAATCTTAAACATAATTTAATCACAGAAGAACTCTGATCCCCTTTGACACCGCTAGAGCAAAACGCTGAGCGACTTGTCAGCTCGAAAAATGCCAGGCGACTCCCCAAAACAACAGTCTTCCGGTCGCGCCCAAATCATTGCGCATGCGCCCAGATAATGGCGTGATGTGAGTCCAACTCACACCGTATCGAAGAGCCAGGTCTAAAACCATATAAGGCTGTCTCGTACAATCTTGTCTATAACCATATAAGGCAATTTCGAACAATCTGGAAGGCTAATTTAAACCGAAAATCGGCCGAGTCAAGGGACATAACAAGTAAATCTAACCTGTATCAAAAGGAAAACATAATCACAGGTTAAATCCCTTAGACCACAACTATAAGAAAAGTATAATAAAGTATTCATTACAAGCATACCATAACAGACTGTAACAAATATATATGGCCATTTTATCAAATGGACGTACAGAAATGTCGCACGCCTGTATCGGAGCAGTATGAAAAGCTCCTCGTGATTGCTTCTCCTGGCAGGTGACACATGAACGTACATATGATGCTACGTCACGTGATATACCTGGCCAAAAAAATGAAGACAACACTCGAGAACGTGTGCGAGTGTATCCCATATGACCCGCGCATTGTGAGTCATGTGCATGTCGCAGGATATAAGGTCTTAAACATAAAGGTACCATCACCTGCTGTTTAACTTGTGACTGGTCCATATAACATCTGATTAAAATGTCGTTTTTTATTTTAAACCAGTGTTTACACTTGTTATTAGCAGTAATATTATCATAATTATGTGTAAGAGCATAAAACTTTCTCAAAGAATTGTCTTCTCTCTGCTTTGTAGCAAACGATACTCTTTCCATCGTTGAATGAATATCAGTGTCATTTTGGAGATCTGTTTCCGTATTTGAAGTATTATCTTCCTCCAAAGTTTTAGCATGAGCTCGAGTAGTTACTGCATTTGCTACAACCAAGTTATTTTTGTCCCATTCAAAAATTTCGTCAGGTGTGCAGTCCTTACTGCCATGGATGCGTCCCACCGTAATATCAGCGATCGGACTTTGCAGCATACAAACTCTGACTTTACCTGCAAAGAATGGTGTGTTAATATCTATTATGGCAGTGGGGTAGTACTCAATAGTACCGCCAAAGGTAATACACTTAACATATTCATTAGTCGCACAACTAGGATGAACTAGCGACTGCCTAATGCCAATGGTGGTTGACCCGGAGTCACTTAAAACGGAAACCACTGTTCCATTGACCAGTCCTCTGTTGAAGATCAAAGTGCCTGTCCCGTCGTTTGCAGAAAGACTAACCACCGGAATGGGATGCACACACTTCAGCGACGTATTGTTGGTCTTCTGAAAAATAGTGCTACATTGTGGGCAAGTATTTGCCACGTTAGAATCAACAGCACAACATGAAGAAGAGTAGTGTACCTGATTATTATTATCGTTACCAAATAGGGGTGTACCGCTAGTCATTGCCGCTCCCGCACTGTGTTCAAACCTTTGTGGTCTGCATGAATTGGACCGTTCTCGGTTACGATCTCCTGAATTATTTTGATTTCTGCCGTTACACAGCCTTACAAAAAAAAGATTTTTTTGGTGCCAAACATTTTACTCTTGATTGTACATAAATAAGGCCTGCTCAATCCAAATATCACATTTACTTGTCTGTAGCAGCTCTAGTTTTTGAGATACAGACATTTTTGTATTTCGCTAATACAGGGTGACCTAAAAAAAACGGGCCCGCGCGCGCACTTATTGTGCACGCGCGTTCCCGTTTTTTTTGTTTGGTCACCCTGTATTATTACAATATTTTCTATATAAAAAGGTAAAAGGAACCCGTTACACGCCCATTGAGGCATATTGGGAATATGGTTGTTACCAACAGATTACTGGCGGCAATGTATGTAGTTATTATAATATTTATTTGTCTGAGGAAAAATATTTATTTTGTGTATCAAAATATTTTCCTGGTCAAAGCGATATCACCCATGTTGAATTTATAATTTTATTATATGGGTTATCTTTCCTGAATATCGAACTCAGCGTATGAATCTAGACTTATGTCATTTTTTGTGTCTGGTATGGCCAGAAACAGATTGTTCTTGCTTAGGTTTATGCAGGAATGTTTATGGTCCGAATCTATGTTTACTTCTTGTCTGTTTGAGACGATTCGGTTTTATATCGTGTTATCTTTGTATGTGATATGAGTAAATATCATATCATGTTTTGTATTCGATCACTTCCTGATATATATTGTTTACACACGGTATCCCGTGGTTGCAGGAAGTGACGTCTTGACTCCTGCTCTAAATTGATAGCAGACGTGAGTTTTGATTTGGGACAAGCTAGCGTCTCTAACCGGCAGTCTGCTTGTGTCGTTTGACCAGTATGCATGGAATGTGTCCAGTAGGACCTGATTTTAGAATGTGTTAATTGCCTTTGGGCATCTTTATATTGCACCTGCAAGATCGATTACCATCACTGCCTTATGCTTTCATTAACGGTATAATGTCAGATTAGTCTTAGCAGTGTGTATGGAATTCTTGGGCACGTAAGTTGACTGTTCCATTAAAACTGAGAGTATCAGAATCAAGGACAGTAGAGACATGTGCTAGTAAAAGCTACGATGTCATACCATACTCAATGTGGAGTACTGTGTCATTAAATGTATAAATTGTGCCAAGAAGTTAGGCCTTGTTACTGAGTACCTGTGGTGCGGGCCAGGGAGATTGTGTGTGACTGGCCATAATTTAAATATATATTATAATTCCTCAAATGGAAGATACAAGGAGAACCCTGGAGGGTATTCAGCAGGCCACTGTAATAAGGAGTGTCAAGCCTTAAGTCTAATGCACTCTTACCACTGGACGTCGGGAGGACGGTTCCTGAAGTAATAATAATATTTCTTAAATTTACCCGTACCATTTCTGGGGGCCAAGCCGGGATGCCTTACAAGCCGAAGAACGCCTAACGAGTCGAGGACTATTTTTTAAAAATGGCGGCACGCATCGTCTGCCAAACTTTTTTATGAATGGAAGGGATTTCCATTAACATGAATGTGCCTCAAGTTGTCACTAAGTTATAAAAGTGACCCATTGTTACACAGAAGTCATAGGAACTGACTATCTTCATCCAAGAATCAAGTATTCTGTCAAAAATCATGGACCAGATCGATGTCCTTCAATGTCAGCATGAAGCAATTCTAAACCTAACCAAAAACTAGGCTACTATCATCACTACATCCCTTGCTTGTCGAAGTCTCAAGAAGGATTGTTTTCTTGGCAACAGATAAGTCTGTTTATTGTTACATACAGCTTGGCTGTAAATACAATCTGTTTGCCTGATATCTGACTTCACCATATGAGTTTTCATTACGTGTTTTTGGTTTGTAACTAGCGGGCAGGATGGAGGGACTTGATTTGTGATTATTCAATACCGCGAAAGCTAGGTCGAATGAGCAAATCAAGCGTTCTGTAGGGCAGTATCTGTGTGATTCAGATAGAGGACCCAGCATATTCTGCTGGTTGTATAAAAGTTTGCCTCTATTGAATTTAACAGATCCATTTTTGTTAGCTGTGTAGTCATGTTTACCTATTGTTTGTTCTCATAAGTACTGTCATTGTTATATTTTCTTTAGTTCGTTGCATTATTGTTTGTAATATTGTCTATTCTCCTCTGACTATCTTTCATTTCATAGATGTCATAATTGTTGTGATATGCGTCTTGTCTTGTCTAGTTGTACTAGAGCATTAGTTTAAATTAATTCATATATATTTTATAGTTATTCCTTTGTTTTCCATTTGTATTTCCTTTAGTTGCTCGAACCCTGTCTTGCTGTTCTTACTCGTTGTGGTTTCTATTTTTTTCATTACTCCATATTGTTTATCTGAATACATCTACTATTGCAATTATAAATTGATCTGAGATTGGTGGATGAAGTATTGAATATTTAGCTGACATATTCATATACATAAAAGTTAAAATATTGTGTATTATTGATAAACACAAGAATAAGCAACCATGACTTCATTAAAGGATTTATTGAAGATTGGGAAGGAACTTAATTTGGAAGGTCCAGCTTTGCAAGCTTATATTGATAAAGAAATAAATAGACAAGAAGAACTTCGCAAAGAAGAATTGGCTGAAAAAGGAGACAAGAGGAACTGCACAAACAAGAAAAAGAAATTGAATTAGCTGAAAAAAGGAGATCAGAAGAATTGGCTCTTGAAAGGGAAAAATTAGCCTATGCCAGATCTCAAGAGGAGAAAGCTCAAGAGGAGATGAAATTGCAACAAATTAAAGCTCAAGAAGAGATCAAATCTCAACAAGCTCAAACTATAAGACTAGCTGAGATTGAACTGGAAAAATTGAAATTACAACAACCACTGTTGCATCCTGGGGTAGGTGAAGATAAAAATAAAGATCATACTACTGCCATACCCTGGAGGGTATTCAATCCTTACTTACCACTCTACGTCGTCATAATTTATCTGCACGTCCATCTAAGACTAAAATTGGATTTCAGGAGATTTCATTTTTAGGTTATAAAGTAGGAGGAGGTTTTTTGAAAACAGAGGATACTACTATCTCTAGGATTCTAAACCTTGATATACCTAAGACCAAAAAACAGGTTAGAAGTATTCTGGGGCTCCTAAACTTTTATCGCAAGTTTATCCCTAATTTTGCAGAGTATACGTCCGTGTTGTCATCACTGGTGAAGAAAGAGTCACCAAATAGGTTTGTTTATATTCGAGAGGTTCATGTGGCTTTAAATAGATTAAAATGTCTGTTTTCCAAGTTGCCTATATTGAGATTGCCTGATCCTTCTAAACATTTTACTCTTACAGTCGACGCTTCAAAAACGTCCATTGGAGGTTCGCTGTTGCAAGAATGGAAGGGCTGTTTGCATCCAACACTTTATGTTAGCAGGAAGCTAACGCCGACGGAGCAGCGTTACTCGGTCATTGAGAGAGAGCTACTGGCTTTGGTGTTCTGCTTCTCTAAACTGCAGCGCTACCTGCTTGGTGCAAGTTTCACACTCGAGACAGACCAAAGAGCGCTTTCTTACCTGAAAACAGCGAGATTCAAGAATGCTAAAGCAGCGCGTGCCTCACTGGCCCTTCAACCCTGTACTTACCAGATTAAACCCATCGCAGGAAAGTTGAACGTGATGGCCGATGTTCTATCCAGATGCATGAAGCATCCGCTATCGCCAGTTGTCTCCGCAAATGCTGCTTCAATCCAACTTTGATGCTCAATAATAACACTACTTCCTTTGGGTCAAGTCAGAAATTATTTCGCAAAAAGGTAGCATCATGAACTAAGGTACATGCCTTCTTTTAACTCATATATTGCATACTTCAGATATTACAGTCACATTGCTTCGTCATGCACTTATACCGGTTGAAAAACTAGAGACACTATGCCAAGCAACATGATGATGATGAATTGCTGTCCATCCTAAATCAAGATATATATTCAAGCGTTCGTCATATGATGTCTAATGCAATTGCTCAAGAACAATACTTCGCTACTTCATACACGTTGTACAATGACTTTTGGCGGTATGACAATCCAAGTCGGTACAATTCAGATACTTTGCTGCAATTCCCAAAATGTTTTGCACTAATTAACTGTCTCAAACGTTGAGTAAAAAGGGAAGTAACTAAAATTACTGACTACAAAGTTCAAAAAAGGACATAACAAAGAAATTATATTTCAACATATACTTATGAAATTCTCAAGTACAGAATGAAGAATAGTATCTGCGCTGTATATGCTATTACATGGAAGACAAACATCGACAACCGACATAGATGGAAAATGGATTTTTTCAATGAACTATTTCTTTCCGGCATATATACTTAACTGGAAATCAATAACAATGACGTGCGAACTAGTGACTCACTGAAACTTTAATTCTTTTAAATACTTCTACAGGAAGAACTTTGTATGGTCTAACATGACCAGTTTTAATAACCCTAGTGATATTACATTGGTTCATTAAAGGTATCACTATGTGAATTGAATTACATTGGTGCTTACACTTAGTATAACATATATCCTTCATATGTGTAGATATTAAGTAATATATCTTCATATGACATCTCATTAACATTGTCATTCACCACATGACATTGCATACATACAAATATTAATAACTATTTTGACATATTGTCACAGTCACCACTTATATTTTGACTTGTCTGCCTCATATGTTCTATTCTGTCTTTGATTGCTTATTACGCATTTCATTTGATAGATAGGTAGACTTACATACCGACATGACTTAGGGCGTTTGTTGACATGGTATGCTGTGTGAGTGCCATGACTGACATATTGACGTTTCTTCACTGCCTTCTAATTAATGTAGTTACCTCACATTTGTGTCAAAAGAGCGTCTGCTAACGATAATGGGTTTAGTTATGTTATTACTAAATACCACACCTTGTGTGTTAAATTGTCGATTACGGAGCACGCCTCTAGGTGCTATCATAATGATGACAGTTGAGTATTTGGATATTGTCATATGGTTTCTCCAGTGACCTTGTAAGATTGTACTATGAAAATAATGAAAAGGAACTTTTCATTATTTTAATCCAGGGGGGGGGGGGAGTAAATGATATGAGTAAATATCATATCATGTTTTGTATTCGATCACTTCCTGATATATATTGTTTACACACGGTATCCCGTGGTTGCAGGAAGTGACGTCTTGACTCCTGCTCTAAATTGATAGTAGACGTAAGTTTTGATTTGGGACAAGCTAGCGTCTCTAACCGGCAGTCTGCTTGTGTCGTTTGACCAGTATGCATGGAATGTGTCCAGTAGGACCTGATTTTAGAATGTGTTAATTGCCTTTGGGCATCTTTATATTGCACCTGCAAGATCGATTACCATCACTGCCTTATGCTTTCATTAACGGTATAATGTCAGATTAGTCTTAGCAGTGTGTATGGAATTCTTGGGCACGTAAGTTGACTGTTCCATTAAAACTGAGAGTATCAGAATCAAGGACAGTAGAGACATGTGCTAGTAAAAGCTACGATGTCATACCATACTCAATGTGGAGTACTGTGTCATTAAATGTATAAATTGTGCCAAGAAGTTAGGCCTTGTTACTGAGTACCTGTGGTGCGGGCCAGGGAGATTGTGTGTGACTGGCCATAATTTAAATATATATTATAATTCCTCAAATGGAAGATACAAGGAGAACCCTGGAGGGTATTCAGCAGGCCACTGTAATAAGGAGTGTCAAGCCTTAAGTCTAATGCACTCTTACCACAGGACGTCGGGAGGACGGTTCCCGAAGTAATAATAATATTTCTTAAATTTACCCGTACCAGTATGTCTTAGTTGGACTATTTTTCTTATACTGAACTGTGAGGTCAGGCATTTTCTGCGGATGAAGAGAGGTTAGAGAGTTCTTCGGTGATGATGGAGAGATCACGGTTATGAAGGAAAACCTACTATTGGTGATTTAACATTTTCTCAGAAAATATTTGCTGAACTTTATCTAAAGGAATCTTCGCTAGAGTGCAAGTTACGTTTATGCTAAAAGAGGTTCGGTCTAGGAATCAGGTTTGAACATTGTCTATTAACTGACATGATCAGTCAGTAAGGCCTGATGAATATTTGTATAAACTATGGAACTCTGAATGCTTGTCTACTGACGTTCCATTGTGATTTTCTTCAACATGAATGCCAACTTATTATTGTAGACCATTGATCAACAGTATGACGATATGTGTCAACATGTTTTCCAGTAACTGTACCAGTACTGTCCAAGTGTGTGCGTCAAATTAAACTGTACGAAAATGTCCACAGTAGTCTGCATCATTAACTTCTGATACGTATGAGTGAGTGTTTGAACTTCCAGTCAACTCCACAGAACAGTCCACATTCGCGTATTGACATTCACTTTAACACTCATGATCAACATTACATCCTTGTCGGGGCCTCAATACGTTTGGAACAAGGTGACCTGTATACCTGACACTGTGCTCGGTTATTTGAGTTGAGCAGTTACACCAATACACTTGTATAAAAGTGATGTTCAAGATAAACAGTCCAAATATACATCTGTATCAACGTGGTAGCCAAGATACACCTTTATCTACGTGGTAGGCCAGATTTCTTTGTTTAACCTGCACAGTGGACATTGCCAGAAGTCTACAGCTACTGATACCAGTTCGTTTCCCTGACGCCTGATACGACACACCAGCAGTGTTAGTCTACACTTTATTGACAGTTCCTCACGTGACGTATAAAGCGAATACTGAATCTAGGTCAGCACTCGTTGACATTTTTCGTTGGACATCACAGCATGTTTCAAACATACGTTTAACTTTTTGGAAAAATGCAGTGCAAGTAGGAAGTCCTGCGTGTGTTAGTTATTAGAACCATCAACGTTGGAGCTTCTTGAACTGCTCTATATATTGAACTTTGTAAAAGTTTAGTTCAAAAATTTAGTATTTATTAAAGTGGCAGTTTAATTTTAGTACATTAGAAACTTTGCCATTACAGCTGAACCTTCTGAACAACACATTCTATTTATATGATATATGTATTTATGTTTAAATGTTATATATTTTTTGTGTGTCTATGTTGTGAGCGGTTGGCGAGGTGACTAATATAAGATTTCCCAAGTAACATAGGGCTTATATTAGTGTTCTGTAGGTGCAATTTTCTTAATTGAAAATTTGCTAGCGACATTTTGTTGCTATTGCTGTTAGTTGTGACGAGCTGTGCTTTTTCTTTTTGTAACATTTTTTCTATTCTTTAGTTTTGTTTTCATTTGTTTGTATTTGTTGCTCTACCCTTTCCTGTCTTTAAGTTATATACACAATTTATGTTTATACACTGTGACGTCATTTGTTTTGTTTACAATTTCGCAGTTATCACTACATCCTTTGTGAGATTTTCTTCAGTTTAATTTGTTTTATTATTTGACTTCTGCGAATGTTATTGTAGTGTTTTGAATATTTGTCTTCGTACTATTGTTATTGTTTTGTTTTCTATTGGCAAACATACTTAGATAATCACTATTGTCATTTTGATTCAATTTGTAATATTATATATGTCTGATGGTATTATTATTCTAAAATAACCATACAAGTTCTTACAAAAGACTTGTCTTCCAAAGACATTGAGATTAACGGAGCTGATTACACTGACAAACAACATTTTTCTTTCTTATATAAGAATAAGTGTTCTTAGGTCAGTTTCTTGCGCTGATTTCAAATCTGAAATCCGTTTATCTCTATCACGTCGGGTTCTTAAGATATTTGTGAATAAATATATTTTTTGGGAAATCGTTATTTGCTCCGTTTAATTTTTACTATATAACTTATTAAAAATTAATAAAAAGCAACATAATTCTACTTTTTATACTGCTAAAAGATGCATGACATATGTTACGCGATTTTTCAAATAGTTACTGTATTTTGAAATAATTCTGAGCAAAATATGGCTTCTAGAAGTTGTAGAAATTCGGCTGATCTGTTCTGTTACGTGTGCGGATATTTTACCGATCGTGTTGACCAGAAAAACTTTACACCATTACTAAAGAAAGCATATGAACTTTATTTCGATTCAAAAGTTGATGATGCAAATAAATCTTGGAAGCCAAATGCAGTTTGTTCGATACATTGGCAGGTTGGTTACGAAAATCGCCGAAGCATAAGTCGATGCCTTTTGGAGTGCCAGTAATATGGCGTGAACATACAAATCGCACTACTGATTGTTACTTCTGCTTGACAAATATCCATGGTTTCACTTTTAAAACTAGAAAGTCTGTGGTTTATCCAAATATTGAATCGGTTTCGAAACCAGTGCCTCATGATCCAATCACGTGTCTGATCCAAGTACCACCAGAACAATATCCGCTGGACGTGAATGAACCATCAGAAAGTGATAGTTTACCTGCTTTAGAAACTAATTCTTACTTAGATTACATACCGTTGAATGATGGTGTTTACTTAATTAACCATTCAGAACTTTCAGATCTAATACGTGATCTCGCTCTTACCAAAGGACACGCGGAATTACTCGGTTCGCGACTCAAAGAATGGAATCTTTTAGCGCCCAATACTCCGATATCTAAATTTTGTCATAGACACAGAGAACTTGTTCAATACTTTGAGATGGATGATGACATTTGCTATTGCAAAGATGTAAACGGTCATGAGCACATAGTCAACGAATGGCGATTTTTCATCGATTCTTCCAAGACTAGTCTAAAAGCCGTGTTATTGCATAACAGAAATTTATTTTCATCAATTCCAGTCGCCTACTCTGTTCATATGAAAGAAACTTATGACAATATGGCTATACGTTTGAAAAAATAAAGTACAATGACTACCAATGGCGGATTTGTGGAGACCTAAAGGTCATTGCAATTCTCACGGGCATGCAGACTGGGTATACTAAATTTGGTTGCTTCCGATGTGAATGGGACAGCCGCAACAGACAGGAACATTATGCAAGAAAGGTGTGGCCTATCCGGGATCGTATGCAGCTCGGGCATAAAAATGTAATACACGAGCCATTAGTTAACAAAGACAGCTTCATTTTACCACTGTTAAATATAAAGTTGGGGCTCATGATAAAACGAGCAAAGCTTTCACTTATCTTCGAGAGAATTATGACAATGGAGTGTGACCATGCTTGCCGATTATTGTTGGATGCTTCATCGCGATGTATCACATGCGATTCACCGACGAAAGTCGACTGCAAAGAAATTCAAGCCTACATAACTGTTATACTTATTGTACGAATGATGTTGTAATACTGTATGCATTGTTTAAAAACCTCAATTGCGTATTTCTAGAGATCCCGACCTGATAGAGAAAAACGGTTTGCAGATTTAAAAACAGCGCATTAAAATTGACCAGAAATACATAGAAATGTTAGAGAAAGAAAAAAAAAGTTTTTTTTTTGTTAGTCAGTGTTATACAAGTTTTATTAAAAACTTGCTCCTGTTTTGTGAAATAAATTCCTTTATTATTTCAGGTTACTGATCTCACATTATGAGACATAATGTCAGACATAAAGTCAGACATGATGGATATTGAACATCATTTTCTTCAGAAAGGAAGAAAAAAATTACGTTTATTTGGTGAAGACTGTGAGGATTATGCCACAGAGCAATTCCTACTTCAGGCGAGTGAGGTTCTTAGAGAATATGCTATATGTAATTATAGAAATGGCTATTCTAAAGATAGAGTAATTAGACTTTCTGAATCACTATCTACACTTTTTTTATGATGAAGGTAATGTTGTTGAGTTGGATGCGTTGAAGAAAACGATAAATGAGCTTCAAAGTGAAAAGAAAGCTATTACTGATAATTTACAGCAGATGAATTGGGAAAATGCTACATTGAAGAGTAAAGTGACGGAATTGATAGCGGATAATAAGAAATTTGGTGAATTCTCCCTTAGACAAAAGAAGAAGTTAGAGGATGAGGTAACCTCATTAAAACAATTAATACAAAATAAACTTGACAAGGAAAGAAATGAGTTACTTAATAATGAGGTCACTTCATTAATGAACATAAATGTTGGAGAAGAGAGTAACGTTGATTACATTACACATGTGGCTCAAATTCAGAGCCTGGAATCTGAGGTAAATCTTATGAGAGAAAAGATTACTAAGCAAATCATGATGGAGCAGAATATGAAAGTTCTGGATAAAAGAGTAGCAGAGCTTGATTGGGGTAATCAAGAACTCAGAAAAGTTTTAGCTCAACAGGAGAAAGTGACTGAGGAAAAACAAAAAAAATTGATACATTACTCATTGAGAAAAAGGAGCTGGAAGATGAGATGAGCTCAATTAAAAATGAATACTTATGTAAAGAACAAGCTCTTGTTAGTGAGCTGGAACAAATCAAAATAGACAATGAGAAATCAAAGGTTGAGTTGATGAAAAATAATTATACATTTGAAACTCTGATTCGAAATTTGAAATTAGAGCATGAGAAGTTGGAGGCAGATTATGTAGATTTGAAATTAAAAAGTGAAAAACAGAAAATAGAAATTGAGACACAGAAATTAGAGGCTGAAGAAAAGATGAACTTGCATGAGACAGTCTCAGCTATGGAGCTGAGAAAAATGAAGGTATTGAATGAGAAAGATATGGTGGCTCCTGAAAAGATTGATGAACTTATGACTACTCATCATAGTGCTATGGAAGCACTCAAACTTGAACTTGTTCAAGAGAAAGCTAAGGTTCTAGAAACCACATCTCAAAAGGAAAAATTGAGATTGGATCTTAGAGATAGAATAGTTAAAGAGAAGACTCTAACTTCACAGTTAGATGACTTAAGGTTAGATTGCAACAGACTTCAGGTTAAAGTCAACGAGAGAGTTCATAAAGCTGTTTCTAGAGAGAAAGCTGTTGCAGAAGTAGAAATTGCAAAACTTCGCAACAGAATTGATGGTTTATTAGATATTGTTTTGAACAATAAAATGTTTTCTGCTACCAAGGTGAATAGATGTGGACATAAAGCTGATGATCAATATGCTACAAATGCAAAGAGTCAGCGACATGCACTCAATGCTCATAGTAACACTAAGCAATATGTGAACAAATCTTTTAGTGGAAAATATGGTTTCCCACGGAATAACGATACTGCCTCTAATGGGAGTTGGCATGAGGCCAACAAAGGTAAATCAAGTTTGGATCACGATGAGGACTTTGATAAATTTCATGACAAGATTCCTCACGAAAGCCGTACATCGACTACTCACAGAATACATAAACATATAACATCCGACAAAACTATTAGTGCCCATCATACCCAGTCAAGTCAGTATGATGTACCTGTTAAGCCCATTGATCCAGGCAAAAATAACAACAATTTTGCTAGGAAAGATAAGCGGGATTATGAACAGCGCCAAGGGCGTTCATCACGAAGTAATCTTCCTTTTTCACGTAATGGTTCTTCTTCAAGGAACTGGAGGCAATTTGATGGTGCTCAACGTTTTGGTCCCAGTAACTATAGGAACTTTGGTAGAGGTTACCAACCTTATAATGATTTTTCTTCGAAACAACAAAATCCATCGCAAAGATATTTTGACCAAAAAGAAAATAACAATCGCAACTATGCTAATCGGAGGGCAAATAAGAGTAATGGTCGTAATAGAGATAGTGATAGATCTCGTTGTGATGGTAGATCTCAACATGATTCCACATAACTGTTAAATCTCGGACTTCTGAATGTGTCTAACTTTACAACAGTTATTTTTTCTATATCAAAATATGCACACATTTGTAATATATGATATGGTGATTGTATAAACACTTAGCGGTTCACTTATTTTTATTCACCGCTAATACTGACAAACAACATTTTTCTTTCTTATATAAGAATAAGTGTTCTTAGGTCAGTTTCTTGCGCTGATTTCAAATTTGAAATCCGTTTATCTCTATCACGTCGGGTTCTTAAGATATTTGTGAATACATATATTTTTGGGAAACCGTTATTTGCCCTGTTTCATTTTTACTATATAACTTATTAAAAATTAATAAAATGCAAAATAATTCCACTTTTTATACTGCTAAAAGATGCATGACATATGTTACGCTATTTTTCCAATAGTTACTGTATTTTGAAATAATTCTGAGCAAAATATGGCTTCTAGAAGTTGTAGAAATTCGGCTGATCTGTTCTGTTACGTGTGCGGATATTTTACCGATCGTGTTCACCAGAAAAACTTTACACCATTACTAAAGAAAGCATATGAACTTTATTTCGATTCGAAAGTTGATGATGCAAATAAATCTTGGAAGCCAAATGCAGTTTGTTCGACTTTGTGCAAATACATTGGCAGGTTGGTTACAAAAATCGCCGAAGCATAAGTCGATGCCTTTTGGAGTGCCAGTAATATGGCATGAACAAGACAAATCACGCTACTGATTGTTACTTCTGCTTGACAAATATCCATGGTTTCACTTTTAGAACTAGAAAGTCTGTGGTTTATCCAAATATTGAATCTGTTTCGAAACCAGTGCCTCGTGATCCAATCACGTGTCCGATCCCAGTTCCACCAGAACAATATCCGTTGGACGTGAATGAACCATCAGAAAGTGATAGTTTACCTGCTTTAGAAACTAATTCTCACTCGGATTATATACCGGTGAATGATGGTGTTCACTTAATTAACCTTTCAGATCTAATACGTGATCTCGCTCTTACCAAACGACAAGCGGAATTACTCGGTTCGCGACTCAAAGAATGGAATCTTTTAGCACCCAATACTTCGATATCTAAATTTCGTCATAGACACAGAGAACTTGTTCAATACTTTGAGATGGATGATGACATTTGCTATTGCAAAAATGTAAACGGTCTAATGGTGCACCTCGGTCACGAGCACATAGTCAATGAATGGCGACTTTTCATCGACTCTTCCAAGACTAGTCTAAAAGCCGTGTTATTGCATAACGGAAATTTATTTTCATCAATTCCAGTCGCCTACTCTGTTCATATGAAAGAAACTTATGACAATATGGCTATACTTTTGGCAAAAATAAAGTACAATGACTACCAATGGCGGATTTGTGGAGACCTAAAGGTCATTGCAATTCTCACGGGCATGCAGACTGGGTATACTAAATTTTGTTGCTTCCTATGTGAATGGGACAGCCGCAACAGACAGGAACATTATGCAAGAAAGGTGTGGCCTATCAGGGATCGTATGCAGCTCGGGCATAAAAATGTAATACACGAGCCATTAGTTAACAAAGACAGCATCATTTTACCACCGTTACATATAAAGTTGGGGCTCATGAAGAATTTCGTAAAAGCGTTAGATAAAATGAGCAAAGCTTTCACTTATCTTCGAGAAAAGTTTCCGCAAGTTAGCGATGCAAAGATAAAGGAAGGTATCTTTGTAGGACCTCAGATTAGGAAAGTTATTGCAGACAAACAATTCGAAAACTTGTTACATGGTAGTGAACTTTGCGCATGGATGGCATTCAAATCGATCGTCGATAACTTTCTGGGAAATCACAAATCTGTCGACTATGTGCATATTGTTAAGCAGTGCATAGATGCATACAGAATTATGGGCTGTAACATGTCCCTCAAAATCCATTTGCTCAATTCGTATCTTGACTTTTTCCCTGACAACCTTGGCGAAGTCAGCGATGAACATGGAGAACGATTCCATCAAGATATCCCCGTAATGGAGTCACGTTATCAAGGACGGTGGAGTGTGACCATGCTTGCCGATTATTGTTGGATGTTTCATCGCGATGTACCACATGCCATTCACCGACGAAAGTCGACTGCAAAGAAATTCAAGCCTACATAACTGTTATACTTCTTGTACGAATGATGTTATAATACTGTATGCTTTGTTAAAAAACTTCAATTGCGTATTTCTCGAGATCCCGACCTGATAGAGAAAAACGGTTTGCAGATTTAAAAACAGCGCATTAAAATTGACCAGAAAAACATAGAAATGTTAGAGAAAGAAAAAAAAAATTTTTTTTTGTTAGCCAGTGTAATCCTTCCATGATGTTTCTTTTACCAATCATGAACTTAAGATACCTAATATGAAATTGTTATATGAAATTATTATATGCATTGTGTCATTGCCAGTATTGTAGTATACGTTGGTGGCACCTCCCTGGAAATATTTATGCTTAGAGAAATGCTTTCTCTGAGATGTTGAGATATATTCTCACAAGTCGATCTATGCTTCGACTTTACCTTAATTCGATATTGTAAATTGTTGTTATTTGTCATCTGCGCATTATTCGTGCGTTGTGAGCCTATTGTATGTTGCTCTCAGGTGGAAAAAAAATCATTTTTCCCCCGGGGGTTGCGGTAGTCTGTTACCAACAGATTACTGGTGGCAATTATGTAGTTATTATAATATTTATTTGTCTGAGGAAAAATATTTATTTTGTGTATCAAAATATTTTCCTGGTCAAAGCGATATCACCCATGTTGAATTTATACTTTTATTATATGG